>CM028352.1:1819323-2147633 GCA_016618105.1 Dendrobium huoshanense | reverse complement strand
ACCGTAGGAGGTGGGTTTGGAGGCGTCGGCAGGCGGACACCCCTGTCGACCCAGTTGAGCCAGTAGAGGCAGCACCACCGTCAGATACAGAGCAGTTTGATGATGTAGATGATTTGATGGATGTAGTAGTTACTTCCGAGGCAGAGGTAGTCCCGATGATGTGCGATGAGGAGGTGGCACCTACTCCAGAAGGATCCCCAGAGAGGGATGAGACAGAGTCAGTCCGTAGCCCTCATAGGATCGGTTCTCCTATGAGTCCCTACATAGAGGCACTTCGTCGGATCTTTTCAGAGGATGACTCATTCGAGGATGAGTCAGATGAGGACATACCAGTACACCAGGTCTGTGAGACTACCCGTCGAGGTCACTCGGATGAGCAGAGAGAGCCCGAGGACCAGGATGAGAGGGAAGACCCCGAGGCAGGAGGGTCTCCGAGATCAGTAGCTACGGACACCACAGTCTTACACTTACAGACTCAGATGCCCACTGGGAAGATCCATCTTCAGGACGGTGATTCGATACAGCCTTTAGATAAGGTTACTCAGACAGTTCAGATGATCTCTAGTCCTAGCCACGGTTCCAGCCACAGTGACAGTCAGACTTACAGTCAGGGCAGTAGTGGTAGATTACTCCATAATTCTGAGGGAGAGTGGCAGCTAGCACTCTCCAAGGAGACTTAGCAGATGATTGAGTAAGCTGTACAGAGTTTAGAGGCAGTTGAGATGAGGCCTCCCAAGGCCAAGTCGACAGTTGCCACTCCAACTTCTTCGTTAGCACTAGATTTTCTTTTCTTTCTTCTGTTGTAGTGCTAGATGAGCACATTTTCTTTTTACTTCTATATATATTAGAAAAATATGTTAAAAAAAAAATGATTGTAACCTCAAAAGGGAAGACAGGCCCCCTTCCAGCACTTGGGCTAGAGGACCTCGTTCTCCCTTATTTTGATGATTAATCAATAAAAAAAATTAATAATAATGATTCGCAATTATGATGACTCTCTCACTTCTTTTAATTCTACTAGTTTTGTAGTGATGACTCATGAAAGAGTATGATCTCTCTATCTCACCTTAGGGGTGGAGAGATTTCTTCTTTTGAACTAAAATCTTTTTCAAATTGAAATTGAATTTAGAAGTGAAAATTTTCTGCATTATCTTGTGATTCTCTATCTCATGGATAACTATAGTATATTGATGAATAAAACTTCATAATTTTCTTAATCAAGCTATTCACTCTTATCAGAGGATAGGATTTGTTTTGTAGATCATTCTTCCTTGTCCAAGAGAAGTAAGTCTTCTTCTCTTGTATTTGGAAGATGATCTCACAACTGAGAAATAATTCGCTTTTAGAGATTTGGAAAAGGAAGCCAGTTACAAAAAGTGGAAAGATGCGCAAAGCGCCAAATGTGAAAGATACACAAAGTGTATCAAGTGATTGAAATTTGTGCAAAGCACATGAAAGTGAGAAAGTGGCTCAAAGCCCAAAAGTTATAAGTAAATGGCTTCCCTTTCTAGGTAAATTTCTAAATCTCAGAAAATCTATATCCTTTTGATATTTTTGATACTTGAGTCTGAAAATTATGATTTCAAAATCATCGTTATACATTGATGTCCTATAAGATATGGAAGTCTACCCTCATACAAGAAATGAAGAAAATTAAATTTCTTTTTCTAATTTAAATTCCTTTTTGGATTAGATTTAAATTCAAGAGAGAAAAATACTCATATAAATGAGATGTCATGATTTAGCTAGTATAGAGCTTGATCTGAGTTAGTAAATTTAAATTGAGGTTCTTTTTAAGATTAGAGGGAGTTAAATACTAAAAACTCCTTTGAGATATGTGCTCACTTATCACTTTTGACTGGGTCCACACCCTCCTGTACTTGTTAGGATCGGTGATATTGATCCTTTATTAAAAAGTGAATTACTTCTTCCTATCATCTCTACTCTGATAATTGAAGCCTCCAGTCCATTCATATGAGATGAATGTGATAGGGAATGTCTAAATAATTGATTTAGACCATTGAGAGATGTGACACTGGGTCCACACCCTCCTACTTTTGTCAGGTTTGGTGATGTTGATCCTTTACTAGGATGAGATTCTCTTCTTCCTATCAGTCCTGCTCTGATAGCGGAAGCCCCCAGTCCATTCACATGAGTTGAATCCGATCGGGGATGTCGTAGTCTTTTTAGATTAGACTCTTTTGAGAGAGGATACTGGGTCCATACTCACCTATGTTAGTCAGGTGGGGTGATAGCGATCCATTATCCTTATGAGATTCTTTTCTTCCTATCAGTCTTGATCTGATAGATGTAACCCCCAGTCCATTCATATGGGTTGAATGTGATTAGGAATGCCAGAGTCATTAATTTAGACTCTTTCGGAGGTAGGATATTGGGTCCACACCATCCTATGCTAGTTAGGTGTGGTAGTGTTGATCCTCTATCCTGATGTTGATCTTGATTATGCATTAAATTTAATATGATTATACCCCTAGTCCATTCATATGGGTTGAATGTGATCAGGGATGTCAAAGTCATTAGTTTAGACTCTTTTAGAAGTAGGATACTGGGTCCACACCATCCTGCGATAGTTAGGCGTGGTAGTGTTGATCCTCTATCTTAATGATTGATTTTAGTTATACATCGACTTCACTATGATTGTGCTCCCCAGTTTATTCACATGAGTTGAATGTGGTCTGGGTTATCAAAATCAATGATTTATTTTCTTATAAGATCTTATGTGATTTTCTCTCTCCCCAGTTTGGTTCATGTAGCGAATGTGGTCTGGGATATCAAAACTAGTAGTTTGAGTCTGGTTTTTGAGATGTGATACTGGGTCCACACCACACCCTGACAGTCATGTATGGTGATGGAAATCCACTATCCCAAATTAAGTTTCTTTGTCCTATCAGTCCTGATCTGATAGGTGTAGCCCCTAGTCCATTCATATGAGTTGAATGTGATCAGGGATGCCAGAGTCATGGGTTCAGACTCTTTTTGAGATAGGATACTGGGTCCACACCATCCCACGCTAGATAAATATGATAGTGTTGATCCTTTATCATGATGATGATTTCTGTTGTACATTAATTGCAATATGATTGTGTTCCCCAGTTTCACCTGTCGTCCCAGGTGTGGTCTGGATTATCAAAACCATCCACTACCCTAAATTTAAAAATTCATGTGTGATAAAGGAGGGGAGCTCTTAGTAGAGCAAAACCGGTTGCCCTTTTTGCAGGAGAAACCCGGTAAAACTCTCCAAAAGCACAAATTTTCCAGTTCTGTTCATGTGGCGAATATGATCAGGGTAAAAAAAAAAAAAAAAAAAAAAAAAAAGGAAGCTCCTAGGAGTACAAAAACCCGGTTGCCCTTGTCACAGGAGGAACCCGGTAAAACTCTCTAAGAGCTCAAATTCCCCAAAAATTTCTCTTTCTCCTCCCTTGAGAGTGTTTTGACGAGCTCCTCAAGGCCGAGTTCCCACTTAGTTGGTCGATTAACTTATATGATTTTAAATACATTTCTTCTTTAGTGATGTGGTACATTATGTTTTGAGATGTAACCATCACTACCTTTTGGGCTTAGGTCTTTTTGAGAAAAGATCGCCCCATACTGCCCTCTTTTGGCAGTCTACCTTCTATTCATGAATTACTCTGAGCTGCCAGAGTAGTCATATGAATGTGGCAGTGTTACCCTCACTCCGCACAGGGTCCTACCTGATTAGGGTAGGTGTTACCACTGTGGTCTTATGATAATCATAAATCTCACTCATGATTATCAGATTAGGTGTCATGTGTGCTCCCTTGTCACCTCAGAGTTGTTTCCTTAGCTGTGATGTAGTACACCCTCTCTCAGGTGTTAGCATCACATCCTCAGGAGCTCAGGTTTTCCAGTAGAAGATCAGCTCCCTAGTTTCTTTACTCACTTACTTTCAGCATTCGTGCCCTACTCTTAGCTGCTAGAGTAGCCATACGGATGTTGTTTGGTTATTTTTCCCACTTCTCACAGGGTCCTACCCAGTTAGGGTAGGTGTTACCACTGTGACCCACCGATGATCATAGATCTCACTCATGATTATCGTGCTAGGTGTCAGGAGTGCTCCCTTGTCACCTTAGAGTTATGCTGTGATGTAGTACATCTGTTCTCAGGTGTTAGCACCACGACTTTAGGAGCTTTGATTTTCCAGTAGAAGATCAGTTCCTGAGTTTCTTTGCACCCCTACTCTCCACATTCATACTCTACTCCTAGCTACTAGAGTAGCCCTATGGATGTTGTGTTGTTGCTTTTTCTCCCCACAGGGTCCTGCCCGATCAGGGTAGGTGCTACCACTGTGAGCCTTCTGATAATACTTCACTTCTATACATGATTACCGTACTCAGGTGGTAGGTGTGTCCCCTTCACTACCTAGAGCCACTTTTCTCCTCGTGGTGTAGTATACCTTGCCCAGGATACTAACATCACCACTTTGAGAACTTTGATCTTTTAGCAGAAGATCAGTTCTTTTACTACTTTTTCGTGACCCATGTTACCATTCATACTCTAGACTCAGTTGACAGAGCAGTCCTATGGATGTGTCGAGGTCACTTTTACTTTTTCACAGGGTCCCACTAGTTTGTGTGGGTGTTACTACTGTGAGATTTTACTTACTCAGAGTTGTTATCCTTGGTAGAGAGGATGATCCCTCGCTACTTTGGCTCTTTTTCTTACCTGATGATATAGGGCATCACACCTTAGATGCTACCACCACCTTTTCCTTGAGTTTTGATCCTCTAGTAGAGAGTCAGCTCTTTCAGATACTTTCACCACTTGTTTCCCCATTGAGACTCCACTCCTAGCTGCCGGAGAGGTCCTTTGGAGGCTTTGATCTTGTTTCTACCTCTTATAGGGTTCCCATCAGTTAGTATGGGTCCACCACTGTAGCCCCTTTGAGGATTAGTTTTACCAGGCGTAGTCCTGCCTTCTGTAGTTGAGGTACCCCCTCGCTACTCGAGTTCTTTTTACTCCTTTGGAATGAGATCGCCCCCTTTACACACTCTACAGCGGGTATATCTCTTCCAGCCTTCTGGAGGGATGTCGTTCTGATGTCTTCTCCCCTCTTTTTGTTTAGGGTTAGGATTCTCTAGGAGATCCTGATAGCATTTGGATACTCATGGCCACGACGATTTGTCCTCTACCATGTGGTTACCAGGTTGCTACAAGGGGTTCCCTAGGTGGTTCTGCCCTCAAAATTGTCCCATTTACTTACCTCTTTTTCCCTCACATCCCTACACAGATGTGTGTTAGGCTGACGTCGAGGTGACTTTTGACCTTCTATCCTGCTGTTTGAAATGAACAGACAGATAGTTGAGTTTACCTGGTAGAGAGGACCTGACAGAGCGCCTGACAGGTACTCCTCGCCATGCTCTCGTTCGCACTGTCCTGATCAGGCAGGCATCAGAGCCCGACTCTTTATTCACTCAGTTGAAATGACTGGGTGGGTATTGAGCCCTTCTTCATCTGCAAGACTGCACTGGCTACAGCAGATGTCGAAGCTTACCCGTTGAGTGAGCCCGACAGAGTCCCTGGGAGGCGCAATTCCTCAACGTTTCTTTCTTTTACCTCGGATGCCCTGTAAAAGACTACGCAGGTTTCCATTTCGTGGTTCATGAGCTTCTTGCTGAGGTCAGGCAGAAGTAGTGGCCACCCCAATCCACTGTTCCGAAAGGAGCAGGAGGGGCGGGATCCTTTCACCCTCTACCCGCTGTCCAGATGCGGTCAGCCTGGTAGTTGGTTTTACTTTACCGTTGAGTGAGCCCGACAGAGTCCCTGGGAGGCGCAATTCCTCAACAACCCTTTACTTCGGATGTCCTGTAAAAGACTAAGCAGGCTTCCATTTCGTGGTTCATGAGCTTCTTGCTGAGATCAGGCAGAAGTAGTGACCACCCCAATCCACTGTTCCGAAAGGAGCAGGAGGGGCGGGATCCTTTCACCCTCTACCCGCTGTCCAGATGCGGTCAGCCTGGTAGTTGGTTTTACTTTACCGTTGAGTGAGCCCGACAGAGTCCCTGGGAGGCGCAATTCCTCAACAACCCTTTACTTCGGATGTCCTGTAAAAGACTAAGCAGGCTTCCATTTCGTGGTTCACGAGCTTCTTGCTGAGGTCAGGCAGAAGTAGTGGCCACCCCAATCCACTGTTCCGAAAGGAGCAGGAGGGGCGGGATCCTTTCACCCTCTACCCGCTGTCCAGATGCGGTCAGCCTGGTAGTTGGTTTTACTTTACCGTTGAGTGAGCCCGACAGAGTCCTGGGAGGCGCAATTCCTCAACATCCTTTTACTCGGATGTCCTGTAAAAGACTACGCTGGCTTCCATTTCGTGTCTTCTTTACTTTTGCTGAGGTCAGGCAGAGGTATCGAGTCACCCCAATCCACTGTTCCGAAAGGATCAGGAGGGGAGGGATCCTTTTCACTTTCCACCCCGCTGTCTAGATACAGTCTGGCGGGTAGCTGGTCTTACTTGGTAGAGAGGGCCTGACAAAGCACCTGGCAGGAACTCCTCGCCTCTTTTCCTGAGTGTCCTATTCTGATCAAATAGGCACCAGATTTTGTGACTCTTTTGTTTGCTGTCTTGAGCTGATCAGACAGATACTGAGTCACCCCAATCCACTGTCCTGAAATAGGCAGGAGGAGATGGGATCTTTTCACCTTCTATCCTGCTGTTTGAAATGAACAGACAGGAAGCTGGTTTGACTTACTTGGTAGAGAGGGCCTGACAGAGCACCTGGCAGGAACTCCTCGCCATCCTTTTCCCTGAGTGTCTTGTTCCGATTAGGAAAACACCAGGCTTTGTGATTCCTTTGTTTGCTAACCCGATTTGGTTAGGCAGATACTGAGTCACCCCAATCCACTGTCCCGAAATAGGCAGGAGGAGATGGGACCCCCTTCGCCTTCTATTCTGCTGATTCGATATAATCAGACAGATAGTTTGTGTGCTTTTGCTACTCTACTTTTGGTTCTCTCTTTAGCCCTGCCCATTCCATGGGACAAGGCAAGGAGATATACCACCTTACTTTTTCACCCTAGTGGTGATCTTTCCTTTTGATTCTCTTTAGCTCTGCCCTCGCTACAGGGCAAGGCTATGGGAGAATCCCCCTACTTTGTTTTCACCTTTTTAGGTGATCTTTACCGTTGGTTCTGTCCTTGGCTCTACCCTTATCAAAGGGTAAGGCCGGGAGGAGATTCTTCTACTGGTTCACTGCTTCAGTGATACCTTGCCTGCGCACTGCTGTTTTCTCCTTTCCTAGGCTCTGCCCTCGCTGTAGGATAAAGCCGGGAGAAGAGTTTTCTATCTTTCTTTCACCTTTTTTGGCACCCTTACACTCTTGTACTCTTTACTCTCCTTTATGTGGCTTAGTCGGTCAACGCCAACACGAGCGGTTCACTAGTTGTTCGCCACTCCTGTTGGGGGTCCGTTTGTTGACCTCGATTTTGCCCAGAATTGGGCTTGGAGAGTTGACTTGGTCAAATTGACCAGGCCAGACCCAAAGACCCCTTTCCAATGGGTTCAGTGAGTCGAGTCGAGCCTGTTGGGCCCTTACTTGGACCCTGGGACAACCCTGTTGACCAAGTCAACCAGGGTTGACCAATTTGGACCCTTTAAGCTTAAAATGAATTTTAAATTAATTTAATGGGTTCCATGGCTTGATCCTCATCCCCCTTGACCTATTTGACTGGTTTGACCAAGTCCAAGGTTGACTTGGTCAAACCAAGCCACTAATAGGTCATAATAACCTATTAAAGCCCATTAAGGGTCATTTAAGCCCTATTTATTGCTCTAAATCAATTCCCTTCGTTTTAAAATCCAAACCACGGCTATTCTGAATGGTTTTCCCTCCCAATTAGTCATGGATTGGATCCCAACCGTTAATCATGGAGTTAAGGAGCTTAAATAGGAGTTTTAGGGAAAAATTAGGGATCTTTTTTTGATTGCTCTTGCCCTAACCCTTCTCGTCCCAAGAAACTTAGCGTGAGAGCTCTCCTCATACTCCTCTCCCTTCCCCACGTCAAACCCGACCACCCAAAGCCGTCAGCGGCGAACTTTCCGGCGACCCGAGGAGATTTCCATTTCGTTTCGTTTTGCGCAAGATCTAGACGTCGAAAGCTCGTGGTTTCTTCTACAAATAGGAGCGTGGACAGTCTACAAGTGCAACAAGCCAGAGATCTCTCGATTTCATCGAGTATTTTCGGTAAAAACCTAAACCCTAGTTAGAACACTTAGGGTTAATTATCGTCGTCATTAGCGCATCTTAATTCGAAAACAATATTCCCCAATGATGCTCTTCACTACTAGGATACGTTTCTAAAATTTCGTTTGATTTGATCCGCTAGATCGAGAGAAAACGTCGAAAAACGCATTAGGGCGTCGGTCCGCGTTCTAGTACAGGTCTAGGCGTTCCGGACCGTTGATTCGGTGATCAACGGTCGAGAGTGCGCCTGTATGCGGCCTCGTCCGACCGCGCGGATCGGATCCGCGGTCTCACGCGCGGTCCAGCGCGATCACGGCCGTCGACTTAGATCAGCGGAGATCCGACGGTCGTGATCAATCGCTGACTGGTTTAAGTGGTCCGCCCTCGTATTCAGCGCCGCGGCAATCATTGCCGATGATTGTGCGGCGGCGCAATCATCGGCAATGATTGCCCCGAACCGCGGGAGCCATCCCGAAGTCGCCACGTGTCCTGAGCGGGTCCCGCCGCCTTTATTTTATGAAATAAATATTAAAAACTTTTTTTAAAACTGTTTTAAACTTCTAAAATTCGCCGAAAATTCGTTTTTTGTCCGATTTTCGCGTACAATACCTCGTTGGATTCGTATCGTCGTCTTCTACATGATAAAAATTTTTTTTTATAAAAATAACCTATGAATTTTTAATTTATTTTAAAAACAGTCAACATACATATATAATATTATTTTAAATATATTATTTTAATTATTTTGTTGTTATTATATTATCATATTATTGTTTTACATTATAATATTAATAAAATATATTTTATTTTAACTTATCTATCTATGTCATGTATTATTATTATTTTATTACTATGTTGTTATATTTATTTAAATACTAAAATTTTTTTTTTTAATCAAATATTATTTTTAATCATTTTAATTAGTTGAAATTACTTAAGATATTATTAATTATTAAAAATATTACTGTTATTGTGCATTTTCCAATTACTTTAACTTTCAGAATTATTAAAATATTATTTTAGACTATCTTGAATGATTATTTTTAGACATTATTTATTTTAAATTATTTTTAAACCCTTTTATTATATTTAAACTTTGAAAATCCATAACTTTTCCGTTTTCGATCCGTTTTTAACGCACAACGTCTTGTTTTGATCGTATTTTGATTCTGCACATCCTGGAGTCTGCACTGCACAAATATTTTTAGTATTTCTGTACTTAGTTGGAAAAACAGCAAACTGTAGTATTTTCAAATGTTATTTTTATTATACTTAAACTTTGAAATTCATAACTTTGTCGTTTTAAGCCCGCTGTTAACACACAATACCTTGTTTTGGATGTACTCTGAATTCTGCATATCTTAAAACCATTTTCAGATGAAAATTTTATCTGTATTTTCTGTAATGTCAAAAACAGTGAAACTACACTATTTTAAAATATTATTTTATTGTATTTGAACTTGTAAATTTCGTATCTTCGCCGTTTTAAGTCGGATTTCGATGTGCGACCCCTCGTTCTTTTCAGCAAGACGAGCTTTATGTTTTGGAACCATTTCCAGTCCTTGATTTTGGCTGTATGAATAGATTCTTGTTTTGATCTTGTTATTTGGGTATTTTGATATTTATATATTAATATAACAACTACTTTCAGGATACAAACTACTTTCAAATCGCTTGAGACTTCGTTAGGATAACCAGTGGGTCTCCCTTATATGTATTTAGCATAAATTGATCTACTTTTAATTATGCTATTTTCCAAAAGTTCATATATCTGTAAGTATTTTAAAATATTTTAAAATTACTTATGTATTAAATCCCTTAATCTTGGGAGATCCGCTATCGTATGAAATTTTAGACATGGATCTTAGATATGAAGAGCAATCATGGGGGTGTGGGTCAGTGAATGGTTGAGTCCCAATCATTCACTAATCCGTTCTTTAGGTGTCTTTCATTTCTTATTATTCGTAGAATGCATGTATAGGACTGCACCACGAGCACTCAGTCTAGGCTCTCCTAGATTTAAGGACATGGCGTGTTTATTTTGTTTATGTACTCCCATGCATTTATTATCCCGAGGGTTAGTGTAAACATCACTTTAAACTCCTACAAAGTAGTGACACCCTAAGGACAAAAATTAAGGACCTGTCTAGCGAACTTAGAAGTTTTCTAGGAGCTAGGATAGATCCCAGAACGACATGAAAACTTCAACATTTAAACTTAGTGACATCATAAGCCTTTCATAATTTTCTAGAAATTTCTAGGAGCTTTTAGAGCCCTTAATTAACTAACCCTAATTAACTGGTTAAATAAGGCCCCGAGACCTTCCGAAAAATGCCATAATTATATATTAGGTCAGAAAATTACCCATAATACCTCAAACTGACCAGAATATGATCCTTGACCTTAGATAAATAGGGCTCCCTAGTTTGACTTCAGGTTGACCCCTAATTTGACCATAGGTGAAAATTACCGTTTTGCCCCTAATAAATCATTAAAAATTATTAAAAATCCCAAATTTTCTCTAAACACTTGGGAACACTTTCTTAGGTCATCCTTGATCTTTGGGAGTGATTCCAATCAGTTTGGAGCTCGTTTGGATCAAAACAGTAAAAAAGGGCCCTTTCCTAGTTAATTTAGAAAATCCCCTTAATTACCCAATCTTAGAAAACTCATAACTAATTGTAGAAAATTCCAAATTAGGCAAACTCACTTGCATTAGACTCCAATTAGGATCTAGTATTTATTAAAAATCTTAGGTTTCCAGAAATAGGCTTAGATTAGAAAGTCAACTTTTTGGTCAACCCCAGCCTATAGTTCAGGGCCCGAAACTTAGAAAATCCATAACTTTCCCTAGAGAACTCCGATTTCAGCCTACTACCTGTCTAACTACTCGTATTAAGGTATAGTATTTTTCTAAGGTGATAAGAGACCCAGACTTAGCCTTTTTTTCCCATAGTGACTTTTTGGATCCTTAGTCTAGTTCCTAGGAGGACCCAGGACTTTCCAAAATTGGCTAATATAACTTTAACTTCAAATATCATCACCCTAAGTTCCTAAAATTGATCAACAAACTATATTAACTAAAACGCACCTCAATTCATTAATATTTGAATTTCAACAAAAATTTCTTTTTTTGGCCTTCAACAGATTTGAACTTTAGACAATTTTAATTAATTACCCTGCCTAAGACCTATCCAAGCCACACTAGCCTTACACACACATAGAATGGTTTGCTAGGGCACCACTTCTAGATCTAGGTTAGGCCGCTGGGTTTTATTTTTCTGCTGTGTGCCGGAGCTTTCCGTGGTTTTCATTGCATGCTGTTTGAAAAATGATTGCTGTGTTTGCTTACTTTTTCTGCACTCTGGATGTGAGCGTTAGATTTACCCCTAGGTTAGGAGCGCCATATATATACTGTTCTTCCGTGCAGGTGGCCATGCTCATGCTGATAAAAGGGGGGAGCAATGTCATGATTTCTAATAATGTGTTTTATGCAGGTGCTTGCTCAGCTCCCCCTAAATAAAAATGATGGCTAAATTAATTATAACTGCACAGGTGGAGCGCTTAGCCCTCAAAATTAAGAGCATGGCTTGGCACAGGGTCAATGGTGTTAGCATTTTTTTTTATATATATATGAACTGCTTGGGATTTTTATTAGGATAACCATGCAGGTCCTTTTAGATTTTTCTGGTTTTCAATTAATGTAATTTATCTGTAATAATTGTTAAGAGTTGTGAAAACAACTTCGAGTTGGGATATTCTTATCCAACTCGAATTCTAAAAGAAGAAGGCTTCCCTAAGGGGAGAGTCTTCTTCCATTTGGAAGATCGAGCTGGATGGCTTTAGATATCCAAAGAGAAAAGGCAATACACCCATACTAGGGTGAATTGTCTCTTCGTTTGGATATTCAAGTCACGACGGATCCAAGGAGTCCAAGGAGGAGTGATCCAAGGAGTCCAAGGAGAAGATACCCAGGAGACTGAAGATATTGAAGATTTGAAGACCCAATATCCCACTCAAAGTTGTTGGCGTCTGTCATAGGCTTAGAAATCCGGGTTGTTGGCAGTGGTGCCCGGCCACTTTACTTTTCTGCATACCCTGGGTTGTAATTAAAGGGCAGTTGGCCTATGGACATTTATTTGATTAGTTTGTGGATTTATATTGATGTGCTTACCTGATTGCGCTTAGAAATATCTGCTTTTTCTAGGTTTTATTATTGCATGCCATTTTTGTTTTCGCCTGGATCGTATTAGGCTCATTAAGGACTATAAAACTTTTCTACTCGTAACTAACTCTTAAAATTTTAAGTTCTAAATAATATAGAAACTTAACGAACCTAGGAAATTGCCGGAATCGTCCGGGGTCGCATGCATATTACTGCATTTCTTCTTTCCTTGCTATAAGACATCTCCCTGCCTGCGGGTAGAGTCCGGATAATCTGGCCTATGAGGATGAAGTGCCGGACCTAGGGAGACTCAGTCTTTTCAAAAAAATTATTTTCTATAAGCCTGTTTTTAAAGTTCTATAGCATTCATGAGCTGACATTTCAACTAGCATGCATTGCATTAGTAACCAACTATTTAAAATTTAATTGCATTAGCTAGGGACATTCACCCAACATAAGTCCAGGACCACTCAGGAAATTCTCTAGATGTCGGTCCTCTTTCCAATAAACTGTACCTCCCACCCATCTTTCATAATTGACCTGATAGCATGGTTTTGAAGCGATTAGGTGGTTAGCTGGCTCCCCCAATCCAGGCCGGGATAAGTCCAGATCTTTGCATCGCATTAGCTAGGACACTGGTCTTAGTGTGTGTCGAACACTAAGTCCAAACTAGATTTAAGATTCGAGGATACTACATTCGGTCTCGTAGTATGCCTTAAATAGTAGGTAGGTCCTTTCTTTTCAGGGACCCTAAATCCTACTTATCCGCGTTACAGGATGACGCCACCTCCATCCTTCTCTCACGCATGTGATTGAGTGTTTGATTTTTTTTTCTTTTTCCAGTTTCCATTTAGTACCCTAGAGCCTCTGAGTGCTTGTATGAGCCACGCATGTCGATTCAGCCCTTTGGACCTTTCTTCCCTTTGAGTAGGATTTCCTAGTTTATACCCATGTGTCAATCCTACTTTAGTAGAGGATAATGTATGATCCTTAATCGAGAGTTTTCTCAGGCTCCGGCCTGGGATGTAATTAACCACGGGGGCTTGCGCCCGTGGGAAACTTGGTCTCCACAATCTACTAAACCCCATTCGAGCTCTTGCATCGGGTGGGGGAAACCCGTGATTTGGTCCTGTATATTACTACCCATCGAGGTGTGTTGGCAAGAGCCTCTATCCTCAATGGTCAGTCGTATGCACGATCCAATCTGTCCCTTCCAATCGGCCCGTTCGCGCGGTGCTCTTTCGGAGGTCCACAGTCGGTTCTAAAAATGTGAATTTTATAATGAAATTGACGTTCCACAAGCCATTGAAAATCAAGAAATTTAGTAAATACATCCGATTTGTGAGCGGGGGGATAAACCCACGTAAACTTGGAAAAATCTTCTATGAAAGAAATGTAATAGCTATAACCTTGATTTGAGATAATTGGAAATGGTCCCCAAACATCGGAATGAACAAGATAAAGCGGTAAATTGGTTACAGTTACATATTAAAGTTGTTCCAAGAAACCTTAACATATATATGCCATAAATAAGTTATCCCTAGTTATCCCTCTTCATCATTTATATATGGCTACGAGTGAGCTAGAGAACAGATGGTCTCTTCATGGAGCCACCGCTTTGGTAACCGGTGGCTCCAAAGGCATCGGGTAAGCTTTCTTCTTCTTTACTTTATACTAATTTGAAGATAGTTAGAATCTGATTCAACAATATTCAACTAAAATTAATTGAAGGCAAGCGATAGTTGAAGAGTTGGCTAGACTTGGGGCAAAGGTTCACACATGTGCTCGGAATCAGCAAGAACTTGATAAAGCTCTGCAACACTGGCAAAGCTTGAAGCTTGATGTCACTGCCTCTGTTTGTGATGTTTCTTCACGAGCTGAGAGAGAGAAATTAATGGAGAGAGTCTCTTCTTTGTTCGATGGAAAGCTCAACATACTTGTAAGTAAAAGTTTATAGAGAAAGGGAGAGAGAGAGAGAGAGAGGCTTTTCACTTTTTAGTTGAAGAATTTAAAATATTATCTATGGATGTAGATTAATAATGCAGGGACGAGTATATCTAAGACAGCTCTCGAGTATACAGAAGAAGATTATGGATTCGTAATGTCTACGAATTTGGAATCAGCTTTCCATTTGAGCCAATTGGCACACCCACTTCTCAAGGCCTCGGGTGTCGGTAGTATTGTGTTCATATCCTCAGTTGCAGGTTTAGTGGGAATTCCTGAAGGAAGTGTTTATGGTAGCACTAAAGGTAAGTGATAGAATATAAAAGCTTCTTTAATTGAATTTTGTTTTCTTTTCTTCGTCTGATTTTTCAAAAAATCAAGTTTGATTTACATGGAGAACTATCATATTCAAGATTGATGTCCTGAGGCTAGCTGTTGTCCATATATATGTTAAGTATATTTGCAATAAATTATTCTTTTTGGGCTTTTTGGTCATTTAAAATAAATCATCATCATTGTTGTCTTTTTGTGAAATATTGATATTGATGTAGGGGTCATATGGTTTGTACAAAGTAAATTGGAATACTTTGTAGAGAGAAATATATTTTAAGGGCAGCACAGATTAAAATATATATAATGTAGTGTGTGACAAAACTTCATGGAAGGGTACAGTTTCGATCACGAGCGAAAGAGTGATGCTTAGGATACTAAATGGATGTGAAGGAGCTATCGAAATTGACCCAGAGGAAGCGGCAAGTGGAGTAGGAGTAAAATGAATCGTTTCGCCACCGGCTTGACTATGAGGTCGTGGAGGCTTGCCGAATGCACCTAGAAGAGGGATGGAATACAATCTGGAGGGAAGCAAGACGAGCGGGAGTAAATGAATCAATTAGGGCTCGGTGATTGGAGGAACAAGAGAGAATCTAGTAGTTATAAAAACCGCCACAAATAACTATTGTGAAAATAATTAAATTTTGATAATGTTTTAGCAACAGTGAAACCCGCTATATATACCTCTCTATAGTAACGGTTAGCAAATCGCCACTACTAACTGTTGCAGAAACATCATAATTTTGGTAGAGTGGGTGGCAACTGAAGATAAGACTTAATCGACTTGTGATGGGTTTGGAATTCGATCAAAAATGAATAAATTTTGAAAACTTAAAAAAAAAAAAAAGAACTAAATACTGTACTCGAAAATCCCTTTGTAATAAACCCAAACTTAAATTTTTAAAATTTCTATATTTTAAATACCTTACGCTCACTTTTCATCAAACTAAATAATCTATTAATAAATCCTCATTGTTTACTCATAGGAAGATATTTTACTTGTAAGAAATGAGAGAAATGAAATTTAGCAATTTGATTGATATAACAAAATAGCAAATACTAGTTGTAGTTAAGGTGAGATTTAATAAAGGAGGTGAAAAGCGTGTGGCCAATATGAAAGGGATTAAAAAATACGAAAACTTTCTAAACCCTCTATATAAAAAATTTGAAGATCTCCAACGTCTCATAGGATAAATACAGTTTTTGATGTGTCTACTTAATTAGAAGCTTGTGCTTGAACTGTTGAACATTACTTCATGTGAAACATCCAGCCAATCAACCTCAGGGTTTAATTGCTATTCCTTATTGATAAATCTTACATCCTTCACTATAAAATAATTAAATTTAGGCTTCATTTGGGACGGCTTTTTTCTGCTTCTTAAAGCAGATTTATAGTATAAAAAATTAATTATTGTACTAGAAAGCTGTTTTAAGAAGCAGTAAGAAAGCCGTCACAAACAAAACCTTAAATCTTCTTCAAATTCTCCTAAACATTTTTTTTAATTTTAAACTAATCACACATTGTTCAATCTAAAAGTTTTATCCTCTTCATATTAATTAATACACATTCTCAGTAGCAATACACTCTCAAAGTAAAATAATATTGAGCTAACATGATACCATGCATGCATGGTGCTTCACTATCTCAGCAGCAATGAATCAGCTAACCAGAAATCTGGCATTGGAATGGGCAGAAGACAACATTCGAGCCAACTGCATCGCCCCTGGAGCAATAATAACTCCATTTTTGCTATCTGTGAGAATGAAAACTACAATTTAAGCTCCTTCGTAACAAATGTATTTCACATATTTAATTGAGTTGAAGCTGTAATTGTTGCAGTATTTTGAAGCGGGATGTGGCCGTATTCCTAAAGTAGAAAATATGGGAATTCCACTAGGACGTCCAGGCGAGCCGCTGGAGGTGGCCACAGTAGCAGCTTTTCTGTGCATGCCTGCATCTTCTTATATCACTGGTCAAGTGATTGTTGTTGATGGTGGACTGACTATGGCTCGCTTTATTCCATGAAACTAATTAGTTTCATGATTAGTGCATGGATTTGGTTGATTATCCCCAGCTGTTCTTCATGAATTATGTGTTTTTCATAAATAATTGTGTTGATGTTTGTAATCTGTGCTAAATAATGGGGAACTTATGTTAAGAATGATGATATTTTTCTTGATATATGTGAGACTAATTTTGCTTGAGAAAAACTTCTTTTGATTTTGGATATTTCTTCATGGAAAACAAAATTACAATTAATTTGTAATTTGTTATTTTTTTTTCATTGGCAGTCCAAAACATGCTAAATATTTGTGGATATGGTTAATATCTAAATTTTTAAGATATCTTTATATAATACTGTGAGCTTTCAATTGAATTTCTCTCGTCTTGACCCTGTTGGTGATTGTAGCTAAATTCTCTTCAAAGATTGCATCGGAAATGCCTTGATGAACCAAAAGCGCCTTCATCTTGATCCTCCAAAGACTGAAATCGTTCTCCCCCTTGAACAAATTTTATTATTGGACAAATTTTATGAACTTAGACTCCTAGTAAAATAAAAATAAAGAAGGAAAAAAATTAAAATAGGCGAAGTCATTGGCTAAGCCAGCGATTGACCGCTCATGCAAATATTTTATTTTAATTTATGTGCCAGCGACTTTAAATTTAACTAAGGATATATATAATTTCTAATCTATCTTAATTTTATTATTTAAAATTTTTTTAATTGTTATGATATATATTTATATTTTTTTACATGTCTGATAAATATGAAGAATAATAAGGGCATATTGTGAGTGTTCAATCGGACAGCTCATAGTGATCCATTTGATCATTGAGAATTTATGAAAAGATTAAATGCCTTGGAAAGTCCAAATGGAGCTATTTTGAGCTCGTTGAATTCATCTCATCGAGCCACTCGATTCAACTATAAGCACGTCATATTTGAATATCATTTGATTGTCGAATTAATGCTCTAAAGCTTCCAAATATGTTTTGTTCATTTATTTTGGACCCATTTGGGCTCGGATTGTATTGAATTTGGTGTCATTTGATTCGTCTCTTTCAGATACTTAATTTGACTATAAACTTTCTCAAATTAGTCGGATGGTCCCGATTTTAAGTTTTGAAGCTTCCGGCTCATATTTGCAAAGAGATTCATGTTTGATAAAGATTATTTTTTGATACTATATCACTCCTAAGAGATATTATTTATATAATTTTTTTATGAAATGGACGTTTGTAACTCGGTTGGACGACAGCCCGGTTGTGAGTTTTATTCTTTTCGGTTTTATTTGACTAATATAAAAATTACGATATATATGTGTAAAATTTGTCCTTCATTATTACTTTGCCTGTAGGCCCCGAGAGGTATGGTAACTCCAAATAGTCTACATCTCATGGAACAAACTAACAACTAATCATTGATCGTGAATTTACTTTTAAAAATTTTTAATTCTCTGATATGAGCAGCTGTGGAGGAGCAAGAAATTTTATTCGTGGGTAAATTAAAATAGCTATGTTTGTCGTCTCATTATTGGTGTCAAGAGGAGCTATAAGATTAAAATTAAGAATGCAAATAACATATCCCTTAGAGCTTATAAGACATAAATATCTGTCACGGGTGGGGGTGCAACCGAGTCAAGCTGGCTCGAGTGCTGGCTCGGGCTCGACGAGTTGAGCTTGTGAGTCGAGCTCGAACACTCGATGGCTCGTCGAGTAGCTCGAACACAAGAGCGGGAGCGGACTTCGCCATGAGAGCGGGTCGAGACAACACGCTTAGCCGCAAGAGCGGGAGCGTGAACACGCTTCGCCGCAAGAGCGGGAGCGTGAACTCGCTTCGCTGCGAAACCAAGGCGCGGGTCGCGGTAGCGGGCTTCACCACGAGAGCGGGAGAGGGCTTCGCCGTGAAAGCGGGTCACGACAGCGGGCTTCGCCGTGAGAGCAGGTCGCGGCAGCGGGCTTTGCCGCGAGAGTTGGTCGCGGGTGGTGGCAGTGGGCTTCGTCGTGGGAACAGGAGCAGGCTTCGCCGCAAGTGCAGGAGCTCGATGAGCCGCTCGACTCGACTCGTTTCGTGAGACTGAGTCGAGCTCGAGCTCATATTTCGAGCTAATCTGAGGCTTTTTTAATATAAATCATATCTAATACATCTGTTTTCCTATTCAAATCATCGAAAACTGATGTTTTATGTGACCAAATTATCTTTGGCAACTTTCTAAATAATAGAACTAATATGCACCTATTAAGGTAAAAAAATAAAATGATCTCTCTTTGCAAATAAACAGCAAAACATTGGAAAGTTGCCCAAAATTTCAAAGCCTAGGTTATTTCAAAAAAATTTGCATGGAATGAGATCTCCATTTTTTCATATTAAATGCTAGTAAACATCACTGCAACTCTCTCCCCCCCCCCCAGTTTATGAGCATAAAAAAGCAGAGAGCCATAGTTAAAAGAAGCCAAGGCAGCAGGCAGGCAACAATATAACTACTGCAATGGCTATGACTGAAAACCGATGGTCTCTCCAAGGAACCATGCACTGCTTTAGTCACAGGCGGCACCAAAGGAATTGGGTTGGTTTTCTTCACTTTCTTCTTCTTCTTCTTCAATTCGCTATTATTTTGCTTCTTATACTCCTAAAAAAATATTAAATTTACTCTGGATGATGTCAGTCAAGCCATAGTTGAAGAACTTGCAAGACTTGGGGCAACGGTGCACACGTGTGCTCGGAATGAATCTGAGCTCCATGAATGCCTTGAGAAATGAAAAATCTTAAAACTTAACGTTTCTGGTTCTGTTTGTGATATCAGCTCCCGTTCTGAGAGGGAGAAACTAATGGATACAGTCTCTTCTTTATTTCAAGGAAAGCTCGATATACTTGTAAGTATTTATTCCCAACTCATTTTAAATCAATCCGCATCTCATGTAATATATTTGTGTTGGGGGAAGTAAAATTACGCAACGAAACAAATCGGAGAACAAATGAAGATTTGACGTGGAAAAATCTAAAATCAGGAAAAAACTGCGAAACAACATCACAAGTCTCGCTTCACTTTTTTTTTTTTTTTGTTATTCTTCACCTAGAACTATTAGAGATGCACTCTTCAATATATAACATCACAAGGGATACAACCATTCAAGTTAAACGTGAAAACCGAGAAAGAAAACTAACCAACCCAAATCACACCGTCACCGCTTTGGGGTTTAGAGCTGTGGAAAGATATGATCTCGGCAAGCAGAATTCAAGAATAGAAAACAGAGAACAAGATTGAAGAGAGAAAGTAATTATCTGTTATTACTTGTATTCGGTTTCACTAGTACACATATATATAATGTAAAGTAAGTTATATACACGGCTATAGGCAAAACAGAAAATAGATGTTATTGTTATGTTTTTGTATGGCTAACAAGAGCACCATTGTGCTCTACTCACTGTCACCGACTTGACTCGCAATACCGTGGAGCCGAGTTTTGGAGCACTGCGGCGCTCCGTTCTCTATCTCCAACTAGAGTATGTAGTGTCACAGCGCTTCTTGAGTATAGTACTATGAGGGGAAAAAAATACCCAACACTATAATCCGATTGATCAACACAATTATATTCCTCATAGAACTAGCAGTTTTATATATTTTCTTAGAAGGAAAAAAATTATATTGAATCATCTTCTTATTCTGATATCCTTAAATAATTCTTTTCTTAAAAGAGTTACGCTACGAGTGGAGAAACTATTTGGAGAGACGACACCACTCTGTGTTTGGATTACTATGCAGTTTTGTATGTGTTGTCTATATTGTTCTTTATTTTAACGCATTGATGTGTTAAGTCAAAGGAGAAATAATTTCATACTGTTTTATTTCAGCATCTCTACTAAGATGATTTGTCCTATAATTTCAGTCATAGTTCACTATTTTTTTTTTTTTTGCTGTTTGAAAGATTGTGTCGTAGCTGCAAATTTAATTTCTTCAATATATTAAGCAAAAAGAAAGAAAGAACACTCTGTGTTTGGCAGATTAACAATGCGGCGAAGGGACTATTCAAGGGAGCTCTGAACTCAACAGAGGAAGATTACTCAATAATATCGGCTACAAACTTAATTAATTTTATTCCTTCAATACAAATAAATTATTAAATATTCACAATACTTCTTTTAACGTTTATTGAGAAAGAATAAGCGACAGTAAAATTACAAATCCTCATAATAAAATTAGCACCATCAAATATAAAAAATTATAAATTATTAGCTTCTAATCACCATCATTATAGCTGCAATAAGTCAGCTGACAAGGAATCTGGCATTGGAGTGGGCAGAAGACAAGATCCGAGTTAACTGTATTGCCCCAGGACCCATCAAGACTGTAATGCTGCAATCTGTGAGATTCCAATCTAATTCAGCCACTCAATTCGTTTTTAAATTTTTAATCTAATTCAGCCACTCAATTCGTTTTTAAATTTTTAATAGATAGTTATAAATATAAATACATAAGTGCATGAATGATTAATTAAGTGCGCTATTTGAAATATAAGTTTTTTGGGAGGGAATTTTTGAAATATAATTTGATTATTACAGTTTCTGGGAGCAGGAGGAGGTCTTGGAATAGAAAGCTTAGGGTGTCCAATGGAACGTGCTGGAGAAGCAGAGGAAGTGTCACCTCTTGCAGCTTTCTTATGCATGCCAGTCGCCTCCTATATTACTGGCCAAGTTATTTGCACCGATGGAGGAATCACCATGTCCTGATCTCTCTCTCTCTCTCTCTCTCTCTCTCTCTCTCTCTCTCTCTCTCAAGACAATATAAGTTTGTAAGCATATTTATGAATATTTTTTTTTTGGGAATTATATTTATGAATATTGCTGTGAGGTGCATATTGTCATGTGAAGTCTTGTCTTGTGAATAAACTGCTTTGCAGTATATGACATAAATAAAGCACTCTTACATGGTAAATTTTAATGTACCATCGGTGCCAGGTGATGTGGCGTATTTTGATTAGGAGTGTCAATATTTGACATGACACGAAAACCAGACTCAAACTCGGCACAATATTCAAAACGGTCGGGTTCGGGTTCCAGAAATCGACCTGTTTGAAAAATGGGTCGGGTTCGGGTTGTCCCGACGGGTTGCCGAGTCAACCCGCGAACACGTTTAAAATCAACTGCCCGCACTGTCCCGTCTTCCCATGAAGCACCAGCGCTCGCCTGTGTGCACCAGCACTAGCCCGCGCGCACCGCGGCCCCCCCTGCCACCCACATTCTCGCCTGTGCGCCAACACTGGCCGCCCGCTTGCGCTCGCCTGCACGCACGCTGGCGCTCGCCTGAGCGCTGGCTCGTGCTCCCCCACGCGGCCTCTGGAGCTCGCCTGTGCGCCTGCTCGGGCTCCAGTTTCGGGTCAACCCGTGTCGGGTCGGGTCAACCCGGTAACCCGCCGGGTCGGGCCCGGGTTCGGATATCCGACGTGTTTACCTACCCGGGTCAGGTTAGGGTCGACCCGTTTGAACCCAGGTCATTTTTGAGTTCGACCCGAACCCGACCCGTGGCCTGAAATTGACACCTCTAATCTTGATTCATCTATGAACCATTCGGTCACACAGAATGATTTCTCATAAATTTGGGTAAGTTCTCTTTTTCTGTGTTTTTTCTGGTGGTGTGGAACGTCAAAGTTACAATAGAAAAAAGGTTGTGCGTGGAACTGAAATTTTTTTAGTTACAAGCTCAAATTTATAGTGAAATTTCTGCACTACTTATGTAGGTAATCACCTGAAGAAGGAGATGCAAACAAATTTAAGGATAGAGAATAGTGAGAACTTTAATTTCAAAAACATATTTCATATCTTCTTAAGCATAAATTATGTTGTGCAGACGTCAAACGTCATCTAGAGACCAATCAGAATGCTCCATGTCACCCTGCACTCAGTACAGCGGCTCGATACTGGTGACAAGACGCATTCTTGATGCTCTCCGGATGATATTCTACGTCCGGTCCCCTCACAGAATAATTTTTCTAAACTATGAGCCAATATATATGTTGCATAGCCCAAATGACATGACCTTCTACTTGTACAAACTTTGACGAGTCATAAAGATCATTTCCTACTCAACTCCAGGGTGAAATTAAATTTGGTGGTAACCACTATGAAGGTCGAGCATGGAGAATACAATATCAACAGGCTCGTCAAGGTCCCCAAAGTTTCAAATACATATAGTATAATCATATATTCAAATCCAACATTATGGAATCGTTGCTAAACCACTTTAGATATTTGAAAAACAAACCCTTCATAGCTCAAGGAAGAACCATCGGGCCTATTGGGTGGTCTATAAATAATTTAACCCCTACCAATAGCAGGTACGACTTACAATGGACCACCTGTCCAATAGCAGGTAGCAGGTAGCAGGTAGGACTTACGATGGACCACCTGTTTCATAACTCTAACTTACAATGGACCACCTATGCCATAACTCTACTTATAATATGTCAATATTCAATAATAGGTGAATCATTTTGAACGAATAATAACTTTTTTATCCGGCCCAGAAATTCATTTACCGCCCCAATTTGAATGAAAGATAAAAAATATGTGTGAACAGTAGAAAGTACTATCATATTATTATTATTATTACTATTTTCGTATACTCGTATATATCTTATTGGAATCTTTAACTATATTATAAGTAGGTAACGATCATGATGATACAACTCGCCCGCCCATAGAAGAGCCTGCCCGGCTAGCACTATAAATGACCCAAACAGAGCCGAGTATGTGAGTGTTCATATTTGAGTTTGTTTGTTATTAGCTTGTTCAAATTTGGTTCATGTTTTATTCAAGCTTTACTATTTGTGTTCCTGTTTAGTTCATTTAAATTAATGGTATTCATGTTCGATTCGTTTAATGCTTATCGAGCTTTAAACAAACAAGTCTTAACGAGCTCTGTTCGTGAACGTATTTAACAATTTTTTTTAAACTATCAAAACATGCATGATCATGTGCAAATCTAACGAGTATTCTTGAGCCATCAAATGAGCAAGATCTAACGATTTAATATAATAAAATAGCAATTGTAAGGAAAATAAAACTACAACATATATTATAATATTTAATTACTTTAAAATTTATTAATTAAAAATAATTATATCATTATGTTATAATAAATTAAAATATTTTTAATATGTATATTTATCAATTTTATAATTAAATATAAAATCGAGTTTTTTATCGAGCTTATTCAAGAGTTTTGTATCGAACACGAATTGAGCTTTTTATCGAGCTTAATGTCAAGCATATTCATGAGCTTCAAATGATGTTGTTCTTGAACATAAATGGACCGAATACATTAGTGTTCAAGTTTGTTTATTTAAGGATCGAGTATTAAAAATGTTGTTTAAATTTGTTTGTTTAGCTAGTTAAATGTTCACAAACGAGCTTTAATTGAATCAATCAACAAGTAGCTCGTCGGACATTTAGTTCGCTTACAGCCCTATGCTAGCTCGACGGTCTAAGGGAGCTACTCACTAAAACTCACACAAATGATCAATAGATACTATTTGCCCAGATCTTTTAGGGAAGCATTTCAAGTTCTTCACCTAGAAAATCACTCATTATCAGTGGCATGAGAAGACAAACATCGTGAACCACCAAAGAACAATAAGGAAAAACCAAAATAACTCCAAAGATAATGTATATTTTTCTGTATCCCTCCTTGTTGCATTGTTTGTATATATATATGTCAATAGAATATTCTATAAGCAAAAAAGGTAAACCACGTATGATATTCTTAAGTGCTTATTTAGCTAATGATGCACATCATTCTTCACTTGCATCAGAAGAGCTCGACTCCGTTGAGACGCATCATCTAGAGGTACGTCGGTGTAGAAATCATAAGCAACCTCCTGGGTCGAATATTTTATATGCGGGAGAGTTTATAGTCAGGACCTCAGTAACATAAGCCATGGAACTAAAAGCTGTTTTGAGGATTTCCTGTGAGCACCCAGGTTTCACAGTGTATCTAACCTTATGTAGATAATTTTAGAGCTTCTTGATCCCACCCATGTAATCCTGGTTGTGTAAGATTTGACATCAGTTTCAAGCTTCTCAAACTGAAGGTGGCTTGGATTTCTATACAAGTTATCCATGAGAAAACTATATGCATTTTGCGTCAGCATCTCATATACTTTTCCTTTCAAGTCAACTTCGGCAGGATGTAGTTCAGCTTTTCTAATTGATATGGCTCTAAGGCCACATGAGTATTGCTTCACTGGCATCATTGTTGTGATTGGAGTAGCACCACATCTCCACTTGCTCACTGAATGTTTAAAATTAGTTATAGTGGCCATATAACCATTGAAATCAGCTACTAGAATGAGAGTATATATGGCTAAGAACATAGGCATAGTCACAATCTGATGTGAAACATCATAGCTTAAGTTTTTCTTAGGACTAGTGTAACATCGGTTTTGCTCCAGTATCGTCCGGGCCGATCGTGGATCGTCCCGGGACGATCAGTTGAAGTTTTGTTACAGAATGTGTACAGAAGTTACAGGAAAGTTTTCCTCCCAGTATCGTCCGGGCCGATCGGGGATCGTCCCGGGACGATCAGAGCAATGCAAAAGACAGAGAGTAGGGGTTTTTATCATCCGAGAAAATTAATTATCGTCCTGAGAAATCATCCCAGGACGAAGTGATTTGTTCATATCGTCCTGGACGATCGTGCGATCGGCCGGGCCGATCTCAAGTTTATTTAAGGAAAATCAGCTCGTTTTGAAGAGAGAGAAAATCAGATTTTTATAAAATATGATTTGAGGAGAGAGAAAGTCGAGGGCAAAAGAGAAAAAGTGGATTTTTGGGCAACGCCGGTCCGTTTTCATCCGTCGAGACAGATCAAGAAATTGGTGTACGCAAGGTAAGGCACATTCCGCCTTTCTCAATTTTCAGAACGGTGAAGTTTGAACGATTTTTCTGTTCGGATTTCGTTTTCATTAGCGAATTTCGTCCGTATTTTCCGATTGGTTCAGTTTTTACCGCGTAACTTTTGGTATGATTCTGAGGCGCCGAGTGTGCACGTTTTAATTATTTTCTGGAGAATTTTGATCGGATAGTTTTGATTCGGCGGTGTTTTATTTTGACTGTAATTTCTGATGAAGTCTAAAATTGTCTGGGCAGTAGAATAAAAGTCTTGCAATGTTGTTGTGAATATTCTATGTAAATTTGGTAATTTGTGAAATTAGGAATTTTTGTGTAAATTCCGTATACTGCCGTTGTGTCGCTGGATTTTTGTACAATTTCTGAAATTATCCGGATTTGTTCTTAAATGACATGATATGATTGTGTGCTATGAAAAGGGAGTTATAAGAGGTCAGGATCCTGTGAGATCCTGTCTGTGTCAGGGAAATCTGAAATGAGCTCTGAAATCTGAAAACAAGTTCTGTTCTGGATCCGATGATAAGTTTTGTTCTGGTGCTATAAGCACATCTGTTCTGGTGCCATGAGCACAAAAGGGAGGCATAAGGGGCTAGAATCCGAGAGATTCTGTCAGTGTCTGGGAAGGGAGGTATAAGGGGCCAGAATCCGTTGAGATTCTGTCAGAGTCAGGGAATCTGTTCTAACTTTTGATATGTTCTGAATTGATATGATTTCTGATTTCCGTACGATTTTGATACGATTTATGATTCTGATACGATTCTGTTCTGTTCTGATTTGATCTGATCTGTATGATTCTGTTCTGATTCAATTTCTGGAATTATGATTTCTGTGATTTTTGTTCTGTTCTGATTCGATATATGATTCTGTTGATCTGATTTCTGTACGGATTTTTGTCTGATGTGTTTGATATGGATTCTGAGAATTTTGATTAGGGGTTTGATGTCTTGCTGAGCTGTTGTAGCTCATCCTTGTTTTCTTCGTGATTTTCAGGTTCTGGGAAAGGGAAAGAAGTCTTGGAGTAGGAGTTCAGAGTCTGATTTGTTATAGGTATTTTGTACTTTTGATTTTTTTACAGTCATGACTTTTCTGTTCTGTTTTTCTTTCTGTCTGAAAGTCATGAGCTGTATTTCTATATAATTCTTTTTTTTTTAGGAAGAAAAAGATAGATGATCTATTCCGCTGCATTTTGATATTTTTAGTAGCTCTGTGTGCCTGTTTCTGTGTATAAATGTTTGGAAGAAAGTTCTGAAACAAATTCCAAAGCCAGATCCTGTAATCAATTCAATCAGTTTGAGTTTGGGCACGACCCGATGCGAGCGGGATCCGTCCCGGTCGGGTTGGGTCGTGACAACTAGCTTATCATAATTTGTTATAATACTTCTAGAATTTTCTTAGTAGTTTATATAAGCATGATATTGTAAGGAGGGGATCATTCATGATAAGCTTTGAAAGCTTGTATTTGTATTTGTATTTGTTTCTCTGAATTGGGATTTACTTCTTGCAGGTTCGATTCTTTCGACGATCGCCACATCACAATCGAATTTTGACGGTAAAGATCTTCTAGTTTGGTAGCCAAAAAAGTGACAAATAGGATTGAAGTTATTCCCTTTGTAATTGCCATCTTTCATTCTCTTGACCCCTTTATGCATCCACCAACCGAGCAAAAGTTTTTTTATCTCAACCTCAAAAAATTGTGTTGAATTATAGGATTCAGGAGGAAGTAAAAATTGTTTGATGATAAATGGTGACACAAATTCAAATAATGTAATTAAAAAAAGAAAGAAAGAACATAGCATGGTTTCACTGTAACTGTACAGCGTAATATATTGTCTGCTCAATATGGAACTCGCTAAACCTTTAACAAATATAATCCCTGTTTTATCAAGAAAGCCAACTATAACCAACATTCTCCTCCTCTTATCCAATATTTCCTTCAAAAGCTCATTAAGTTCTTTCAAAGTCCCCAATTGCACACAAACCATCAATGAAAACTTAATAGTCAAACTCATCTGCAACAACATTCAATTCTTCCATTCTCCTGAAAATAAAGAATGCTTCCTCTATGTTGCATCTCTTACAAAAACTTCTTATAAATATGTAACCAAATTTCGTTTCAACCCACTCTTCTCCATATACTGTCGTAATCAAATCACTTTTTTTCTAAATACCCTTCCTCGCACAAGCCATCAATGACAGACGTATAGTTGATCACCTTTGGCTATATTCCATTTTCAAACATCAATCTATGCTTCCTCAAAGCTTCCATCAACAGGCCTTTTCGAAAATATCCACAAATGCTGCTAGTATACATAACAACATCTAAAACTATACCATCATTCTCTTTGTACCATACTAAAAGCTTCAGCAATTCTTCCTTCTCTACATAATGCATCTACCATAGCCTTATAAGCCATCGAATTAGGTTGAAAATTCACTATAGGAAAATTTACGTATTCTAGCCGGATTTTTTGATGGAAAATTGTTAATTATCTGACCGATTTAAAAGTTTTCCAGCGGAAAAAATTTTGCCGATATAACGAGGGTCGGAAAAATTTCTCATAAAAAAAATGTCGTCAAAAATATTTCCAGCTGCTATCTGGCAGAAAAACCAAGCCAAAATAACTAAAAAAATAATTTAAAATAGCTGGCCACCCACCAGTCTGAAGCAGCTATCCGCCAGCGAAGGCTACGGTGCTCGACTGCCCCTCTCACACGAATTTTTATTTTTATTGAATAAAGATTATTTTTATTGACAATTCTCCATCCCACCTTATTGAAAAAATAAAAATAAATAAATAAAAGATCATTATTGTGACTCATATTTATCCTCTTCGACTAAATGAGCTTCTAATTTCTCCTCAAATAAATAAATGAGTATAAACTATTTATAAGACATTTTTTTTTTTCTATTTATAAGACACTTCAATCTCCAGTTTATTGTCTTTTTTCCTTTTTGTTTTCCTCACTTAAAATTTCTTCAAACAAAACAGAGCCATGGTATCACCCATATAAAGAGAGAGAGATGTCAAACATTTAATGAAAATGGGGCAGTAAATTTTTTTTTAAAGAGACTATTTGGTTGTCTTAAAAAGGAATACAATTTAAAAGGAATATTTTTGAATTAATTTGATGATTGTAAAAAGAATAAATGAGATTAATTTTTTTATTTGTTTCGAAATAAAATGAATGCAATATAAAGTTAATTTCTTCACAACAGCTTTAAAATCACCTTTACAAAAGCTGCAGCCATTCCAAACTGATCCTAAGATGTATTTACATGGTATCATTAATTTGACTATTATGGAAGATATTATAAGCTTTCTTTTGCAATATGATACCATTAGTTCTTGTACTTCTTGATCTTTTATTCGTCAAAACAGGATTTGAACACCTAAACTAGCTGAATATTTTTTAGTAATCTGATTAGAATTTTAATCAGAAAAGATTTAAAGTTGTACTGCTAATGTGATCGACAATCAATGTGATTATCATTTTATTATATACTTTGTATTTCCTATAGCACAATTCATGTCCATGATCAATCATAAATGATGAATGGATTAGCACAAATCTTGAAGAGATCAAACACTGAAGCAAGTTATTGAATGGCTCAAACATGGACTATTTGGGCCTTTATAAGCAACACCTAAATGAATATGGCCCGAAAACAAATTTGGACTGAAAAGCCTGTCCTTACTTTCTCAAAGCAAAACTGTAAAATGAATGAATAAAATTTACTATTAGTGTAACTATCTAAACATCTAGATTATAGACTGATTTATAATTATTTTAGATAAAAAAAAATTAGCTTAAATGAAAAAAATCATCAATTTAAATCCGGGTATAACTCTATTTAAGAATCTAAAAATCAGTTTGGGAAGATTGTAACGTTTTATAAAATTGATTGTAAAGTTGTGGGAAAAATAACTTAACTATTCTTATTGTAAAAAAATGTATATTTCCACCACATAAATATATGAAAAATAGTGAGAAAGCAATAGACAAAAAAATGTTGTTAGTCTTAAAACAAAAAAAAAAACTAGAAAACTTTCCCAAACAAACAAACATACCCTATTTATTTATTGGCTTTAAGATATAAATAATATTGTATTCTCTTTACATGTAATTAGCTTTATGCCTCATTTTTTCTACTAAACATGATAACTATTAGGTTTATTGTTGAATCTAAATATGTCAGTTGGATGATACCCGACTTTACTAGCATATTTATTTGATGAGCTAAGAACATAGTGGTGAGAAAGGAGAGAAGAGAGGAGGAGAGTAAGCTGATAAACTATCCACTTATCTCAATCAAAGAATATAAGAAGTGGGATTCCAAAGGCCCAAAATATTTAAAGAAGATAACAAAAATCATGAGGTCCAGAGTCAAATATCTCAAAATGTTTCTCCTCTCCTTTTATTTATAGGATTACAAAAAACATTGTACATAAAAAAGTAAAAATACAAACAACACGGAATACAGCTATAGCACTACACAGGTTTACAAGAGAGCAAAGTCAATAGTCAAGCAAGTTGTCTGTCATTGGGCGAGCTTAAGAGAGGCAAGAAGGTGTAGGTAGCCCTGAGAGGAGATTGACCCATAATTGGCAAACCATCTTTTCAGGCCGCGAGTGGGGTAGGAAACTCGAAGTCACCTTATTTTTTGCGATGGTGAATAGTCTCTGAGCCTGATAGTAGTAGCTTAATGGACCATGAAGCCGCACAAGTAGGCGCTTTTCTATAGCTGAGTCTGGTGAGCTTAGAGGGGGAGGATCTGACCGACATGAGTGGCAACTTGTTTGCTTGGAGAGGAACTTCTTAATCCCCCAATATAGGTCAATCTCTCAGAAGATGTGGATGAGTAACACCCGTCATTCTCCTTATGCCAGTTCCTCTGCTATTCCCGGGCGAGGTATCTACTCTTGGGAGTGAACTCGCCCGAGGAATCTACTCTTGGGAGTGAACTCCCTTATCACGACCTGATCACAACATATTAAAATACATGAGAAGATGATCAGTGCTATACATCTATAATAATACTGGTGGACATATAGTGATTTCATTGGAGGTGAAATAGATATGCAATTATGAAATAGGTGAATAATTAATTATTGAGTTAGCTCACCAATTATTGGCTTGGCCTGGATAGTTTTAAGAAGTTTATATGTATCAAACTTTTATTGTATTTATTTATTATACTAATTTTATATAAATATTTATTAACTTTTTTAATCACCAGTAAATTAAAATCATATATTTTCATACTAATTAAATATAATATAACATAATTTGTTAATTTTTATGTTTTTCTATATCAAAATTAAGTCAGAATAATGCCAAATATGCATCGAATATTTTATTCATTTGTTTCTCTTTCAATTCAGCCTAAAATATTAAAGCAAATTTTTTATTTTTTTCTCATTTCAATTGTGAACGAAATATTATGTTAATTTTTGGTCAAAGAAAGCTTACAGAAAAAAATTAAAATCAAGAAAAGTAAATACATGAAGAAAATATATATATTTATGATTAGTTATTAAAAAATATTTTTAAATTGAATCAACTACAACTCAAGCGGAAGAAAAGATATTTCTCATCGAACTATTATCTTGAATGAATGATTAATTATTTCGCACATATGTCAAACGTCATCTGGAGACCTACCAGAATGCGTCATATCATCCCTTCGTTCGGTACTGCGGCTCAGTGCTGCTCAATATCGCTCGATACTTCTAGCATGGGGCATTCATGTTGGTCTCAGGATGGTGTTTTACGTCCGGCCTCCGCATAGAATAAACAAGTAAAGTCGTATCATATAAAATCAATTTTCACATCATATATGAAGGAATAGGATTATCAACACAATAATCTATAATGTCAAAATAATAATATATCCTATCATACAATCTATAAAATTTAATTTTATGATAATATATTATTCACACATAATAATAATAAGACATGAATTTTTTTTATATATATTTAAACGAGCAAAAGATATTTTGACATGTCACATGCAAAACATATGAAAGGACAACTCAACAATTAGCAGCTTTTAATACCATGTGTACATTAGACAACCAATATGGAGTTGCCAATTACATTTCATTGAGCTAGTTTTTTTTTTTTTTTTTTTTTCAAATATAGCTGAATGCTATATTATTTCATTAAGCTGGTATTGCTATATATTGCTCCTTAATATATAATTACATCTGAATAATGTGAACAAAATCATATAAATTCAACAAAACCATAAGTATATTCCATCCTAAGATAGCTCATATAATGTATATTAACAAAAAAATGCGTAGCCATACAAGATACCTCCAGGCTAGATTGATAAAGATATAACAGAAAAGAAAAAAAAATCACAATAGATGTAAAGGAGTCGGCAATCATCAAATACATGTATCAAAAATACACTCATGTTTCGTTTAGGATAGATTTAATATAGCTTCTTAAAGCAGCTTTTTAGTACAAAATTAAAATTAAAATTTTTGTACTAGAAAGCTCTTTTATGAAGCAGTAATAAAGCTGTATCAAATAAAACCACAATTATAGATTGAGAAATCGTGTAAAGCGCAGCTCACTTCGATCTTATTGTTGGGAGAGTTGGCTAGCAAATAAGAGATCTTAGATTCAAAATTTTTATATTTAATGTTTGTATGAATTTGACTTTTAAGTGATTCAAAAGTAAAAAAAAAAAAAAAAGAAAGAAAGAGTAGAAAGCAACAAAAGAGTCCATCAAAGGTCTAGGAAATAATTAATCAACAACAACAACATCATCAAGCCTTTGTCACACTATATATGATCGGCTACTTGAATCCTTTTTCGCCATTGTGTCTGGTTAAAACTCAAATACTAATTTAAATCTAATAAAAAAAGATTATGTTTAATCTTTTCTAACCAAGTTTTTTAGGTCTACATTTACCTTTCTTAACATAAGTCGAATCTAATACCTCAATTATCCTAACCGGGTCATCGGAAGGCCTCCTTTTAATGTGACCAAACCATCTAAGGCGACTCTCTCTAATCTTATATTTCATTTTAGCTACTCCAACCTTTTCACGCATATGCTCATTTCGTATCATATCTCTAAAGGTCAAGTCACTCATCCACCTAAGCATCCTCATCTCTGCAACACTTAACTTAGTATTATGCTTCTCTTTTAATGGCCAAAATTCGGCACCATAAAGCATTGCAGGTCTCACCACCATCTTATAGAATTTTCCTTTAAGTTTGAGGAGGACTTTTCTATCGTACAATTAGCATGATGCATTCCTCAACTTCAACCATCCAACTGGAATTCTACTGATAATATCCCAATGTATTTCACAATCACTCCGAACAATAGAATCAAAATATCTAAAACATGCACTCTTATTAATGACTTGATCGCCCAAAGTCACAATCCCCTCACTAGGTCTATTGCAACTAAAATTACACTCTATATATTTAGTTTTAGCTCTACTCAAGCGAAAACCTTTAGACTCTAAGGTTAACCTCCATAATTCAAGTTTACATTCAACTCCCTCTCTAATCTTATCAATAAAAAGAATATCATCAACAAAAATCATATACCAAGATACATCTTCTTGCAAATGTATAGTGAGAACATCCATGACTAAAACAAAAAAATACGGGCTTAAGGCCACGTAGCTCTATCACCAATAATAATAACTAATAAATACAAATCAAATCATATATAATGATAAAGTTATATATTTAAATCATCATATAGCATCTAATTTAAATAAATTAGAGTTAGATAAAATTTAATTAAAATTATTAACAAATAAAAATTTAAATTCATGTCATTTCCAAACTCCGTTACAGCTCATAAAAATTCGTTTACGGCCAAATCACGGCAGCGGCGATTCGATTGGCCTCACCTTGCTTGGGCCGCTTACTTACTGCCAGCTATGGAGCACACAAAAGTAATTTAAGATGCCACGTGGCCCTATCGAGACAAAAGATTTCTGGAGATAGTGGACAGTCCAAATCCTATATAGATCTTCATGATCTAGTAATTATAGAGTCGTAGGGCACCAGACTTTGACGTGTCGCGTTGAGAGGACCTTCAGATTCCATGCTTCTACGCTTATCCACAGATGAGCACATGTTCCTGTAGGGGTGCGGTAGTCATCGGAAATAGTTTAGAGGTGAATCAAGATGTGTCACATCAATTTTTTTATAATCTGTATCGAGGTAACATGGTATATCATGATTCGTCACTGAACCGTCCGATGACCGAACATTTTTTTTTAGACATTTAGGTTCATTAAAAAAAATTCACATACATATAATATATATAAGAATCGAATCTAAAACTTATTAGTTGCTAGTTAAAACTTCCAACCTATAGATCAAGGTGAGCAGCTTTGCGAAAAAATAATAATTAATTATGTAATATATTTTATTTCACACAGTTTACTTTGCTTGGTTGGTTGGATGAAGATCTTGCACAAATACAAATAAAAGTGAAGAATATATGAAGACAATGGGATTACAAAATAATGAACACAAACAAGGTCTCCAATAACTGTAATACTTGTTGGATAAGTGATGGAGGAATAATGATGACTGGCTGGATAATGTTTGTGTAGTGATGGTGATCTAATGACAATCAGACAACAATTATTAAACAAAGATTGTCAATTGACAACGATTAAGTGACAGTAGTCAAATAATAATGATTGGATGATGATCATCGAACGTGTGTAAAAATATTATGACAACTACGTTGTGTCCAACATATAATAGCGACTAAGTGAAAGTGGTTGGACAACGATAATCATATAATAATATTGTCGATAGTGATTGTCAGTGTCAAACATCATGTAGAGCTCTAGAATTCTTCAAATCTCCAAACTCAAGTCAATGTTCTTTTAATTTGGAGAATGGGGGTTAATTTCTACTTTTCTTGGGAGCGTCATTTTGGTAAACTTAGCAAAAGTTCCAAAACACTTCATTGAAAGGCTCATGCTAATTTATTTGATTATAAATAAGTTTTTTTTTTAATTAAAATGCCTTATTGAGTTCGAAGTTGAGTGTTGATGGCATTGCTAGTTTCCTCTCATCGAGATGCTCATTTTTATTATAAGCATTCAAAAATCAGAGATTAGTTAGTCCTTCAATTAATGCCCCCAAAGTCACTATCTTAGGTTCTTGATTTGGGCTCATTTGAAATAAGATATGTTCAATTTTTTGGGTTATTTGATTCATCTCATCAAAATATTTAGTTTGACGGTAAGTTTGCTAAAATATGAGGAATTTAATTTAAAAAGTTCTTAATCCAAAGATTCATTGATATTCCTGCTTAATCAGATAAACTTTCTATTAACATGCCATTTTCCCTTTATTATTTGAAATAAATCTTTATTGATTGATGCCAATTTGTATCATTCTTTGGGGTTATGAACCAATAATTTTTTTTTAAATAATGATTTAATGCTTTTATAAAGTTAGTTGCTTGAGCAAAATTTATCAAAAAAAAATAAAAAATTTGCACCAACTTCTTCAAATTTGATTAAAAATTTATAGTATAGTTTCCTCTAGGCTCCCAAAACATCAAAATTGGTTGCTTGAGCAAAATTTATCAAAAAAATTGCACCAACTTCTTCAAATTTGATTAAAATTTATAGTATAATTTTCTCTAGGCTCCAAAAACATCCAAATTTAGCCCAAATGTAGAAAAAATATCCTGATAAACCCCGAAGATAGAAAAAAAAAACATTCATTCTTGAAATGAAAATGAGAATGGGCAAGGCTAATAACCACAACTGGCCATATTAGCGTCAAGCATTAACATATGCCCACGAGCACTCACATGTGTGCACACATAAGTGCATAGTGTAATATCCATCATTTTAAATTTAGATTTTTTTTGTCAATGATTATTAATTTTAAGTTAAGTATTAATTATGAGTCTTAGAATATTGAATGTGATAGAAAATAACCAATGTTTTGGGGACTAAAGAGTGAAAACGAAGAGATGAAATTTCTCTGGCTGCATCATGACGCCGAGGTGGATGGCACCCTGGCATTGAGCTCTCAAGTTTTTAGAACAAAAAAAAACATATGGGCTTGCGCTGTGGCGCCAACGATGTGCCGCCGCGGTGCTAGATTTCAAGTGAAAATATTCTTGAATAATCTATAAAATTTTTGGGAGCGTAATGTTATTGGGAAGTTGGGCACCACGATGCTAGGTCAAGATAGTGGGTTTTAAGTAATAAAAACATCTAAAATCATTTTACCAAACTATTCCACCAAGCCATTGTGGGAGAAGAAGAGAGGAGGAGGAGGAGAAGAGGAAGGAGAAAATGGAAAGAGAGAGGATTAGAAGGTTAAAGCTAAGGATTCATCTGTTGGCAAGTTCAAGAAATTGAAGAGCTAGAGGTAGATTCCAAAACCCGTGTCTCTTACTTCAATTTCTTCAATTTTAATAAATTTATAAAAATATATTTTTCACAAGTTTAACGAAGTTTTTGTAATAGCTCGTATATTGGCCTTTAACAAATAAAATTTTTCAGAAATTATTATAAGTCAAAATCACAAAACATCTTTGCCATAACATTGATGTTATAGTATTTTAATTAAATAATTTGTATCATAATTTTTGAACGCTAATGAAAATTCTTAAGAAATTAACACCTATAATACAAGTGAAGATTCTAGGAGCATGAGGTGTTCGTTTTGCAAATCGATTTCACAAAAAAAAAATAATAATAATTAAAATGGGTTATTTTATGAATATTTTTTTATAATTTTTGAAATCCCAATAAAATTATATGAATTTTATACTAAAAATTAATTGAATTATATATTTATATTATATTATATTATTATTTTATTACTAAATATCTAATTCTAACGGGTTACTATTACTGACATATTAAAAAAATATCATCGTAACCAAAACATTTACTTATTTAATATGATTATTAGAATGTATGCTATTGAATCACTTCCACTAGAATCACTATCATTATATAATTTTACTATTACTATCACCCATGATGTTGATGTTACTATTATTCTATTGTTATGATTTTATAAGATTTTAATGAATTGACATAATTTTGATAATCTTTATTGATATTTTGATTTGATATTGTATACGATTCCTCTACTGATTGTAGTTTTGATATGATAATTATTTTAGTGATTTGATACCTATATTGATTTTTCTATTGTATTGCCTTATGATTGCTGCATGCTACTGTTATGATTTAACTTCTAACATGACTATTCATTCTTTACTATGGGTTGAGGTTAATTGTATGATTTAGTAATTTCTTTCTTAGAAGTTTTAGCTCACTATATGTAGTTAAATAATTTCAGGTCAGAGCAAGAAAGTAAGAGTGAGAGATTAACCATGATCTTTCAGGCTTAGTTTTTTTTTTATTTAGTTATTTTTTATACTCATGACCATATAGTTATGGTATAATTGTATAGATCCTAAGTAGTGTACACTATAAAAAAAATCATCCATTACTGACGTATTTTTCAGGCGGACTATTTTTCGGTGGCTTTCTGGCGGTATTTCAGCGGCCTAAGTTTTCAGAAGAATTTCCAACATCTTTTATGCGATTTTGTTTTTGGTGGAGTTTACAGCGGTTTTTAATAATTTCTAAAAAATCATATATTCATAATTTAATTCATTATTAATTTATAATTTATTTTAATTAAATATTAATTTATATTAATTAATTATTAATTTAATAACTTATTCTAATTAATTATTAATTTAATGACTTATTTAACTAATAATTAACTTTAATATTTCTATTTTAATTAAATTTAATTATTATTTTTATATAATTATAGATTAAATAAATAATAATATGTATTTTAATGCATTTGCCCTTCCAGCCAAATGGTTGGAACTTTAGAATAATTTTTGGACTTAGTTCAAATCCCAGGCAGGCAGCATGGGCAGGCAGCGCGGGAGGGCGGGTGAGCGTGCATCTGAGCAAGTAACATCGGTGGGCAGCACGGGTGGGCGTGCGGGTAGCATGCGAGGGTGGTCGGGCAGCGCGGGCAAGCAACGAGTAGTGTAGGAGGATGAGAGGGCATGCAGCTCCATTTTTTAATTATTATTTTTATTTTTTGACAGCCTTATTCCGTCGAAATAATTTTCTTATGCGGGCTTTATCGGCGAAAAATTTAATGCCAGAAAGCCACAGGTAAATTCTAAATTAGCCAAAAAATGATCAATTTTCTCCAAAAATTATCGCCAGTAATAGGTTATTTTCCTATAGTGGAACATGATTTTTTTAGAAATAAATGCAGATGTACATTGATGTTTTAAATTATAAATTTGTTTATGTTGTTTATAACTTTTATTTTTGTATGTATGTTAAAAGATAAAAGAATAATTATTGCAAATTAGATTATGGGGCATTACAATTTGTACTATGTGATTTTTAATATGTTACTGTACTTTTTATTATGAATGTTTTGACTATAAGAAATTAAGTTTTAGGTTGGTTTTTCAAGTAAAATTTTTTGAATGTATTATTGAATCAAGATTTTTCTCACAAATACAGTATTTATATGAAAGTCTTGATATATTCAAGTGAAGATCCCTATGAAGTGAGCAATCAAAAAAGGAAAAGTTTAGTGAGTACTATGTTTTACAAGTAATATGGTTTTCACCAACTTTTCATGCAATTTTTGAATATTGTGTCAAGTACTTTTGTATTGAATTTGCATTCTATGTTTCATGATAATAGAGATATTATATTCTAAAAGGTGAAAAATACACTATCTGTTATCTTACTAGTTCCTAAATGCACTTTTCATATCTCATTTACTTGATATAGATATGAGAGGGATTCTGACTCCACTTGTTAAAAGTATGTTTAGGAGAATAAGTAACAATATAAGTATTATTTTGATCCCATATGCCTGATACAGACTTGGGAGAGATTCTGGACCCACTTTGTTAAATAAATATATGAGAGGTAAAGAGATGTACAAGTGGAAGTAGACACATAAGCATGCATCAGAATATGCGCAATATAATCATTGCATTTTCTATGTAATATCTTAATGAATTGAATTTATGAAGTGTTCTAAAAATATGCATTATTTAACTCTGAATCTTCATATGAATTCTGTTGGAAAAAATAAAAGTGATATATAAGTGAATCTCTGAGCATAAGTATTTTGTACAACATCTAAAGACTTCTATGAAAACAGTTATGTGATTTTGAAAGTGTATGCCTAGCTCTGAGATCATGTGCATACTAAAACCCTAGCAAATTCAAGTTTTACTTATATTGTAATTACTTCACAAGTCTTTACATTTTCCTTTAATTAACTAGTATTTTTAAATATTTCAGGAAAGGGAATGGTTGGCGAAGTAAATCATGCCTAAAGGAGGATTATCTCAGCTTGGAGTGTCAGATACTAATTTTGTAATCAAGTTTTACTATTCTAATGTGTAGACATTTTTGAACTCGATTATTATATTTATGCTTTGATGAAATGAAAGTTGATTATACTCCTTTTATGTTTTGAGAAATATAGTAGCTCTGGTTGTTTTCTATTAGTGAATTAGTTAATTAATTATAAGTTTAAGATTGTCCAATCCTTCAATTGACTAAGGCGTTATAGGCATAATTGCACTTGAATGTGCTCTTGTAAGTGCCTGTGAGCTTGCGTGTAAGTACACTCAATCAGTGGTGCATATGTGTGGCCGCTCAAGCACATGTGCACATTCTACAAAAGTTAATATTTTTATTTTTTAATAAAAACAAAAAAAAAATTACATTAGTATACTATAAAGTTGTTAAATTTTTGCAATAAAAAAATTAAACTTCTAAAAATTTCACCAAAATTTTTGTAATCTTTCCCTCCCCTTCAAGAATAAATAACCCTATAAATAATGGAAAATCTTAAACCTCCCAATTTTCCCCTTTTGAACCTCTGAATTTATCCCTAAACATGTATAAATACTGGCTTGCGTAAGCAATGTGTGATTCTCTTTTTCTAGGCTCCAATACTTCTTTATATAGAGGCATGATACCATTCTAGATAAGTTGTATGCATCCCTCTTTTAGACTCCAATAATTTTATATTGAGAGTACTAAGTTATATTTCATCTACATATTGTAAAAAATTCACACCTCACAACTCTTTCTTGGTAGGCTCCGATAATTGAATGATCGTAGACTCATTAGCCTCTTGTCATCAAGAGATTCACTTTGATTGTAAGCATATAAAAATCAAAATTCATTCAAATATATATAATAAAAAGCTCAAATCTTGATTAATTTAATTTTAAATTGATTAATCTAAAAATTATATTAAAATTCAGAATATATATGAGCAGTCAAAAGTATTTATATAAAGTGATTTATATAAATGAACCGCGCTTTCTCTAAAATAAAAAATCATCTCATGGCAGGGTTGAAAATTTTCAAAATTATTACGAGAAGAAATCAGAACCGTCATTTTCCTCTTAATAAGACGCGGTTCCGCTACGGCTCTCTCACCACGTGGCCGGCCATGGCCATGTCCCTTCTGAGTTCTGAATAAAAGCTTTATTAATACAGACAACGAATGCGAGATTACCGCGCAGCAGGAGAAGTTCAACCGCTCAACAAATTGACCCTCGCAGGCGCAGCTTCCTCTCTTGAATAGCAACGTGTTAGAAGATAAACCTACCAACAAAAAAATATTAGATCACAACTTACACGTCAAAAGTTTTGATAAGACATTAATAATACTTAACTCCCATATAAATTTCATTATTACTCATATTACTTTTTCCAAATTAATATGCAATATAATATAAAATTATATAAGTTAATATATTTTTTAATTAAATTTATTTATTAAAATAATAATAATATAATTTTAAATTTTTATAGAAATATCGAGATTTTCTTATTACACAAATTCAAGATAACTATATAAAAATAAATATAAGATTGTTTATATAAATAATAATAATTTTCTATTAAATTTTGGTGCTTATTATTAATATAAATTATTTTATAGTATTTTTTTATGGAGAGCTACAGATTTTTTTTTTTTTTTTCTGGACAAAGAAGTCTACGGCGTCAACCAAATGCCACATGAATACACATGGCAAGCAAAAAATCTCCGTCAAAGGCGGGTCCATTTTAACGGCAGAGTTAGTCCCTGATCTCCACGTGTCCAATTGTTCTGTTAAAATCCGCCGTTAATATATCTGTACTGCAAAAATCAACGGCGGATCGCAGATCGTATTGGAGAAAGAAGGAGACACGTAACACGTGTCTCGTGGCTAAACGCTTCAGCGGAGCTGCATGGGGTGCACGTGGCTCTCAACCCAACAAGGAAAAATACGATTCGACAGATGGACGGTTATGATCGCGTTCAGGGGTTGGTCCAGCACTAAAGTAACTGTCGTGGAAATTGCCCAAACTACCCGCTCTGCCCGGCAATGCCCCACAAGTTGCGCCTCAGCCCGCGTAGCCTTTTTTTAATGCGTCTCCGGGCGGCATCTCATTGGAGATTTGGTGGGTTGGAGCGATAGATGGCAGAGATATGCTTGGAAATCGTGGGAAGAGAGTCGCCGGCGGCGACAGTAACGGCGATTGAGCCATGCGAGAAGAACACCCAGGCTGCGAGACGCCGGAGGATGCAGATCCGACGGCTGAGATGTATCGCCGGCACGGAATCGATGGGAAGTCCAGTTGATCTCAGCCGCAAGAGGCAGAGACCTGATATCTCCGTGCACAACCGGGTCGTTCTTTTCAAAAAAGACTCCGATGATGTGAAGGAGACGACATCGGAACAGTCGCCGAGGTACGGTATGACGTCGGTGTGCGGCCTACGCAGAGAGATGGAGGACGCCGTTTCGATCTGGCCGGATTTCCTCAAGAACGGCGCAGTAAAGCACAGTTTCTTCGGCGTCTTCGACGGCCACGGCTGCTCACATGTAAGCTTAGTTTGGGAATAAACAAAATATTGTTTAAATCGAATCCGATACGGACTCGATCTGATCTTTTGCGATTATGATTATTTTTTATTAGGTAGCTGCGTGGTGCAAGAATCGGATGCACGAGATGTTGGAGGATGAGGTGGATCAGCTGGATTCTGGTCTGCCGCCGTCGCCGACGGAGTGGGAGGGAGTCATGGACCGGAGCTTCTCGCGGATGGATGCGGAGGTAGTTACTTGGGGAGGTGCAGCCGGCGAGCGTCGGAACACGACCTGCCGGTGCGAGCTACAAACGCCCAAGTGTGAGCACGTTGGATCCACCGCCGTCGTTGCTGTCGTGGGCCCGGAGCACATCGTTGTTGCTAACTGCGGCGATTCACGTGCTGTCCTTTGCCGGCAAGGCACCGCCATACCACTCTCCATCGATCACAAGGTAGGTTTTGTGGATTTACTGATAGATCTAAAAGATTATATAACGACTCCAGTTTTCAATTAAAATTAACGTATTTACCTTCTACGATTCACAGCCAGATCGGCCGGATGAGATGCAGCGGATTCAGGCTGCCGGTGGCCGGGTTATCTTTTGGGACGGGCCACGGGTACAAGGCGTGCTTGCCATGTCACGTGCCATCGGTAAGCTTCTTCTCGATCAATTACTTTCCTTCAGATATGTAAGCTCTGTTTGGTCTCAAGGAATTGAAATAGAAGAAATGTTTTCTTCAATAAAAAAAGAAAAGCGGAAATATGAAATCGGTGAAATTCATAAATTTTATCCTAATTGCTTCTTTTGGTCTGTCTATTGAATGCTTTAACTCTTTTGCAATTATGCAACAGGGGATGGTTATTTGAAGCCGTATGTGACGGCGGAGCCAGAGGTGACTGTAACGGAGAGGAAAGAGGAAGACGAGTTTCTGATACTGGCGAGCGATGGCCTGTGGGATGTGGTGACGAACGAGATGGCGTGCCAAATTGTGAGGATGTGTTTGCTGAACAGCAGAAGGGGTGAGGTTAAGGATGACTTGCCAGCAGAGACATGCGACAAGGCTTGCTCGGACGCCGCGACTTTGTTGACGAAGATGGCGCTGGCGAGGCGAAGCGCTGATAACGTTTCCGTGGTGGTTGTCGATCTCAGAATGAAATTATAGTAACGAAAGAGAATTGAAATGGAGTGAGGATGCTAAGTACCCAAAGATATAATATTGGACGGATCTGTATTTGAAGATCTTGATGATGATGATGATGACGATGATGAACACGGAGCTGATATTTTGGCCTAATTCGGCTCGAGAGGTCATTCTAAGTGGGTACTATGTAATGGGCATACAGTGAGCGGGCTCATCTTAACATATGTAAATAGGAAATGATGAGAAAAGGTGAGTGTCTTAAGGAAAAAATTGTTGTAAGCGGAATTTAATCTGGAGATGTTTGGCAACGATTATCAAAATTAATGGGGCACATCATCTTTCATGTGCACAGCTATTACAGTTTATTGCTATATTGGAAGATGGAATCGAAACCACAAGCTTTTCTATCGAAGAGCTTTGTATTAGAGCCGATGATTGGGAATCTATGATAGTTTGTTATGAGCCATTGGAAAGAGCTTCATTTTAAGAGTTTTCTTAAGTTTTTGAAGCAGTTATAATAGTTCAAAGGAGCTTCAGATCTTCTAATTTTATTTGAAGGCTTTACGATTCCTTTCCTTCTGGATATTTTTATTCAAACCTAACCCTATCACTGTATTTTGGATGAGGGTAAAAAAATGCTAGAACTTGCCTCAAGCCTGCTTCCATTATTGAGTAGAAAGGTTCTTTTTCGATGCTGTGAATAGGTCGTTTTTGGTGATCTTTTCGATCTTCAACTTTATCGGTCTTATTTGGTGTAAGAAATAGTCTTCTAAATACCTTTTTTTTTAACAGGAAAAGCTTGCATAAATCGGTTAGGTAACGTGTTACGCTGTCTATTATGACTTAGGAGGCACCGATCATTTATTTTTGAATGTCATTACTAGCTGGCTTGTGAGATTTTGTCTGTGCATCTGGATTTTTAATTTCTGATCAATTATAATGTGCCATATCACTGATCGGTATCATTGACATGTCACATTCTGATTAGTTTCCGAAGCATGATTTCATTGCTTGCTGCCTCTTCCCTTGTTTATTTTGTTAGCTTCATCTATTTTTCTACGGATTTTGTTAGCAACAGTTTCAGCTTCATGTTTTTCTACAGAAATTATTACGTACGGATGCGAATGAGGAGGCACCACATCACTTAATGCACAATACATTGCATGATGTGGCGCCTCATTTGTGATTGGATGTGTTTAGCATCTGCACGTAATAATCTTTCGTTTTTCTGATAGTGATGATTGGATAAGTTTTTTATCTTTTTTATCAGAACCATTTGTATTTTGTATTGGATTGTCTTATGGGATTTCTATTCCTAATTTCGATTTGGCAAAATTTTGAGAAGAAGCTTGGTTAATCTGACATTTAAGGAAAAGAGCAGTTTTTTTAAATAATTTTAAAAGCATCAAATACGCCGGATGGTATAGCGTATGTATTGAATGCGCCAATATACACGGCGCATTCAAAGAATGCGCCAATGGAATTGGCGCATTCTTCATTGTCACAAAGAATACGCGCTCTAATCCGGCGCATTCTTTGAATTTATCAATTTTCGTAAAATGCTAATTCCTTTATCCGTGTTCAATGCAACCGACAATCATGTGCTGAAAAACATGGTAAGGGAGAGGTTTTTTTTTTTTTTTTTTTTCAGTGCCATGATTATATTAGGTTGTATATAACTTTTTTTAAAAAAGATACGTATGTTTTTATTTAAGGTTTTGCCGGATGACATTCTTGTGCCGGTTTTTAAATTTTTTTTGAATATATAAACGTTGTAGGGGCGCATTCTTCATGTAGAAAAAAAATGTTTTTAATGTTAGTGAAAATTTCTTAGTAGTGAGAATTTGTTAGTAGAGGAATTTTTGTATTGTAGAGTTAATTTTAATGTTTAGAGGTTTATTTTTTGGAATTTTTATATTTATAACATAATAGTAATATTAAATGCAATATAAATTTAACGAGAGAGTATACAAAGTTAAACCGTCAAACTCATCACGATATGTCAACGTGTTGCCAGAGGGGAGCTCACGTATCTGATCTTCAGCCCACCTACATTAAATACGGAATATCATAAGTAAATGTTTAAAAGGTTTAAACTCTTGCATAAATTAAATAATAATACCTGCAACCAAGAGGTCTACCACCTAAATCATGTATTCGTAGTACACATAGTGTGGGTCTGCCAATGTACAATCTCTCCCACGACCAAACCTGTAGTAATGCAACACATCCGGCAATATAAGTACGTGTGGGCCTGGTCGCATTACAGAGCTCTCTGTATAGATGCGCAAGAACAGCACTTCCAATAGACAATTGACCGAATGAGTCCACATCCATAAGCAAGGGCAACCACTGCAAGGACACATGTGACCGCGATGTGTCCGGGATCAAAAAACAGCCAATCATGAACAGGATGTAAGCCCGGACATGATAAAGAAATGGTCCATGAGCTAGCTGTTCATATGAATCTCTGTAGAAAGTCCATCGAAGCCAACGTAAGGGTAGCATTGACTCGAACTGCGAACTACCCATTCTAAAAGTGGCCGTGTCATCTTCATCACCTGGTGCATGGTACACGGTTTCTCTACCTGGATGTGTGCCAAGTAGTTCATCACAACAATCTGGCCATGACTCCCAACGGCGACCTAATCCAACAACATTTGGTCCCACGACAGCTGGCCCATCAATGCGCAGTCCTAGTATAACCTGCACATCTTGCAGCATTATTGTCATCTCTCCAACCGTGAAGTGAAAAGTGTTCGTAAGCGGACACCATCTCTCGACAAGTGCGGTAATGAGATTATGATCCAAACGTATGAACTGTAGATGCCGAATGTTATGTAGTCCGAGGTTTCGTAGAACATAAATCATGCGTGGGCATTCAACCGGCCACTCACGGGCTGTACGTAAATGGGTCGAAGTAACCAAAGGAGATGCCTGTGGCAACGATATAAGAAGATCCAATTAAAAGAAAGATAAAGATGTGTGCAGTTCATAATATACATGAATACAATTGAATAAAATTTCAAACCTGATCTGGATCATGCGCCCTATGAGATGCCCCCAGTGATGCTATGCTTATTTCTCGAATAGGTTCATCCACGTTCTCGTCATGGGTGCTACGACGCCCACCACGTCGCCGCCTAGTTCTTTCAGCCATAGCTATACTTCAAAAAATTTAGCGATTTGTTCAAGTTGTCAAATAAATATCACAATATTCAGAGAAGAAATTCTAAATTGACTTTTTTGCTAAATTTTATGACATACAACATCGCTTGGTGGTTTTCTCTAACATATATATATATAGTTACAAAATTTTAGATATTTGGAAGACTTCTAAATTAAATAACACATCGTACAAATAAGATTTTATTAAAAATAAAACAAACATAAAGACTTTAAAATTTCTAACATCAACACATCGTACAACGTCGACCTTCGAACAGCCTTGCAAGCTTAACACGTCACGAGGTGGAGCAATCAACATGTTCCCTTTGTTGCGGACGAAAAACAATATAGCCAGATCTATCGACCGTGCCTTTAATTCAGCAAAAAATTTAAATGATTTTTCTTAGTTGAGTATTTAGAATAAGATGTTAATAGTATAATAAAGAAAGGAATTATCTTTAATACCTCGACGATGCCGGATTATACGGACACGTAGCCCTATTATGACCATTTCGCTTACAATGTCCACACCGTTTATTTGAGCTTGATTGAGCCTCATCCATCGTATTACGAAATCTAGTTGTCCTCGGTCTACCGGCACGTCTCCGAAAAGCTGGTGGAAGTAATGGTATGATTCCTGTAAGGTCGTTAAAAATGGGCCAAACATCTTTAGGCGGAACAACATGGAAAAGCCCGGAGTATGTTGCCTTATATGAGTTTTGTGTGAAGTATTGAGACACGAATGCATTGTGATTCCATCGCCTATATCCTGCGACTGCAACCACATGAACGCATGACAAATGATGTAATTGTGGTTTGTTACATGTGCAAGCTGTAATAGCAAGATCTGCTCCAGGATCGTCCAGGACAATCTGGGATCGTCCTGGGACGATCAGTTGAAAAGAGCTCCAGAATTTGTCCAGAAGTGTTTCAGGTGATTTTCTGTAGGCATCATCCAGGCCGATTGGAGACATCGGCCAGGCCGATAGTTACTGTAGAAAATATCGGCCAGACAACAGCCCTGGGAGCTGTCCAGGACGATCCTTTTGGTCGTATCGTCCCGGGACGATGTGGCGATCGGCCGGGCCGATCTGAGTATTACTTAAGGGAATTCTGTCGTTTTGAAGAGAGAGAAATTTTAATTAAAAATATCTGATTTTCTGTTCTGAGGAGAGAGAAAAAGAAGAATTTGGAAAAGTTGATTTCGGGAAGACGCGGAGCCGTTTTCGTTCGAAGAGACTGTTGAGGAAATTGCTGTGCACGAGGTAAGGCACATTCCGTCTTTCTCAATTTTCAGAACCGTCGTGTTTGGCGGTATTTTCTATCCGGATTTTTGTTTCCGTTAGCGATTTTTGTCCGTATCTTTTGATCGGTTCAGTTTTTACCGCGTAACTTTCTGTATATCGTTGCCGTGCCGGGTGTGCACGTTTTGACTATATTTTGAAGATTTTTGTCCGGGTATTTTTGATTCGACTGTGTTTTTAGTCGACTGGATTTTTCTGTGAAATTGGAAATTATCTGTGCAGTAGAATAAAAGTTCTGAAATGTTGATATCTGTATTCTGTGCGAATTTGGTGAAATTTGATTTTCAGGAAAATTGTGTAAATTCTGTATACTGCCGTTGTGCTGCCCGATTTTTGGGTAATTTCTGATTTGTCCGGATTTTCTCTGAATTGATATGTTATCTGTATATGCTATAAAAAGGGAGTTATAAGGGGCCTGGATCCTATGAGATTCAGTTAGTGTCTGGGAAATCTGAAATGAGCTCAATATGAAATCTGATATCTGTTCTGTTTCGGATCCGAGGAAAATCTGTTTAGGTGCTATATGCATTATATATGTATTCTGGTGCTATAAGCACATCTGATCTGTTCTGGTGCCGTGTGCACAAAGGGAGGTATAAGGGGCCTGGATTCTATGAGATTCAGTCAGTGTCAGGGAATTTAGCTATTAATTAAATATCTGATATCTGCTATATGATTCTAATATGATTTGTTCTGTTCTGATATGATCTGTATGATTCTGATTCTGTTGATCTGATATGTCTGATCTGTTCTGTTTCTGATTTGATATGACTTCTGTTTCCGTACAGTTCTGTTTGATTTGATATCTGTCCGATTCCGTTCTGATTTCTGTACGGATTTGTCTGATGTTTTGGTTTTGCGATTCTGAGGATTTTGATTGGAGGTTTGTTGCTTTACTGAGCTGTTGAGCTCACCCTTGCTTTCTGGTGGTTTTCAGGTTCTGGGAAAGGGAATGAAGTCCAAGATTAGTTCATAGTCTGATCCGTATAGGTACTTTTGTACTTTTGATTTTTGTACAGTCATGGCTTTTCTGTTCTGTCTTTATTTATGTCTAAAAGCCATGTACTGTATCTGTAGATGATTATTTTGAAGAAATGAAAAGATAGATGTTTTGTTCCGCTGTATTTGATGTTTTTAGTAGCTCTGTGTTTTTATTGTGTTGTTTAGAATAATTTGGAAGATTCAGTTCCGAACCAAATTCCAAAGCTAGATCCTGGTTAGTGTCTGCTTCTCCGTCGCGGCCCGGTGCGGACGGGATCCGTCTCGTCTCGGGTCGGGTCGTGACAAGCTTTTTTGGTATCAGAGCAATGGTTTTGGAATTTGGGATTTGTGTAAAACAGAGCTATAGGAAGTGATCTGTAGTAAGTCTGTCTGGGGGGTAGTTTTGATTTGTTTGGCTTTTTATTGTGTTGTTTTTGTTATAGTTTTCCGGATTTTTCTGGATTTTCTGTATGGATCAGCCAGACCCAGACATGACAGATGGGCAGAGTGCCGATCAGGCAGCACCAGTGGGGAGTACAGCCCCAGTGGTCGGTGCTGACACGCTTTCACAGTTTGCTTCACTCGTTGCTCAGATGATGAGCGAGACTCAGAGTAGAGCTTCTACTATCAGATCTGATGACCTGGATAGACATTTGCAGTTATTTTTAAGGTTGAAACCTCCGAGGTTTGAGGGCGCTGTTGAGCCCAGAGCAGCCGAGGAGTGGCTGAGGAGATTGGAGAAGACTTTTGACGGAATGCAGTGTCCGTCAGACAGGAAGGTACCGTTAGCTGTTTTTCTATTGGACGGAGAGGCTGAGCACTAGTGGGAAGGCCAGCAGGCAGCCAGATTTCAGGGCAGACTGAACTCTTTGATTACTTGGGAAGAGTTCACTGAGGTATTCCGAGATTGGTTTGTTCCCCCTTCTGCACGACAGCAGATGCAGGAGACTTTTCTGAGGCTTGTTCAGGGGAGCAAGACGGTGATGCAGTACGAGGCTGAGTTTACTGCATTAGCCAGGTACGCTCCGCAGCTGGTTAGCACTTCTGCTGAGAGATGTTACAGATTTCTGAGGGGATTACGAGATACTTTGAGGCAGCCCCTGATACCGTTCCGGATCACCGACTTCTCTGAGCTTGTGGAGCGAGCTCGTCTGATAGAGAACGACCTGATGGCTACTCAGCAGCGGTGGACTGCGAGTAGGAAGAGATTTAGAGGTGAGGCATCTGGCAGTGGTTCCTCTGGAAAGAGGAGATTTGTTTCTGGCTCAGGATCTGGAGACTCTAGGAGGAGCGGAGGGTCGTCTGGTACTGCTACCAGTACGACGAGTTCTGGATCAGTCAGTTCGGCACCTGTGTGCCAGAATTGTGGACGACGACACTTTGGCCAGTGCTACAGGATGGCTGGTCTGTGCTTCCGATGTAGTCAGTCAGGACATTGGATTGCAGAGTGTCCACAGATAGGATTTGATCAGCGTTATGAGTTCCGATCTGAGGGCTTCGTCAGACCTGTTGGTTCAGCAGTAGGAAGATCGAGGATTGTTCCTCCACGCCCTGAGGGATTTACTGGTAGAGGTGGTGGTTCTAGTTCTGCACCACGGAGACCACCTACGATTCAGAGGGAGCAGAGTAGTTCTGTTGCTTCTGCCCCTGTTCCAGTTCAGCCAAGAGTTTACAGCTTGAGTCAGCAGGAGGCTCGAGATGCGCCCGATGTTGTGACAGGTACGATTTACATTTCTGATCAGCCCTGTCGTGTTTTGTTTGACTCTGGAGCGAGTCATTCTTTTCTGTCCGAGCACTGTTTTGAGATTTTACATTTAGATTCGATGGTTTTACCGGTTTCTTTGTCTGTGATTTTACCGGCTGGGAATCCTTTGATTGCTCGACAGTTTTGTTTGTGTGAGATTGAGATTTCTGGCAAGAAATGGAAATCAAGTTTGATTTGGTTGCCGATTTTTTCGTATGATGTGATTCTGGACATGGATTGGTTGAGTCAGTATGAAGCACAGATAGACTGTCTGAAGAAACAAGTGAGTTTGCTTATGGCTGGAGAGAGAGTTGTATTTCAGGGATTACGAGGTGTCCTCTCCAGTCTGATTTCTATGTTGGAAGTGAGCAAGATGTGGAAGAAGGGATGTCCAGTATTTTTGGCTTCGGTGAGGGATCTGAACCTAGAGGTTGGTTCTGTTTCTGAGATCCCAGTGGTACGGGAGTTTGTGGATGTTTTTCCTGAAGAGTTGGTTGGGTTACCTCCGGATAGAGATGTGGAGTTCTCTATCGATGTTTTTTCGGGTACCGCTCCGATATCGAAAGCTCCGTACATGATGGCACCGAAAGAACTTTATGAGTTGAAAGTTCAGCTTCAGGAGTTGGTTGACAGAGGTTTTGTACGTCCTAGTGTTTCGCCCTGGGGAGCACCTGTTTTGTTTGTGAAGAAGAAGGACGGTACACTCCGTATGTGTATTGATTACAGAGATTTGAACAAGGTCACGATCAAGAACAAGTATCCTTTGCCTCGGATTGACGACTTGTTTGATCAGCTTTCCGGATCTTCAGTATTTTTGAAGATTGACTTGCGATCTGGATATTATCAGGTGAAGGTGAAGGAAGCTGATGTTGTGAAGACAGCTTTCAGTACTCAGTACGGGCACTATGAGTTTTTGGTTATGCCTTTTGGGGTAACCAATGCGCCTGCTATTTTCATGGATCTGATGAACCGAATATTCAGGGAGTATTTGGATCAGTTTGTGATCGTCTTCATTGACGATGTTCTGGTATATTCTGCATCTGAGGATGAACATGTCAGACACTTGAGGATTGTGTTGGAGACTTTGAGGAGGCATCAGCTGTATGCCAAATTCTCCAAGTGTGAATTCTGGTTGAAGAGCATTTCATTTTTGGGGCATGTGATTAGCGGAGAAGGCATTTCTGTAGATCCCCAGAAGATTCAGGCAGTTGCTGATTGGCCAAGGCTGACTACGGTATTTGAGGTACGTAGTTTCTTGGGCATGGCCGGGTATTATAGGAAATTTGTGAAAGGATTTTCACAGATTTCGATGCCTCTGACGAGACTGACGCAGAAGTCAGTTCCTTTTGTTTGGACACCGGAGTGTGAGGCGAGTTTTCAGCGATTGAAGGATTGTTTGACTTCAGCTCCAGTACTAGCACTTCCGTCAGGTACGGAAGGTTTTCAGGTGTTCAGTGATGCTTCACTGAAAGGACTGGGTTGTGTCCTGATGCAGCATGGTCAGGTAATTGCTTATGCTTCGAGATAGTTAAAACCACATGAGAAGAATTACCCGACGCATGATTTGGAGTTAGCTGCAGTAGTTTTTGCTTTGAAGATTTGGCGTCATTACCTGTATGGCATCAGATGTGAGATCTTTACTAATCATAAGAGCCTGAAGTACATTTTTACTCAGAAGGATCTGAATCTGAGACAAAGAAGGTGGCTCGAGTTGATCAAGGACTACGATTTGACTATCCAGTACCAGCCTGGGAAGGCGAATGTAGTAGCAGATGCTTTGAGCAGGAAGTCTTCTGGATTATCATGTATTTAGCTTACTTGTGATGATTTCCTGATTCGTGATTTGGAGCGATTGCAGTTGGAGGTGATTTCCTCCAGTGGTTTGAAGTTAGCTCAGATGAGTATTCAGCCTACTTTGGAAACAAGGATTCAAGAAGCCCAGAAGTCAGATTTTGATTATTTGAAGTTGATTGCACATATTGGATCTGGTAAGACTCCTGAACTTCGAATTTCTGATTCTGGTGCTATTTTCTATAAGAACAGGTTGTGGGTACCTGTGTTTGGAGATTTGAGGCAGGAGATTCTGTATGAATCTCATCATTCAGGATACACTGCACATCCAGGCAGTGGTAAGATGTACGCTGATATGAAGCTTTTGTTTGGCCTGAAATGAAGAAAGATGTGGCAGAGTTTGTGTCGAGATGCGAAGCCTGTCAGTTGGTGAAGGCAGAGCATCAGCGACCAGGTGGACTGTTGCAGTCGTTGCCTATCCCTGAGTGGAAATGGGAGGAGGTAACGATGGACTTCGCGATGGGTTTTCTACGATCTAGACAAGGGCACGACGCTATTTGGGTGGTTGTGGATCGATTGACGAAATCCGCCCATTTTCTTCCGATCAGACAGACGGATTCAGTTGATCGCTTGGCACAGATATATGTGAAGGAGATAGTCAGATTGCACGGTGTGCCTCGTGTGATCGTATCTGATCGAGATGGACGTTTTACTTCCAGACTTTGGAAAGGCATTCAGCAAGGCTTGGGTACGAAACTGTATTTCAGTACAGCATTTCATCCTCAGACGGATGGACAGTCTGAGAGGACTATTCAAGTGCTGGAAGATCTGTTGAGACTTTGTGTTCTGGACTTTAGCGGAAGCTGGGAAGATCATATTCCGCTGATTGAGTTTGCTTATAACAACAGTTTTCAGTCCAGTATCGGTATGGCACCGTACGAGGCTCTGTATGGCAGGAAGTGCCGTACTCCTTTGACTCTGACGGAGGTCGGAGATAGACTGGCTTTGGGAGCCACTTTTGCTGATGAAACTGCTCAGAAGATCAGTTTAATAAGAGAAAGATTGAAAGCTGCTCAAGATCGACAGCAGAAGTATTACAATCAGAAGCATAGGTTTGTTGAGCTTCAAGTTGGTGACTTTGTGTATGTCAAAGTCAGCCCGATGAAAGGTGTGAGCAGATTTGGTCAGGTGAGCAAGCTTAGTCCAAGGTATATTGGACCTTTTGAAATTTTGGAAAGGATTGGAAAAGCTGCTTACAAGTTATTGCTTTCTGATTCGATGCCTGATGTGCATAACGTGTTTCACGTGTCCACTCTGAGAAAGTGGGTATCCGACTCTGGGAAGAAGGTATCAGCTGATAAGGTTGAGATTCAGGAGAATCTGGCGTACAAGGAAGAGCCAAAGTTGATTTTGGCGTACGATGTCCGAAAGTTAAGAAATAAACAGATTCCGATGGTTAAAGTCCAGTGGAAGCACCGGACTGCACGGGAAGCGACTTGGGAGAAGGAGTCTGACATGAGACAGTCGTACCCGTACTTGTTTTGACTGAGTTTGGACTGGATAATGTCGAGGACGACATTTTTCTGAGTTGGGGAGATTGTAATAGCAAGATCTGCTCCAGGATCGTCCAGGACGATCTGGGATCGTCCTGGGACGATCAGTTGAAAAGAGCTCCAGAATTTGTCCAGAAGTGTTCCAGGTGATTTTCTGTAGGCATCGTCCAGGCCGATTGGAGACATCGGCCAGGCCGATAGTTACTGTAGAAAATATCGGCCAGACAACAGCCCTGGGAGCTGTCCAGGACGATCCTTTTGGTCGTATCGTTCCGGGACGATGTGGCGATCGGCCGGGCCGATCTGAGTATTACTTAAGGGAATTCTGTCGTTTTGAAGAGAGAGAAATTTTAATTAAAAATATCTGATTTTCTATTCTGAGGAGAGAGAAAAAGAAGAATTTGGAAAAGTTGATTTCGGGAAGACGCGGAGCCGTTTTCGTTCGAAGAGACTGTTGAGGAAATTACTGTGCACGAGGTAAGGCACATTCCGCCTTTCTCAATTTTCAGAACTGTCGTGTTTGGCGGTATTTTCTGTCCGGATTTTTGTTTCCGTTAGCGATTTTCGTCCGTATCTTTTGATCGGTTCAGTTTTTACCGCGTAACTTTTTGTATATCGTTGCTGTGCCGGGTGTGCACGTTTTGACTATATTTTGAAGATTTTTGTCCGGATATTTTTGATTCGACTGTGTTTTTAGTCGACTGGATTTTTCTGTGAAATTGGAAATTATCTGTGCAGTAGAATAAAGGTTCTGAAATGTTGATATATGTATTCTGTGCGAATTTGGTGAAATTTGATTTTCAGGAAAAATGTGTAAATTCTGTATACTGCCGTTGTGTTGCCCGTTTTTTTGGTAATTTCTGATTTGTCCGAATTTTCTCTGAATTGATATGCTATCTGTATATGCTATAAAAAGGGAGTTATAAGGGGCCTGGATCCTATGAGATTCAGTTAGTGTCTGGGAAATCTGAAATGAGCTCAATATGAAATCTGATATCTGTTCTGTTCCGGATCCGAGGAAAATCTGTTTAGGTGCTATATGCATTATATATGTATTCTGGTGCTATAAGCACATCTGATCTGTTCTGGTGCCGTGTGCACAAAGGAAGATATAAGGGGCCTGGATCTTATGAGATTCAGTCAGTGTCAGAGAATTTAGCTATTAATTAAATATCTGATATCTGCTATATGATTCTGATATGATTTGTTCTGTTCTGATATGATATGTACGATTCTGATTCTGTTGATCTGATATGTCTGATCTGTTCTGTTTCTGATTTGATATGACTTCTGTTTCCATACAGTTCTATTTGATTTGATATATGTCCGATTCCGTTCTGATTTCTGTACGGATTTGTCTGATGTTTTGGTTTTGCGATTCTGAGGATTTTGATTGGAGGTTTGTTGCTTTACTGAGCTGTTGAGCTCACCCTTGCTTTCTGGTGGTTTTCAGGTTCTGGGAAAGGGAAGGAAGTCCAGGATTAGTTCAGAGTCTGATCCGTATAGGTACTTTTGTACTTTTGATTTTTGTACAGTCATGGCTTTTCTGTTCTGTCTTTATTTCTGTCTAAAAGACATGTACTGTATCTGTAGATGATTATTTTGAAGAAATGAAAAGATAGATGTTTTGTTCCGCTGCATTTGATGTTTTTAGTAGCTCTGTGTTTTTATTATGTTGTTTAGAATAATTTGGAAGATTCAGTTCCGAACCAAATTCCAAAGCTAGATCCTGGTTAGTGTCTGCTTCTCCGTCGCGGCCCGGTGCGGACGGGATCCGTCTCGTCTCGGGTCGAGTCGTGACACAAGCACACTGTTTCGGTGATAGGACATCAACTTTATGTGTTTTGCAAGCCAAATCCACAACTTCAAATTCACCTCTATTAATGGCAATAGGTTCATGGCAACGTCGTGCTTCGCGTTCAGTTCTTTGTAGAATGCCCATTGTACGTGGAACAAATTCTGATTCTGCAACCATCATCCACTTATCAACTTCTGTAGATCGCCTCATGAATAAAGATACGAGATTATAGTATATGGACATCACTAGGCCTTGAATTGGAAGTCCACGAGCACGTTTAAGAACCCCATTAAAACATTCTGATGCGTTTGTTGTCATGATGCTGTATCGACATCCATTGTCAAATAATAATGACCACTTACTAACATCACGCTGGATCAACCAATCATATGCCTCTTGCTTCGCATTTTTAATGTGCTCCATCATACGAGTGAAGCTTGCACTATCCTCTGTACTACCTGCCAAATACATATTGTTGCAAAGCCCTTCAACATCAACAATACCTTGGCGACGTAAAAACTTTTTAAAGTTTTCACGCAAGTGACGAAGACAGTGTCTATGGACAGCTTGAGGAAAAATTTCTCGGCACCCTCTCACTAGTCCTGCATATTTATCTGAGATGATACATAAATTTTGACGTTCTTTCACCACTTCGACCAAGTTATGTAGGTTACGCAGGAACCAAACCCATGAATCATTGCTTTCTGATTCAACTATTGCAAAGGCCAACGGGAATAATCCACCATTCGCGTCAATTCCAACAGCAGCAAGAAGAGTCCCACGATATTTTCCAAGCAAGAAAGTTCCGTCAAGGCTAAGGACCGGCCGACAATGTTGCCAGCCATTAATAGAAGGGCCGAAAGCCCAAAAAATTGCCTTGAATCGTGAACCTCCAACTAAGTCAACATTATATACTGTACCTGGTTGGGACATACGTAGCACTTCCATAAAACGTAGGACAGAACGATATGATTCCTCATACGATCCAAATATTGCTTCAATGGCTTTTCTCCGTGCATCCCATGCCTTCATGTACGAAATCTTCATTTCAAACTTCGACTCCATTCTTGCAATTATCTCCTTCGGTTTCATATCAATTTGTTGTTTTATGATGGGCATGATATGTCTACATATAAATTTTGAAGTGCAATTGTGATGTCCACCAGATATAACAGGTTGAGTGCAAGTATGAGGTGGACCCGCACATGATACTTTCCAAAGACCACATAATTTTTTACTTCGTGATGCATGTAGTCGCCAATAGCAGAGCCTATGTACATTATTATGTTGACTACATAAAATTGTGAGCCGAGTTTTATTGGAAGTTGAACTTATGTACTGAACATTTTGTGCGATTGACCAACCATTAATTGCAGCTTGTAAGTCTTCTTTGTTATGAAAGATTTGTCCTTCATAAACTTCCGATGGAATGGTCGCTTCTGTTGAGCTAACAATATTGATGATAGGAGGATCACAGTGTTCATTACCATCCCATTCTTCAGTTGTTCTAAAGGTATCCTCGAAATTATTATTCGCATCCATCGATTGTAATCCAGCGGCGTTTCGTCGAGCATGTTCTTGAATGAACTCATCACCGATATTTTCATTGTTTGTATAATTATACATTGTCTCCTGTAGTTCAGTATCGGGTTGACTAGAACTATCTCCTGTATCAGAACTACCACTATCCATAGTCTTGTAGGAATCCTCATCGTTGTTATCAATGTCATCTTCGTGTAAGGAAATATTTTCGTTTTGTTCTGATTGAGGGTAGCATGAGGAAGAGACTAGGTTCTCTACAAATATATTACTAGGTGTTCTTTTTGAAGGTTCGGTTACAGTAGGTCGTCGGGACAGTCGTTGTTGCACAATAGTTTGAGGCTCTGACAAACACAGTTTACCATAAAAATTGTTCTGCATTTCAATTGTACTTAATCCTCCACCAAACCACGTGGTGGGCCTACCTTAAAAAAAAATTATTATGCTTAAGTTTTAAACTAAGTAAAGTTACGACTACAAATGCCGAAGCTAAAGTTTTGCATGCTTACATTTGTATCTCCGTTGAAGGACCAGCAACGTCACCATGATTGTTTGGTTTCGCCTCAACGTACACAACGACAGGATCAATTCTTGCTTCCAACAACATGAACTCACAAACCTCTTCATCGTTTACAGGTGTTGCGCAGTGTCCACCATTATGCCGTAGTCGACAAGTTAGGCTAACAGTAGTTGTTGAAGGATTAATCCTGAGCACCCCCATAACTCTTTCCTTCAGCATCGCAAGTGAAATATCGTGATCAACAATGATTGGTCGATTTTGTCCACCAATATATGTTGCTGTAAACTCATCCCCCATGCGTAGCTCTCCACCAAAAAATAACATTAACCGTGACATTCTAACCTAAATTACACAAATTTAAGGGTTAAATGTGAATAATGCCAAATTCTACTGAAGTTTCGTACTTAACATACTCGTCAAACCCACTAATATTTTATACTACATCCTCTTATGCATACAAAGTTCAAGTGAATAGGTTGTCACACTCATTCTTCTCAATCCATTATCACTTTTTGGTGTCAAAGCATAGATCTCAACATGCAAGGAATGAATGTGAATAACCTAACTTTGGGTTTGATTCCACAATCCAACTATTAAAGATGCTGGAAAACTAAGCATACTAAAACTTCATGGTGTAACATTAGCCGAGCAGTCATCATGCCTAGTGTCGATTTTATTGAAATGTGTTCTGTTCTTCAAAGTTTGCGTTGGTTAATTTGGAAAATAGGTTCAACTATAGGTACAACCATTGTTTTTCTTTTTTAATTTGTTGTTTAGCTCACTAATGACTTGCTAACTTTTTTCTATGGAGATTTATCATTTATTTTCTATTTTTATATTTCTAAACAAAAACCATATTTTTGGACTATTCTCTTTTATATTAATCCAAACAAAACAACTCATGAAATAAACATATTGCTTTATTCTAATTATAAAAAGTAATTAATAAATCATAACAGCTTTACGACTATTCAATGTTCTCTGATAATTTTAATAGAGTTAAATATTTATTTTTATATTTGCATGTAAACTAATATGAAAATGAAAAAATATCATTAAAGATTAAAATTTTTAATCCAATCCTTTTTTCATGTGTTAACTTTAATAAAATGAAATTAATCAATAAAAAATTACTAGGATCACACGGATTTATTTGTAGATTTTGATTATTGAATATGCTATTAATTATATTTAAAATTAAGAATAATTATTTATCAAATTTAACTAAAAACGATTAATATTTATTACACACACTATTAGTAGTCATAATTATTCAAAGTTTTGCTAAGGATATTATTTTTTATTACAATCTATAAAAATATGAAAAAATTAATATTCAATTTCATTAGATAAAAAACTTGGCAGCTACACCTCAAATTTATGATATGTACTTATTTTAGTAAGCTTCACTCACCAAAAAACTTAAAAACAAAGCTGAGATATAATTTTTTGCTGAACAAATTTTATTTTGTTAAATTTTTAAATGTTTTTATTATATATTGAAAAGTAAAAAACTAACAATATTGTACATTACACTGACTTGAAATAAAATAAACATTAACCAGAAATTATATCTAAATCAGTGGTACCACAATAACCACTGGCGGACCCATGCTCAAGTGAGGGTTGGCAAATGCCCACCCTCAAAAAAAAAATTTGATGTAATAGAGACGTATTTTCAGCATTTAGTCCCCCCTCAAAAAAACTTTTAGGCCGAAATTTTTGAATCATGAGCCAATTAGCCGATCCGCCTTCCCAATCGTCGCTATTTATCTATTCGTATTTGGTGGGCCAAAGGCTGGACACCGCCCCGGCAGTCATGACATTCTTCCAGGCATTCACTGACATCAAAGCATTCCGTCTACTGCTATATTCATTTTCTTATAAATTGATTCGTTGATATATATATATATATTTGATTTGTTTGCTGAAATAATTACTTAAAAGTATGATCGGACTAGCTTCGCTTCTTCTTCAGGCCGCTTATATATTCCCTATTTTCTTCCTCCATTCATCATGAAGTTACCGATATTTAGGTTAAACTAGCTTTACCTTCCTTTGATTTGCTGAAGTCGTTTTTGTATTCCTTTTTTAGCTTATTTTATGTGCTCTGACTAATTTAAAGCAATCATTTAGAGATAATGGTGCATTCCTGTTTTAATTACTTCTTTGTAATTTAGTTGCTTGCTTGCTTCAGAGCTAAGTTCATGAATTGATTTATCGAGTTATTGATAAGTGAAATCTTCGTTTATGTTGGCATGAATGTGCGACGAGTGATGAAGTTAGAGAAACTATCCCAATCATAACTCTCCCCTATGCCCCAGCTCACAAAGCATTGCTTTTCTGCAATCCAATGTGTGTGCTCATTAGGATTTGGGTTCATTTGTTTTACAAGTGATGAATTTGTTTTTAGTCATTTTAATTGTTAAAATAAAATCATCACATAGGTGGATGTTGAAGGTTTTTGTTGAGTTTAAAACAAACATTGACCTCTTCCTGCATCCATCCAAACGATTTTTTTGCTATTTGCTAATTTATTGCTTTTGAAGAAGAAGAATTACAAATATATTTACAAATAAATCTGTTTTATCTCCTAAAAAATTTAAATTCTGCTTGAATTAGTATACCAAACTTGAAATATCCGATAAAACTTACCTTCAAATATATTACAATCGGAAAAATTTGAGTAAGGCTTAATGCCTGAAGCAATCACAAAGGAATTTTATTATATTCTTGATGATTTTGAAGATTGCAATGAATCTTCAGAGCTTGCATTTTAACAAAGCAATCAAAGGCTAATTTATGGCTTATATAATTCATGCAATATGATTTGAAAGTGATCCTAGCTGATTTGAAGAATTTTTTTATTAGATATAAATTTGTTATGCTTGAATTATGAGCAAATGCTAAGTTTGTAATTTTCTTTCTTTATTTTATAAATTATAATGAAATACAATACTTTGTTTGAAACTTTGCTAATGATATATATATATATATATATATATATATATATATATTTATTTATTTATTTTTTACATATTGAGCTTGCCCACCCTAAAAAAGAGGGTTGGATCCGCCCCTGACAATAACGCACAAAATAAAAAAAAAATCAAAATATGTCAAACTACCAAACTACATATTACAAGTTCTTCATAAACAAAATAAATTGAAAAAAAAAAAAATAAGCTCTCGGGTCAGCATGCATTCAAAGATATAAACATTTTGTGGCATTTTATTACTTCCAAAAATGCAAAACTAATTTAACAAATTAAAAGTAATTAGACAGAAAAGATTGAAAAGAAAAAAAAAATGCAAAACTCACCTCAAAGCTCTCTCGGGTGAACAGAAAAAGGAGGAGAGGAAGATGACGAAGTTGCGAAGAGGTGAATTGCTTCGACGGATGGTACTCTAATTTATAGACATTTTTTCCTTCTCATCTGCTCAACGCCCATCCACCCCCAATAATTGCCTTATCAATTTCCGCAACCGTCCGCGGATTTCGTGGATCTCGTCTCCGCTGAAATCCAAACACTTCAATCAGCCAGCTGCTATTATGCGAAGAATGCGCCTAACAACTTAGCGCATTCCAAAGAATGCGCCGAAGCATTAAGCGCATTCTTAGAATGCGCTTAATTCTTCGGCGCATTCTTCGGAATGCGCGAAACAGCTGCACGCATTCTTAGAGTGCGCTTATCAGTTTGGCGAATTGGCTTTTAATTAAATTATTCCAAAAACCTGCTCTTTTCGCTAAATTATCCAACCTTCACGCTGCTTCCGAAAATTTCGCCTTTCGATTTATACTCTGCTGAAAGGTTGTGCTTTTTTCACGCTGATTTTGTTCTCGATAGTGAGCTGTGGACAATAATGATTGCTCAACCTAATTAGAGTTGAATCATGTGGTCTGTTTTCAGAGACTACAATAATTTTTGTTGGTTTATATAATTGTTCAAAGGAGCGGATAATGCAATTCATATTTGAGTCCATCGCATCTCTTAGATCATCTTTAACTGAATTGCATATCATATGCAAACAGCTATTCTGTCCATTTGAACTTTAAATCTAATGTCAAAGTTTGGCAAGTGAACAGTGCGATGTCAATATTGACGTCGATGTTATACTGTTCACCCACGTCAAAAAAATTGGGCCACGGGATTTGCCAAAGGTGTCATTCGACGTCAGTCAGCAACTATAATTGAGGTAACCAACAACAACTGTCAACAATGATTAATTGCATATGTCAGCAACAATCAATGATCAATTTCAAGTATTGAATTAACAATAGACAACAATAGGCATCTATGACTATAGTTTTTGTTTATTTTGTGGAAATTTAGGGGAAGACCCCAATTTCATTAACAAAAAAGGATAATTACAATAGGAAGAACATTGTGTAAAGCAATAAAAGCTATAAAAAATCACATTAGGAGAAATGGAATTGAAAAAATGAAATCAATTTAAACATGTTCTATAACCCAAAATAAAACTCAAAAAGTGCAAAAATCACCTAAAAGAATGTGTAGTATCTAAAATGATCGAACCCGGGTCACTACCTGGTTGCCATAATGGCCATCTAAGGGGGTAGAGTGGTGCATGGTGTCAAAACCTCTCATCATTTCTTGCAAAAATTTTCCAAAGCAATGTCCAACCCAATAAAATTGAAACAACCAGCCACCAAGCCTGCATATAACCTAAGAAGAAATCAACAACCCGCAAAACCAAAAACAACAAAATTCAACATAATAAATTGAGCTCAAACCATTAAAAAGAGCAATATAGTGTAACAGAACTCAAGTCAAAGAATCGGGCATTGAGGAGAGTGAATTAGATGCAAGATATCATAAGATTTCTTCCAACTGAAAACCTTAGTCACAATATCTCTTATGATTAAGTGACACAAAGTATAAATATCACTAATAGAATGCCAAAAGCACTTGACATTCCTCTCTCTCTCAGATAAAGTATATGCAACATCAAATAGTAAAGTAGTAAAATTTTTCAATAGTCAAATTAATATAAGGAATCTCAAAAACATATTGGAATAGTTGCAAAATATTATATTTCACTAGAAATCCAACAGTCCAAAGCATAAAGTGAGTAATAATGTTAAAAGAGAAATCACATTCAAAGAGTGAATGTGAAATGCATTCAACATAATTGTTGCATAAGCGGCAAATAACATGAACCTGAATGTCTCTTCTAATTAACTAATCAATAGTTTTCAACTCTCCAACAGTAGTCATATGAGAGTAACATGAGTATTGAAGAGAATAGTTTTTATGCCGAATAAAATAGTGCCATAGAACGAAGGGAGAGTCGTCATAAAATTCCCATAAGAAGTCCTTAAATGTTGGATCTACCAGATATCTCCATAAGAAGTTCATATCGCTAGTACGCCTTTGACAGATTTGAATAATCACATTTATAATAGCCACTGGTAAGGAATACGGAAGATGCCAAGAGCCATTAGATGCAAAGTAAGAGGTGAAGGAGGAGGATGGAACCATAGCTTTCCATAAGAGACTTAACATTACACCAGGGATCCCATAATAGGGAGAAATTAGAGTGAGTGTTAATGTAAAAATTAAAATTGTCTCTAAATTCTTAGCAATTGCAAAAATATTCTTCCATAATGGGAGTAACCAAGAGTAACCATCTTCTAATAAGAGGTATATTTTTCTTTGCCCTATACAGATAAAATGTTACTAGTGGTATAGAAACGCCACATGAAAGAGTAACTATAAGCATGAATTAAACCTTGAATACAAGGAAGACCCAAACCACCCATATGCTTAGGCAAGCAGGTGCTAGCCCAAGAAATGAGGTGAAATTTGCGTGAAGAAGAGTAACCATGGCATAGGAATTTGGCGCATGTTTTGTTTATAAACTTACAGCAAGACTTAGGGAGGATGGATCCCCTAATCCAATAGGATATAGAAATCCAAATGGTGTATCTGAGGTATTGCAGCCTACCAGCAAAGAACAATAATTTGAATTTCCAATCATTCAACATAGTGGAGATTTTATGAGGCAAAGGGTGTAAATCAAAGATAGATAGTCTCTTATAGAAGATAAGTATGCCCAAATATTTAAAGGGAAAAGCTATAATGGGAAGATTAAGAATGGAGATGATACTATGACCATTTGAAGTGTTGGGATAGAGGTAGAGTTAGCTCTTACCATGGTTGATTTTAAGCCACGAGTGCCAGCAAAAATTCATTAAAATCTTGTTCAGAAAAAAAATATTTTGAGTGGTGGCTTGGCTAAAAACCAAGATATCATCAGCAAGAAAAGAGTGAAGTGATGACACATTTTGGGGATACCCTTGTATTCAGTGGAGCTTTCAAAGACATCATTCAAACCATCAATGACAATGAAAAACAGGTATGAAGATAATGGGTAGACTTGCCTCAGACCAGATGTTAAGCCAAAAAGCCCTTCAAGGCTACCACTTATGCAAATAAAAAAAATGCACATCCTCCACTCAAGATCTGATCCAACCAAAAATCAAGAGGAAAAACCCTTTTGTTCCATCCTTGAAAAGAGAAAGCTTGAAGAAATGGCATCAAAGGCTTTAAAAATATCTAACTTCCCACAAAAAAGACCTTAGGGATGTTAGTTTTTAATTCCACAAGTAGCTTAGAAGCAAGAGAAATATAACATGTAAATATCTTTTTTAATAATAAAACTAGCTTGGAAAGAGTTTATAATATGAGGCATGAGGAGCTCCAATATGTTTGCAATAATTTTTAAAATAATTTTATGGAAACTGTTGCAAAGGAATATATAGGTCTAAAATCAACAATGTAGTCAAGATGAGCTTTCTTAGGAATCAAAGAGATGGTAGTGACTTTAGCCATCCTCGAGAGTTAAGCGGTGTTAAAGAAGTGATGAACATCTTTGCAAACCAAAGGGCCAATGACCAGCCAAGTATGTTTATAACATTCAAAAGTGAAGCCATTCAGACATGGAGCTTACACTTTTGGAACAAAGAAAATAATATTCTTAATCTCAGCATCTAAGACCAGGGCTAAAAGGGAGGAAATCATACTTTGAGGAATAGTGTTTCCCATGGGTAAGGGGGGAAGGTTATGTGTGAAGGTTGAGAGTTAAAACGCATTTGGAAATGGGTTACAATAGCTTCTACGATTTCATTTGGGGTGTGAAGTGTGACATAGCAAGTGGACAACTCCCTATTGATGTTAGTATTTTACCTATAATAGATTTTCCCATATAAGTACTTAAGATCATCTTCTTCTTTAGAGAGCCTGTTTTACATCTTTGGATGATCAAGGAGGACCAAACAGAGTTAACATGAGCAAGGTTTTATATAATAGTCTTAGCAATGGAATTGAGACAGTAGGGTTAAGATAGTTGTTGTAGGTAGAGAAGCAGTTCATGCTGAAGAGCCTTTATAGCTTGAGTGAGGCTATTAGAGGAGACCCAATTTGGGCTTTGATAGCATCCATTAAAGCCTTCAATTTAGGTACAGATTGGAAATGGGGTTCCAATGTTGGGATGGGAAAAAATGGAGAGTAGAGTCTCCTAAAATTGAAGTAATATTTTAGTCTAATAGTTTTTGAATTGAAATATGTGGATTCCAATTTGTTGAGGTCTAATGAAAAGGGTCAAAGGGGAAGGTCTGAGCACCCAGAGTTATCTTCTTTAAAGTAAGAAGTAGGAAATAGTTGTAACCATGAGTCATTTATAAGCATTATATCCAACTTGACATGAATATGATTAGTAGTCTTTGTTCAAACCAAGTATAATTCAGACCAACATATGTAAGATCTCTAATGCAGGAGTCAATAAAGGAGTTGAGTTCCCAAAGCTTACTTTAGGGAACAGGGGTCCCCCAATCTTTTTCATTAGTTGATTTACAGCAATTGAAACCCCCCAAAATAATCAAAAGGGAGGCAAAACACTCCCCAATTTGCTTCAGATCTTGCCACAGAGAGGCACGGTCAATCCTTGAATTAGATTCATAAACAACAATTAATAAGAAAGAGGGAAGAGAGCCAAAGGAGATTTGGTCGTGGATGTATGAGTGAGTAATGGAGATATGAGCAAAAGTTAAAGTGGTGGAGTTCCATTTTAGACATATCCTACCAAGTTTTAAGAAGAAGTTATTATAACAATTCTCATTACCAAAAATCAAGGATGCACTAAGATCAAGCTTAAATAAATTGACTAAGTCCTTGCAGCAAAGGACCTTGCCAGGGTTGTTAAAACCCCGCATGTTCAAAGAGGTTATTGTTGGGAAGTACATTGATTTTTAGAAGAGGACTGCTTGGGTTTTTTGGATGCTTTGGCTCTGGTAAATATAGAGACAATATTGGCAGTATGAATTTTAGATGAGTCAGGAGGATCCTCATGAAAAAGAGCAGCAAACTTGTTGCAGTTATGCAACATCATCTCCATAAAGGTGGCATCAAGAATATCATAAGGGAAGTCGAGATGGCTAGGGTTTACCACATGCTCCGGAAACAAACCCTATGCCTATCGTTGAAGTACATCTACATTGGTCGATCAGTTGTATAATTTAAAATTTAAAAATTATCGAGGGTTAAGTATTTCTATCAAAAATAAAAACACTCCATTAAACAATCTAAATTAATCCATCTTGATCTTTTGATTGACATTTTTTACTATCACAATGCCTTAATGTTCTCAAAATTCACTTAACCTCACTAAATTCATATCACAAAGACATTTTTTTATTATAAGCATGCAAACTTTTAGGGATGTTTGACCCTATAGAATGATCTTTTAATATTTTCACTATTTTTAATTACGTGATTAAAATTCATTTAAACTAAAGTAAAATTATTGTCAGCATTATTTAGTTTATCTCATCAAGTCACAATTTTCAAATATAAATTTACTAAATATATATATTATCTATGATTCAATTCCAAAAAATTCATATTTAAATATTTGATTTGATTTGACATATAAAAACTACAGCAATATCAATGCTTGATCAAATTAATTTTCAAGTAATGTAAATTCTTAATCTCATGATGCATAATAGATGGCTAATGAAACCCACCGATCCCACAAAGTCGGCTTCACGTTAAGTTTGCTGCACGAAGCTGCAACTGAAAGCTCGCCACATCCCACATAATCTGTGCGAACACCAAACAAGAGAGAGAACCGTCCTGTTTATGTTTTGTTTATGCTTAGGTACTGATCGGTACCAAATCGCGATACCATTCAGTACTAAGCTCGGTATTAGATATGACATATTTTTATTGGGGTCTGAACTCCACGCAAAATTATTTTTCTGCAACTAGGCCTACAAAATGAGCCCCTCATAATAGAGTTCGATCTTCAGATATGTTTCCATTAAACATTTTTTATCCCAGGTTTAATCAGACATGCTAGAAGATCGATTTTTTTTTTTTTGCTCCAACTAATGTTCCTAACAATAGACGCTTAAATAAATGTCCACACTTAAACACAGTTCACCTTAATTTTTTAGTTAAAAATTTGGACTATCAACTAAAAGATATTATGTTCAATGTTTATGTATAATATGTCGTAAGTTTATCTTTAATTGACTCAAAAATCTTCACATTTGTACAGTATCACCTACAATAGGAATCATGTAATTATATAATATTAAGGTAGTTGACGTGCAATAAATCCCTCAAAATAAAACTCCAATAGGTCATGAACAACACAAAAATCTAATGTGAGTGCTCTACGTGAAAAACAATCATGCAGAATGCACTGACAGCCATATGCTTTAGGTTACCCCGACATTAATTTCATGAGGCCCACCTTCAAGACAAATTATTCTATACCAATAAAAATGCGCCACGTCATCCCAAAAGTATACCACGCTCAGTATCAAATGGTACCGGACAATTCTCCCGTCCGGTGTCCGCACAGAATAATCTCTCCACCTTCAAGATGGTGCAAGTAAGCTAAGATCGAAATCCAAAAATCAGCTTTAATCCACCATTGTATCAAAATAGATCGGGGTGTATATATAAGCATAAAATATAGATTATTAAAGGCAATATATTTTTTTGCCTATGAAAGGAATACACAAACAAAGTTCAACATTCAATAAAATATAATCGAAAAGAACAAAAAATTAAACTTGATGAAAAGAGGAAAAACCAGCATATCAGTTCATCTGCACTGTAGCAAGGTAGCATAACCATAATGCATTTCAGAAACAAATCACACGGCAGAATCAAAAGCTGAGGCATGATCGTCTATGCAAAATGCAGCTCTCTCTCTCTCTCTCTTAAGCACGCAGATGAATTCAATAGAAACTTCCACAATTCAGACGACCACAAAAATGATCAAGAAAAAGAATCAGTGTGCCAATAACCCAATATCTTCAGTCCACTCGTCACCAATAGCTGCTTGTACATATATTCGTTCCAATGGATAGCTTATAGTAGAATATAGCTATATAACACTAGAACAGAAGCACATTCCCTGATTACAATATTGAAGCAAGTTAGCAACAAAAAGATGGCCCAGAAAAGTGCATAATGCTAAAAAAGAATGTACCTCTTTCTCATAGAGATTTCCCTTATTTGCTCTGCAGGGCCTTCTGCTTCCGATAATCTCCATCTGTGCCAAATATCCTGGAATGCATTCAGATTCAAGTAATTGAGATAAAATGATCCATGCACATCTTATAAGGATAAGGAACTAACCATATAGATTTCTATGCTGGAAAACAGTGAACAGATTCGTAAATGACCCAGAAAAAAACTAATAATAAATTATTTATACAGAAAAAAAACAAACTTTATCAAAACAAAAATGTCCCTAAAACAAGCCTCAAAATTATCATTTATAACATTTAATTTCATAATGTTAGTAGTATCACAATCCCGTACGGAAAGCATTCAGTCACAGAAATCAAGTGGGGAAAAACTTTGTCAAGTTCTGTGGGTGAGGACAGAGAAATGAGCAGGGGAATAGCAACAAAGGAACGAGCTATTCCTCATGAATAGCGGCATAGGATAAGTACAGTGAAATTGAATACGCACACACCAAAAAAGCACATTATGACTTCAAGAACAGTACTCAGCCGTAAATAATGCATAGAAAGAACAGAAAAATGCTCCAAACAATTAAAGAATTAACAGTAAGCCAGAAAATCATAAAACCCAACCCTTGCACTATCAATATGCTAATTTGCTTGTCATAGCACACCATATTGCGCTTAAGACAAGTATAAACCCTCATATCTCCATCAAACTTGTATGACTTGAAATAATGCAACTCCGATGAATTTAGATTTAATATTTATATTTATCAATCATATCAGGGCGTAGTTGTAGAGTTTGTCGCAATATAATCCATGAATTATCACATGCAGGTCCATCATGTCAGCACACAAGATTCTCTTTCCAGTAGCAGCAGGTCTCATTTGCGCAGCCTCAATATTTTGTCCATATTTTTTCCCTCTGAATCCCATTTTTGACAATCTTGGGCCTTTGGAAAGCTAAGAGAAAGATCTATAGATCTTCAGTTCACATGTCATGCCATCGGATTGTTTCTTGATGAAAAATTATAATCTTTTTCATGGCATACATATAGAATAAATTTATATTTTTCATAAGAGACTTTTAGCCTCACATCATGTATTCTTTTTTTTTTTTTGTCTTTAGTACCCTATCTATTGGGATTGACACCCTCAATGCAAGGTATGCTTCCAAATATATTAAATTTATTTATTTTTTGTGAGAATATGCTTGTGCGAGTTCAAAAAGAAAAAAAAATTCGTGACTTGAGAGGGGTGGTGATGCTCAAGCGACGAGATGTCATTGCAAATCTATCAAGGTTCGGGAATACCAAAAGTTTTAGGTTCATGCAACTCTAAACATGTATTTTAACATGCACAGATTTCATTACTTCTTCTTTGTTTACTATGGTATGTATGCTTCTTGCTTCTAGTTTCTATGATGGATGGTTATCTACTTTCTAAATCTGATTACTTTGCATCTAAGTGAGCTTTTATTTTCATTTATTATTTTTTAAATCATAATTGTATTAAAATATTTCTGCGTGCACTTCTATTTTTGTTGAAATATCATGTGCCTAGCTAGGGAGAGCTTCCAGGCTATCTCAATCCTCCTCATCGGGAATCCTCTTTTGATATGTGTTCTTCCGCTTACATCTCTATAATATTATTATGAGCAAAGTTAATTATTAAATAATTTAACAGCTATATAGGCTTTGTGCAGCATCAATTATATTATTTGTACAAGAATGGCTAATAAAAGATCATTCGAACCATAATTACAATTGTTACGGCCTTCGACCCAAATACATACTATCTAGGACTTGTTGGAACAATTATTGTAATTTTTTATGAATTTAAATTGGTAGTATATATAATCATAAATTGTACAATCAATCATCCAATAAATAAATTTTCAAGCTTAAACTTAATAAATTTTATTTGAATTTGATTATAAATTTTAAGAAAACTTGGGAACTGAATATCCCCTCATTGGGGCAAATTAAGGAGTTGAATCCAATTGTCATTCGCCAACATTCTTCTCATTTCAAACCCCATTCTCAATCTTTCAAGTCAAATTCTATGGCAAAACAAGAGCAAGAGCCACATTGTTAATTTTTTTTTTTTGTGCATGGCTTTTGCGAATCACCAAATCTTTTTTCAAGGACAAATATTACAACAAAATAAATTTATTTTTCAAATAATACTTCATTGGATTGACAAAGTCTTGGAAGACTTGGTGTGCCACCATTATAACATTTCTTTAGGTAGCACTCAATCGCAAGTGGAGTGTGACTGGGTAATGATTTCAACACTGGCTTGAGAAGCAAAGTTACCCACCCTACCCGTCCCTTTCAAGTTGTGCCATATCCATGAATTTTATTGTGTTAGACGCTTATAGGCCATATATCATGTCAATTATGCCTCTAGGAGGCAAATGATCTGACTTGATTAGTATTAAGTGTTTTGATTATATCTACCCCTTTTTTATAATTTTAAAATTTTACAAGTAAAGAAATGCAGATTTTGTACTTAACCCCACCTAGAATGGAATGGATATGACTTGGAATCCTGTGTGAATTTTAAAGATTCTTTAAAATTTTTGGGTTAAAATAATACCTAAGAGCATTTCATTATTTATTAAGAGTAATTTGAGTAATGCAAAAAAAAATGCAAGGACGCTTTAGCAACACTGTCAGGTTTGGTCAATATTGACCGTTGAAGTGGCATTCTTCATTAGCATAATGTCAATTAGCTAACATTGTGTCATTAGAGTGCGCCAAAAAGCGATGATGAAAATTAATTACAAAACCACAACCATTTGTATAGGTTGACTTGTGATGAACAGGTTGAGCCGGTCCATTCACTACAGTCAACCCTGCTTTAGGCCTAATATAACTCCCTATTTTCCCTATTTTCCCCCCAAAATTTGAATTTACTCCATGTCCCCCCCCCCCCCCCCCCCCCCCATTCTCCTTTGATAAGTGATCCACTCCGTTAATTCTCCTCCCTTTCCAACCTGGCAACCGCCCCCCTCACTTGGGCCCACACCCTTGACCATCTGGCCTTCCCACCCTTGTTCTGAGCCGCCTGCCTACTGGGTTGAGCCAGATCTGTTTTGAGCCGGCTGTAGTGAATGGACCGGCTCAACCAATCCATCAACTGGGTCAACATCAACAACCATCACACATTACTTGATGATTAGCTAGGTCAGATCAGCTACACTAGGATGAAGTAATTATCTTTATGGTTTTTTTACATTACTGTAGACAACTTTTTGGAGGATGATCGTTCAAATGAATGGGTCCATCATTCGTACAATTCACTAAGAGATCTTCATGAAGGGTATTCAAATAAAGGACTTCATTGGGAATCATGCGAGTTGCAAGTTGATCATTTAATAGATAAGGCCCATTATTTTGAGAATGAACAAAGGTCAAAGAGTTTTGTGCACCATCCATTCTTTTTTCCTTCATCAAAGGTGAGAGTGTGACGAGTTCTTACATGAATCATGTTTGGACAACCCAACAAAGTTGTGGTTTCATTTTCAACCAAAATGAGGTACTTTGACATTTTTTTTTTTAAGTCCATAGAGGTTTTTTCCTTATCAATAAATATTAAATATTCCCACCACACCCAATATGGACAGTAAACAAGGCACCAAGGTTAAGGGGCCCTCCCAACATTAGAAGAAAAGCATCTATTGGCGGTTCTAGAGGCTCTAGGAAAGTTGGTTCTCCCACCATGGATTTAGCCTCAAAGTAAATACTATTTCTTTACATGGCTGCTTCTATATTATTTTATTAATTTTAAGAAACTTCTAAGATATTTAAATGAAAACTGCAGTTGTGAACAAGAACAAGCTAAAGATATATTAAACTTAAAAATGTTAACTAAAATTTAAAAATATTCATTGTTTTAGAAAATGGATAAATTTCTACTTTATTACAACATAAATCACAATAAATTTGAAATTGTTCAAATTTCTTCAAATAGAAAAATATAAACCCAAGTCCAGTGTTTACAAAATGCCAAGCACAATGAAATGCACAAGGGCTCCTTTTTGCTTCAATATGCAAAACGCAAAGCAAAGAGGGGCTTTACAAATTAGTGTTCATAATTTGTACATCATATATGCATATATTGCATGCATACAATAGTTATTTAATAGCCAAATTTTAACCATATTACGTAATCCTTTTTAGCAAGTATAATGATACATTCAAAAATGATAATGCTCAATCATACAAAATTTTTAAAAAAAAAAAGATATAAATAATAAAGTCATTAAAGAATACTTAAAAATCAAGAATACTCCTGAGATTGAGTGTCCAACTAAAGACCGAGAGGCAGAGGCAATGTAAAATAAGATTGTGAAGATAAGATATCAAGAAGCATTATCTGGAAGAAGCTTGTGACAAGAAGCTACTTGTGTCAGCAACAAAAACAAATCAGTGTATAAGGAAACTAGAACTAGCACCGTCAAAAGAGAATCATAACTAATGAGTTGCGAGTCAATGACTATGAGAAAAAAAATGAAGGGACCATTCTTGCTTAGTAATTATGTCAGATGCTAAACCAAACTATGAAATCTGAACCAAGATTTCATTTAGAGCTGGCGCCAAATGCATAGTGTTATGACATGACATGATAACGTAGTGTGACACAAGCACTTCGTTGTGAGCTTGAGCTTCACAGGCATACTATGAGCAAGGCCACTGCATCACTTCACACCTTTTCTAAAGCTCACTTTTAATAACATCAATCAAAACTAACAGGTATAAGTACTGTTTTAGTTAAAAAAAATAGGGAAAAATAAAAATGCAAAAGTATCATTTGGTTTCATCCAACAAATACACAAAATATTACTCTGAAGCCTAGGATACACCTACATAAACCTATCATCGACCACAGCATGGCAACGCTGCAAATTAGCCCCAATATATAAGGATACTTGCACTCATACAGCAGAAAACGACCATGAAGACAAGCAATTCATCTACATATATCCTATTCATTTTGTGGGCCCGGAATAGTAACACACCAAATCCTAGGGCTGCAAGCGAACCAAACGTTCGACGAGCTGCTCGTTGTTTGATTCGATTAAAGCTCGTTTGTGATCATTTAATTAACTAAACAAACAAACTTGAACAATATTTTAAATACTCGATTCATAAATAAACAAACTTGAACACTAATGCGTTCGGCTCATTTATGTTCGCGAACAACATCATTTGAAGTTCGTGAACAAGCTCGACATTAAGCTCGATAAGAAGCTTGATTCGTGTTCGATTTTGAACTCGTGAATAAGCTCAATAAAAAGAATTAATATTTGATTATATAATTAATAAATATAAATAATATAAATATTTTATATTTATTATAATATAATGATATAATTATTATTAAACTTCAAAAAAGAGTGCTTAGCTTTGTCGATATACCTCCACCTCACAAGGCAACTAATATTCATGATGTATTATACAAGGGGCCATTCCTGGAGATAGTTTGTGTTCCCTTTGCTAGTCTTGCAATCCTTTTGTGACCACTAGCTGTTACTAGATCATTGATTGTTGCAGGTATCAGATATTACTTAACTTGCTGTCTAAGTAATTGTAGCTTCATATGACTATTTATTTATAAATCATTGCCTTTATTAATGCTGTTGTTAGAAAAATTATGTGAAGATGGGATTTGTTTATAAATTATTGTCTTTTTTACATAGATAATTGCTTTTACTATAAATGTGTTTGTTCATAAATATGTTCATGAACGTGTTTGTTTGATAGTTTAAAACAATTCATTAAATATGTTCAGAACATGCTCGATGTAATCGTTTGTTAGGAAGCTCGATAAAGCTCGTTTGTTAAGTTAATAATTTATCGTTTGTTAAGTTAATAAACATCTAAAAGTAGAGCTCGTTTATAGCTCGTTCATGTTTGTTTGTTTAAAGCTCGACAAGCAGTAAACAAACGAACATGAACTGACCATGAACCGAACTTGAACACTCATTAATTTACATGAACACAAACAATAAAGCTCGAACAAACATGAACCAAACTTGAACAAGCAGATGTTAAATGAACACAAACATGAGCACTCACATACTCGGCTCGGCTCGATTCGTTTGCAGCCCTACCAAATCCAAGTAGTTTGGATATTGGTTGTGATGGAAACAACAAAAATTGAAAGACATAGAAAAAAAGAGAATTAAAAGCACTTCTACAAATAGCAAAGATTGTGGGACAGGCCTCATCTTTCTAAAGAAAACTAAAGTAGAATTTTAACCAATTAAACTACCTGCAAAAAGAAATTCTACAATACGAACGCAGAAAAATTGCAGCACAGAACGTAAAGAATGAGCAGTTAACTGAAAGGAGAATGACAACACAAGATGGAGATCGCCCAGAACAAAATTAGAAGTATAATTAACAGCACGCACCATGAATTAAATTTTGAAAGGTGATATCCAACAATAACTGGATGGATATGATCCAAAGTAGAAGCAAAGGATAAAAGTTGATACGCACCCTAAACTAAAACCCCACCCACTATCACCCCAAAAGAAAAAAAAAAGGAAGAACGCAACCATGATTATATGAATAGAATGCCACATATTACCTGTCCATGTAAGTGAAAGTCGATGAGTAGTTTCCTGATTTGGTGTAGAGAACACGATGGTGAAAATCATGAAATTCAGCGCTGCACAGATACGTAATCAATGTTAGAATAGTGCATGTAGGACACTGTAAAAGTAATCAGAGAAAACAAACCATTAGTACTAACCCTCCGTATATAGGAAGAAAGTTTGAAAGGCTCCACGGGAAATGGTAGCCACAATGAGCTTCAACGGTCTCCAACACTCTCAATACCATCCATAACCAAAGAGTAAAGAGATGTGGCCCCGTAAGAGCAGGGCCAACTATGGTGGCAAAGCCCAAGAACAAAATTTCAGCAGGATGCGCATACTCAGATGTCAATCCAAATGGTGTAGCATATCTGGAAGTAATTAGTGCATTAAGAATAGCACTGGTCTAAAATTATATAACATCAAACGAAAAATCTACCAAAATCAAGTAGCTTACTCATGATGCACACTGTGGACATGCTTATACAGCCATTTCGTGTGAAGTACCCTATGTCCCCAATAAAACACAAAATCCTCCAGAATGAAATAGAATACAACTTGCGATAACATCACATACCTACAGAACCACAACTGATTAATCAAAGCACATATACGACCAACCGGCAATCCTAACTAAACCAACAAAATATTGTATGTCAGCTAAACCAACAACACGTTGTATGTCAGGCACATTCCTCCGCTCACAGCACATTTTTTCAGCTCTCATAAAAGTTAAGTTTCTCAAGTAATTTGCAAATATGCCTCAAGAGAAAAGACAAATTTATACACTAGTAAGAAAATTAGACATTTAAAAAAAGAAACTTCAATTACATCAAGAGAGGCATGAAAATACCAGTGTGGAAGTGGAAGTGAAGTTTTCAGGCCCATCCATCTAAAAACAGGGTAAGAAAATATCATAACAGGTAAATTCACGCATAAATGATACAGGACCAGACGCAAGATGCATTTCTCCTGAGCATCAGGGGTGTTATTCTTTCTCTGCAAAAAAAGCCCATATCATCATGTCAGACGTGCATATTAACAAGAGATTATTCATTTATATCACCGACCAACATCATTTCCATTAAATTGAAATATTCTATAAAGCTAGCACAAAACACGATGAAATAACGGAACCATGAGCACCTTCCCACCCAAATAAATTAAAAAAAATCATAGAAACCATGTATGCCAATGAAGTGCATTGAGGACTCATCGCAAAATTAGCATGATTTACAAAAAAAATCTTGAAAAAATTAACTTACCAACGGTTATACTTAGAAAATGAAAATATGAGCATCTTTTACAAGTAAAAAATTCTAGAATACCTATCGAAATAATTGGATGGCCTAATGCTGGCTAATATAATGAAGAAAAACAACGATAACATAGCAGAGGAAATATGTAATTTTACACTAACAGAAATTTAGGATACAAATTTCAGAAAAGATCTTCAGCAAGTAAATGCAGATCGGCTCAGGTAAAGAAGCTGCAACAAGAAGGAAAAGGTAGTTGATTCAATGAAACTTGTAATTCACATTTACACAGGAAAAGGTTCAGAGATTTTGGTTAACACAAAAAAAGGTTCAGTGATCTTAGTTTAATTGTGGTGGTTAAAATAGAGAAATATCTCTAGAGTACTACATGTACAAGGTCCCCTTGGACGAAGCAACTCATGGATGTCGACAAGGATCCTTCTGTCAGGTTGGGTTGACTACCTCCTCTGACTAAGTAGACCAGGGATCACGATGGCCCAGGACGAAAGAACCATGGGATCTTGATCGGATCCATTATCCATTCCCCCGCCATCACTTTAAGTGCAAGATGGTGAATTTTCTAATTTTAAATATCAAATCTTCAAATTCCTAAATTCCTTACGCCCATGCTGCTACTATATGCCGGATACCGCGTATCTACGGATACGACGTATTCACTAACGACTAGCCTTAATTGAAAGTTATCTCTCATTACCGTGATGGGTAATTAACTATAAGGGCTTGCGCCTATAGGAAACCAGAACTCAGATCATGAAGTCCTCGCAAAATGAGGGTGAAATCTTTAGGTAGTGCCTTATCTACAAACCCATCTGCCTTCCCAAAATATACCCCATAACTTGATCCATTAAAACTCCCCCGAAGAAAAGCAGGCGGGGGAGGTTGGGGCCGAATTTTCGGAGCCCACATTTTACAACATTGAGAGCTACATTGGACTGAAAGTTGATGATGAAAATTACCAAATTACTATAATGCAAGGGGAGCATAATAGAATAGTCCAGGATGGACTAATCCAACCGGCCCCTGCATTACAGCAGGCGAAAGCCTACTGTTCTGCCTGGTTCAAAGCCCACACCTTTGGTGAGGGGGGTGGGGGGTCCACTGCCTAATGAAGAGAGAGAGAAAGAGAGGGGGCGGCTGGGGGGAATTTTGAATTAGGGAGGGATGTTTAGTCCTTTGGAGTTACTTTTTTGTTGGTTTTAAGTAGAACTTTTGCATTAGGGTTGGGGTTATCATCTATGTTGCTGAATTTTCTGTGGGAGGCTTCGACGTCTTGGGCTCTAGCGACGCTAGAGATTTGGGAGAGATCGATCCTCCTCTCAAATCGAGGATCAATTGTATCTTGGTATTTTCCTTTTGTTTCATCCATTATTATGAGTTTTCTCGCAATTTTGCTCGATTTGTTTGGAGTATCTTGGTGGAAGATCGTTGAAATCTCAATATTGGTAAGAAACACCGATGTTCTACAAGTGTTTCCTATCAAATTGACATCAGAGAGGTTTTCAGGATATTTTGCCAGTTTCCTGCAGCTGTTTTCTATTTTGAACCGTTGTTTCTGCTGTTTTTGGGGTCAAAATCCGGAATTTTGAGTATAATAAAGATCCGAGTATCGATGGCAGCCAAGAAGGTGGATGCTTTGGAAGAACATCTTGAGGGGGAGATGTATCAAATCAAGGCGACAGTGGAGGATATAATTTCCTCCATGGAAGGCAAATTCTCGAATCTCTAAGATATGGTGAAGAAGATATGGGATCTTCAAAAGCAAACAACAGCATCGGAGGCAAGAGTGTAGGTGGGAAGAAGCACGAATTCTAAAATTCGTAGGGATGAAAATGATGTGGAGATTGTAGAGGGAGAAGGGAGAATATCCCATCTGAAACCTTTCCAGAGGGAGGAGAGAGGTGGAAGGTATGGGGAGAGACGTGTATATGTGGGGTATGAGCAAAGTGGTGCTGATTTTGAAGGAAGGAGGGGGGAAATCAAAGAAGGGTTTGGGTATAAACGTGGAAGTGATGATCGGGACACTTGGAGGGGGGGGGGGGGGGGGACCACCCACTTAGGGAAGGAGAAACTATGGGAAAATGGAGGGGATCCGAAGGTAAGGAAGCTGAAGATGTCAATCTTTGAGGGAGAGGATGCACAAGGATAGATTTATGAGGAGATATTTCGCCTATGTTTGGAAGGGAAGGTGTTGTCTTGGTACCAGTGGAGAGACATGAGGTGGCCTATATGGAGTTTGAGGGAGTTCAAAGAGTGCTTATTAGAACATTTTTGAGCCAATAAGAGAGGGGGCTTCTATGAGCAATTCTTCGTCAACTATATTAGTTGTCTGAGACAATTATGGAGGAAAATTTCATGAAAAGACTCAAATCAGAGATTTGGCAATAGTGAGAGTCATGAGGCCTCATGAATTGGGAGAGACTATGGAGCTAGCTTAGCTAGTAGAGGATCAGAAGTACCAGCAAAGGGAAGTCAGAGATGGCAGTTCAGGATGACTACCACTTTCTTAGCACCCAAGGGGTGTCAACCTTCATGAGACCCTAAGGGAGAGGCCTGTAGGAGATGGAAGCATGGTTTAAAATTGCGCAATATGAGGCTCGCCTTGAGGCCCGTCTTTGCGCAATTCCAGTAAAAAACGCCTCGATGCTTACGCCTCGAGTTTTTTTATGAGGCTTACGCCTCAGCTTGGTTGAGGCCCGCCTCACCTCCCTGGCATGAGGCTTACGCCTCACGCTATATATATTAAAACTTACATAAATCTTGAAGTAAATGCCCGACATCCGACATTGGACTCTATAGGAGAGGAGGAAGGGGAGAGAGTAGTTCACCATAATGATAATTCAAAAGAAGAACCCCTTAGTGATGACAATGCTGATAACTTATGAGTTCTTATGTGATATGTCATTGCTATTTATTTTGGGAAATTGGAATTATATGTTAATGAAAAGAATACTGGGATTTGGGAAAGATAGAATTTTGAGTTGAACTATATTTCATGTTGTCTTATTATTGAGATATTTTGAATTCACTTCATATTTTATGCTTTTTTAAGTTTTATATTATTTACTCATTAGTATATAAAAAATCTATCATTTTATATTTACGCAATCTTTTGATTATGAGGCTTACGCCTCAAAACACCTTGAGGCTTACGCCTCGCCTCACAAATGAAAAACGCCTCAATACCCGAATACGCAATTTTAAACATTGGATGGAAGTGGGGGAAACATCAAAAAGCTGACTGAGAGGGAAGTGTGGGAAAAGAGGGAGAAGGGATTATGCTTCTGATGTGATGAGAAGTATACTCCGGGGCACAGATGTAGGAACCAAACTCTTCAGGTTCTCACCATCTGTGATGACGAGGAAGCTGTACCAGGCTCAAAAAACTCAGCTGAAGACTGCTCGCTATACTGAAGATCTGTGCCACAGGACACCAATGGTACTGGTCATACGAAGACTCAGATTTCACATTGAACCTTCGAAGATGCTCGAAGATCTCGAAAGAAGGTCTATCTCCGTGAGTTCATTGGGAGGATTATAGCCTCCCCATCCGCAGAAAGAGGAGGGATTCGAACCCCCGACACCGTGGTTGCTACTTAGACCTAAGGTAAATATGTGATTGGTACCTTACTCATTTCCTGCTATACCTAGGGCCAGCAAAGATTTCACAATAACAGTGACCCCCTACCGGATAAACCTCTCCGAGCTCGGGTTATGGAAGAAGGAACCGAGAAGGAGGTATCAACAACAACTGGTTTTATTGCGGGACAGCTCATGATGTTCATATCGATCTATTATGTCAAACAAATCCACGGGGGCCCCGTAAGCCGACGACAAAGACAACAGCTTGTCCAGCACCCCCCTTATGCCCTGGGCGACACACGTGGACTGTCGCTGAATCCTTCCCGGGATATCAATCACATGGATTTTAGCTTCAGTACCGTCGTATCTGGATTGAGACTTAGGTAAATGTTTTCTTCATATATGTAGTAAAATCACATATCTAATTTAGCTCTTTCATGCCTATTCTAACTAGTTCTCCAATTACTATTCTAAAGTTGCTGACGGACGGAGAAAAAGATTACTAGTTGGCACAGTTTTAGTATCCTAATTTTTGGCTTCTTCTGATGATCGCTAAGGAGGGAGGTGGGAGTGAGACATGGGTAGAGGAGGACGACAAGCTGCATATAGACGTGGCAGAAGTCTCCCTGAACTCAGTGGTAGGAATCATCCTGAGTCATACCATGAAGGTGAAGGGAAAAATAGCAGACCGGGAGGTGGTAGTGTTCATTGACAGTGGGGCTACCCACAATTTCATCTTCAATTAGGTCATAGACTAATTGAGGGTGACATTGGTGGATACAGGGTGCTATAGAGTGATGATGGGCATGGGGAAGGTGGAGATAAACAAGGACATCTGTAGGGGAATAGTGCTAACCATACAGGGGGTTCAGGTAAGGGAGGATTTCATCCCATTGGATTTAGACAGCACTGATGTCATCCTGGGGATGAAGTGGCTGTAAGCCTTGTGAAATACCAAGGTTAACTAGGTAGCATTGACCATGGAGCTGGTGGTGAAGGGGAGAAGAGAAGTGATCAGGGGAGATGAGGGGTTATCCAAAGCCATGGTGTCCCTCAAAATCATGATAAGAAGCATACAGGAGGTAGGGAGGTTTTTTGGTGGAGCTATAGAGATTAAAAGGAATCATATTGGAGAAGGGGGAGACATTTCTTTTTCAGTACAGTTGCTGATATAGCAATTCAATGAGGTCTTTCAGCCACCTTAAAGATTGCCACCACTAAGGGAGCAGGAGCATGCCATCACTTTGAGGGAGTGTCACCCATCAGTGTCAGGTCATATCGCTACCCTCAATTTCAGAAAGATGAAATTGAGAAATTTATCAAATAAATACTGGATGCAGGGATTATCAGGCCTAGTGTAAGCCTTTTTCTAACCCAATCTTACAAAAAGGACGAGAGTTGGAAGTTCTGTGTGGACGATAGGGCTTTGAATGAGGAGACTATGCTACAAGTTTCCCATCCCAGTGATAGATGAGCTATTGGATGAGCTGTGTGGGACAGTTATCTTCACCAATATAGATCTAAATTCTAGATACCATCAAATTCGAATGAAAGGGGAGGACATGTTGAATACTACTTTCAGAACTAATGAGGGGCATTATGAGTTCTTGTGATGCCTTTTGGCCTCATTAATGCCCTAGCTACATTCCAGTCACTCATGAACAGAATGTTCTGACCATATCTAAGGAAATTTATGATGGTTTTCTTTGACAATATCCTAATGTATAGCAGGTCAAATGAGGAACATTGGGAGCATTTGAGGACGATCCTAGAGGTGTTACAAGAGCAACAACTAAGGGCCAATTTGAAAAAATGTTGCTTTACACAAGCCAGTGTTGAGTACTTAGGACATGTAATATCTCAGGAGGGTGTGGCTGCTGATCAGACTAAGATTGAGGCAATGCTAACTAAAGAATCTAAGGGAGCTAAGGAGTTTTCTAAGGCTGATATGATACTTCAGGAGGTTCGTGAGGGCTATAGCACCATCACGTGGCCACTGACAGAACATTTGAAGAAAGATAGCTTTTTGTGGGGGCAAATGAGCACAACAGCTTTTAAGAGATTGAAGAAGGCCATGATCATTGTACCGATCTTGACCCTACCAGATTTCAATAAGGTTTTTGTAGTAGAGATGAACGCATTAGGGTATGGATTGGCAGCAGTACTCATGCGGAAGCCAACGACCCATTGCTTACTTCAGCTAGGTCTTGACAACTAGAGTCAACCTAAAGTCAGTCTACGAGAGAGAGATAATGGTTATTATGCTAGACATCCAGAAGTGGTGACCTTACTTGTTAGGTTGACATTTGATTATCAGCACGAACCAGTGGAGTCTGAAGTTCTTGTTGAAGTAGATGATGGTTTAACAAAGGAGCACCAGAGATGGTTGTCAAAGTTATTGGAATATGATTTTGAAATCCAGTATAGACCCAGGATAGAGAAGAAGGCGGTGGATGCCTTGTCCAGATGTATGGGAGAGCTACAGGACATGGTCATGTTGATACCACTAATGTTGGATTGGGGGGCCATTAAGGAGGAGAATGCGGGATGAGGAGCTGAGGAGGATTAGGGCAATTTTACTAAAGGATGGAGAGGCTTTGTTGTACCATAAGAGATTTGTGATGCCTAGGATGTCAGTCATATTCCACACCTACTGCATGAGTTTCATAGGAGAGTTGTTGGGGGTCACTAGGGGATGCAGAAGACTAGCAGTAGAGTTGTATTGGAAAGGGATGCACAGAGATGTGGTGGGGATGGTAGCCAATTGTAAGGTACGTCAGAGGAATAAGTATATGACTATAGCTTCATGGGGATTATTTCAACCCTTGGATCTACCAGATCAGGTGTGGGAGGAGGTCTCCATGGATTTTATAGACGGGCTATCCTGTTCTGAAGGGTTCATAAAGATGATACCATTTTTTATAAAGTATTTTGGAGTTTTGTAATCAAAGATGACACTTTTTATAATAAAGGGCTACATGATTTACATTTTGTTAATTATTAAGTCTTGTTATTTAGTTACTTAACTTTCATTATCATTATTTAATTTATTTTAATATGACAAATGAAAAAATATATAAAATAATAATATAATCTCACATACACCCTAATACCCAAAATACACTCACATTTAATTGTTAGAATTAACTTCAACTATTACTTTTAACATTGTGATCAAATTAAGATATTTTCTAATGGTCGGGGAATATATTGAGTCATTATGAAAGTCTAGGACTAAATTAGATAATTACTAATAGTCATGGGGTTTATTTTAGGCTTTTACTAATAAAAGTTGCTATTGAATTGCAGCCAGCCACCATGTAACAGGATATCCAGTGACCCATAGCTGAAAGGAGGAATGTAACTGACACCAACAATAACTTATATCAAAAGATCTAGTCATGGACAATCAAAATCATCCTTGAAAAATTTTCCTACCAAATCCATACACGGAAACAAGTCAGAAATACATATGAAGCTATAAAAATAATTACAGTTGGTTAAGATGAAACGTATCCCAAGAAAGCAATACAACATGACTGAAAATTGCAACCTCTGTCTGCAAGGAAAATGCATGGAGTTGCTCACATACAAAATGAATACATACAAGCACTTAAAAAAAACCAGTACACAAGAACAAAAGATAATAATGTTCTTTTCAAAGCTGAAACAAAAAGGTTAAAAGTAGTAAACAACCTGAATTTTGTATTTGCTGAAAAGTCCTGTCCTCTCAAAACATATAGAAGGAAGTCCAGAAAGGAAGAACACACTTTCATGAATAATGAAGGAACCAAATGTAGCCAATTGAAAGTCACTGAAATGAGTGATTAGAAACTGCAAATGGAAAGAATAATGGTAAATTATCCAATTACATAACATTCAAGCTAATGGTAACTCTACAGTAAATAGCAAAAAGCAAGGATGTAATTAATAACAACAACAAGATAAAGTCTTTATCCCACTATGTGGGGTCGTCTACAGGAATCTTTTTTCTTCATTGTGCCCTTAGTTCAACAGTGACACATTGCAGGCTTTCAAATATAATCTTTTTGGACAATAGTTCATCTCCAATGGCGTGATTTTGTTTTCGAGTTAATCATTCATAGATGGCAACCCATGTGAAAAGGCAAGCATAGGAAAAGTGCCCAAACAATTTCCCGCTATCATAATCATTCTCAGAGGTGACCATGCATGCAATCATCATCGCTTATAAGTTATAACTTATAAGAAATGAGATTGTGATGCAATCGAAGCATTGGGCTTGTGTGTTTTCCATATCCTGCAATAGGAGCAATTATGCACACAATCGTTGTGCCCAAACTTATTTTCTGACAATTATGATGAACATTACCACCATTATGGCTCCTTAAATAAACCGCAGGGAAAGTTACCCTCCCCACACCAAATTTGCTTATGTATGATATGGGGGGAAGTCAAGGACCAGCCCCACTCAATGCCACCACTACCAAAGACTTTCCAACAACTTCATCCGATATATTACATTCTTCTAGCTCCAACCTCTGGAGTGAGGCCACTATTTGGAAGTCCGGATTCCCCCTCTCCAGCTAGGGTTAAAATCATCGACTATCACTTGTAACTGCCTCAAACAATAGAGGAAATTGAAGCCCCATATGTTCGCTAGGTTCAAACAAAGAGAGAACAAGTTTGGGGTAAATAAGCTTGGATAAATCTACCCAACTTCAACCTAGGGAAGTCAGTCCGAGTCAAACCCAAATTTATCGTGGCCATGCAGTTCTTAACAATAAGATATGCATCAATCATCAAACTAGAGCCGCAAGAATCTTGAGGCTGAAATGGTGGATGGATCATTTCAAGCGAAGGATGCAAGCAAATAGCTAAGGCTACCGCTATCTTAGCAAGAGCGGCAAATTCTAGAATGCCTGGAGGCCAGATCCTTAGCATAACAATTAAAGTTAATTTGGAACTACCAAATTCAGCTCTCTTAATTCCCAAAGTATCATCAGCTCAAGCTAATAAAGGGATCTCAATGTGAGTTTTCATTCATTCAAAGTATCAGTAACTTTAAAATTCTTTCAATTTTCTTCAAGGTCTTAATTAAGAAGCAAGGAAGTGAGAAGATTCCTAGCAAGATTGCCCTTCCCTTTATTTGTGCGTCGTAGGCTATCATAAATAGTTAATTGATAAATATATTTTATCAATAAATTAATTGATATATTTATCAAAATTTATCTATATGAAAATATCACGATTTGCTTTAAATTTAATGAAGCAAGCATATCAAACTTCTCAAATGATGAAAACTTTAGTTAGAAAATAGAATTATTGAATAGTAACTCTAAACAAGCAATAATTAAATGATTTCACAAAGCATCGATTTCGAGGTTAATCATAATTCATGACATGAACCAACTCCAAACAGCTAAACTCAAAAGGTATTAATACAACCTTTCACAATAGCGATAAATTTTCAATGGTTGTGACGTTTGGATAGAGGCGATGCAATTTGATTTTAAAAAAAAAAAAAACAAAGCTGTAATACTTTGAACAATTATTATTATATAACTTTAATCAAAAGATAACCAATTGGTATGTCTTTTCATATTACGTTAAATGCAAATCCGAAAAAAAAAAAAAGAAACTATCAATTCATCGTCTTCAATGGATTTAGATGAAAACAATGAACAAATTTGATAATGAACAATGAAGAATTAACAAACGACTGAATCACTATTATCATTAAAGCTTTGAAATTCATATATATAATTCTGAATTTCTCAAAAATGACTTAAATTCTTAAACAAAATAGTTTTAAAATTTTTGACAATTAATTTACGTAGAGAAATCTTTTTTTTTTTAATGAAAAATTCTCAAACGAATATTCCTTTTGATCGAAAAACTCAAACAATCAATTAAATGATTAGTGAAAACTACTTTTTCATTGATTCAACATGACAATCAAACTCTGATACCACTTGTAAGATTTAATGGAGACGAAAAATAATTTCATTGACTCCGAAATGCATGTCAAATCATCGAAAAAATTATTGTAAGCATACATGAATCCATTGAAATGCATAATTGAGGTTTTCGGTCTTCCACTTTGAAGCGGCATTCTCCAAAAATGCGTGACACCCCTTCTTTTCACTCAAGATGAGAAATGAGAACTACTCCGCTTAAATTGGGGACCAAAACCCATTTATACTTTAAATGTATTTATTTTATTTAAGTCCATCATTAAAATAAAAACAAATACTTGGCCTCTACACAATATTTAATTTCATACAAATTTAATTGAGATGTCACATAAGCCAAATAATAACTTAATTCTTAAATAGATCACGAATTTAATTGGCTTATTTTTAGATAGCTACTAATGTATAATATCTTATTTATATGTATATATTTAATGGGCCGACATATAGAAATTTTCCAACATGCCCTTGATATAAATAACATGAAAAAAGAATTGATGCTTCGTGCTTGTTATATATGTTAGCAGCCTAATTACATATAACTCCAACATAAAACACCGGACTGAAATAATACTTAGGATAAATAAAAACACCAGCCTCTTGGTCACGTGATATTGCCTCTAACATCCAAAGTTGAGTTCAGATGCTCAAATCACAGCCCAAAAAAAAAAAAAAAAGAGTTCTAGAAAATATATGAAATTATGATTCCCTTAAGAAAGGTTTAGTCCAAATTAATTGCAATGCATTCCTTGTGTGAACCACTAAACAACAAACATTGCAACAAAATGTCAAAAAAATAATTTAATTTCAGAAGCCCTTGCAAGTGCAAGCAGCTCCCAAATCAAAAATGTTTCCAACGCATAATCACAGCAATTATTGCTCATGCTCCAGCGTTTCACAACAACCAGTACCACAACCTTCTATTTCCATTAATGACTTCAAGCCATGCCCTCACTTTTGCAGTCAACCTTGTCCATATCAGCAACCACCCATCCAAAGCTACAGTTTCTCACATCCTACACCACCACTTCAACCAATCGCCACTAAACAGAAGCCACAACTACAAACCCGAATTTAACCCGAATTTATTAAATCAAACCAAGATTCCTCCAATGCACAGCCGCACAGAAGCTTCAGCATCCAAGACGGATCCAACAAAAACTACTCATCGCAAAAAACTCCAATATCAAACCAAACAACCACGGATCTGACAAGCATTATTAGGGTTCTCGTAAACGGAGAGCAGAAGAAGTGCATTACCTGCCAACAGAAATCGAGGAAAGCCATCGATGGCGGCGGCCAATCCGATCACCGAAAAAACACAGCGCGATGGACGATCGTGGAGAAGAGAGAGAAAGAGGCTCGAGGGGAAATCTTAAGGAGGCTTTAGAACTGAACCAAACTTTTGGCGAGGCCGATAAGATGCGGGAGATGATTAGGTGTGGGGTTCATATTTATTGCAGAGGTAAAGCGAAGCGAATCCTCGTTGGACAGGCATTTTCTGCCGCTCGGCTCATGACGTCACGGAGCCCTGGCCAATGGCCTTTTTTTTCTTTTATATTTTTCAAGTTGAATGCCCAAAAATAATTTTAATTATATTTTAAAAAAATTTATGAAAAAAAATTTATAAATAAATGCCCCCATAAAAAATAATTACAACATACTCTAAGTCCTAATTTTTTTTTAAATTAATAATAATTTATAAACAACTTATATTGAATCGATCAAAATATGATAAGAAGATAACATAACAATTTTTTTGTCAATTATAATTTATCTTAACCTGGAAAAGACAAAAAAAATTAGTTTTTTGTTCTTTTCTAAATTATAAAATCAAAGTGCTTTAATGGGAGAAATTTGATTTGATATGCCTCATAATGTATAAAATGAAAGAAATAAGCTATAAAGTTTAGTTCAAACAAATAACATGACTCTGAACCTTTAACTATTTTCTTAGATCCTTCGTATTTAAAATTGATTTGAATAACATTTAAATAAATTTTGAATAAAATTGGATCAAAATTGAGATCAGATGCTATAAAAACTTTGATCCTATGATCAAACATGATTCTAACCTGAAGTGAATATTAATTGTTTCCCTATCTAATAAACTATAGAATGTAATTTTAATTCCATGGTGATCAAATTTGATTTAAATAACATTCAAATAAATTTTGATTAAAAAATGAGAACACATGCCATAAAATTTTCAATCCATGATCAAGCATTATTTGAATTTAATTCGAATCAAATATTAATATTTCTTATTCGAAAAAAAAAATTTCATCAATGTTCGAACATGGTTCAAATAAGAAAAGAGGATTTGAGCTGCTTCGGTTTGTCATTTATTGTTAGCTCAGTTCTAAAAGTTGTTCAGATTAAGATAGGTCACACTGTGTCTATCTCAGTTTTCAAAAATATATAAGTTTCCCAAATTTTTTTATGAAGCTTATATTTTCATTATCTAAAAACAAATATAGCTTTACACTGATAAAACTTTCACTCTATACATTTCTATATGCTATAGAGACATTAATTTTGAATAGTTAAACAATTTTTTTGGAAATTTTACTCCAATAGTTTTAGAATTTATACATTTTTATTGAATAAAAATAATTTGTACTATTAAAAAAATATTGTATTATAATTAGAGTCTTAAAACACTGTTTTGCACAATTCTTGATAATTTAGTAAAAATTTGAAATAGTATATTTTCACTCAATAGTATGTTCAATTGTGTGCCATTATAGCAATTTTAGAAATTTTTCACTAAATTTTTTTTTATACTTTCAGTTTCATATGCAATGAATTAAGTGTTATATTGATTGATTTATATAAGCTTTAATGTAAAAAATATATGTTGCAAGATATAAGAGGCCGAAATCTTTTGGATTCTATCTTATGCAGGGAATCTAGAGCGTTCTAAAAATTTGTTTGTTGGGAGTTGTAGGAGACCAGAATCTTAGATTCTATTTGAAAGAGAGGGAAATCTATATCTTGCGAATTATAAGATGTGGAATCATAAATTTTATCTGAAAGAAGGGGAAACTTTGTTATATTCTATTCTGTGAAATAAAGTTCATATGAAATTTTAGTTTATTGAATTTCTCAGTATTATTATTTAAATTTTTAGATAACTACTATGCTATTATGATTTACTAAGGATAGTAAATTGTAATATTACATTTGATAATTTTGGAAAGTGTTTAGCAAAATAAATATTTAAAAATTAAGATCAATATTTATGGCTTGTTGAGCTATTTTAGTTTCCTGTGATTTTGCATTTTGTTTTTAGGGCCTCAAAAAAGAATGAGCTTGTTGAATAACAATTTCAAGAACCTGATATGAGTTTACAAACATTTTTTCTTTTGATTTTGCACAGTCATGACTAGTTTTTATTGCTCTGATTTGTAGCTTTTGTCTATAATCATGCATTTATGTATTTTTTTATGATAAACAAAAAGCAAATTTTTTGAATAAATTTATTTTTAGTACTAGATGTTATTAGCAGCAATGCATTTACTATTATTTTTAAGTTGAATAGGAAGAAGATACCTGAAAACTTTCCAAAACTTAGATATTGGGATTCACATGTTACGGCTCAACATGGAAGGAATTGTCTAATCTATGAGTCTTATCGAGTTAGGTTGTGATAGGGCTGAGGTTTGTTGGTGATAGTCTGGCTAAGGTCTGACAGCGACTGCCTATTGGATGTCTAGTGATGATCGGCCTGTGAAAGTATGTTGGCTAGGACTGGGCAACAATGGTTCACCAGTTATGATGTTCCAAGACTCATGCCTTAGATCTCTTTTGAATCTCTATCCCAAGGTCCACGCCCCAAAGGTCTTTCTCTAAAGTCTCCTTCATATAGAGAGTATATGTTTATTTATAAATTTTGAGAGTTATATGTGTCACAACCTGGCACAATATGACATAATATCACACAGGTCATACCGTGTCCAATTGTGACAAGATTGACCCCAAGATCAATTCGAAGAAGCACAAAAACAAATCTTCCAAAGTATATAACAAATCTTCCAAAGTATTTATTATACAAAGCCATTATAATATAAAACTGAAGGCTACTGAATCTAAAAAATAATTATATATATTTCATCCAAAAATATCTACAATATGAAGTCTATTAGCGTTTGGCAATAACCAACAAAACAAATAAACGCCAAGACTGTAAAAATAGACTAACCAATAAGGCATGCCTACATCACAAATCGGAGTTTGTTATACAAACTACTTAGCTCACTCATTACCCTTTCACTGGCCTGAAAAATGGAAGCAAAAGAAAGAATGAGCTAACATGGCTCAAAAGGCTATCACAAATTAAAACAAAAATCAATAACTAAAACAAAAAGGAAATTGAAATATATTGTGCTATAAAATAAACTAAAGTACTGTACGGAAAACTGAAACTGAAACATAAGCTGAAACTGAACTTCATAAGCATTTAAAAAATTTTGAAAGCTGTATTAAAACCAAATGAATTATAAGCATATATTCATTTTATCAGAATGGCTGTCAACCCAAATTTTTATACATATTTATCGCTTCGTTAACAGAATCCCATCTTTATAGCTCACAGGCCCCGGCATAATAGAATCCCCCCTCGGTCGGTCGTTGGCACCGGCATAATAGAATCCCACATCGGTCGCCCAATGGCGTCGGCATAACTAAACAACGCATTACGTCACATCATCACACCTTTCCTTTACCATTATACACATTTTTATCCATTTCATTAATTAAAGAATAATTGGACTCAATTAAAAAATTATCAAAATGCGTTAACGGTAAACAACAGAAATACTACTGAGCAAAAATACACAATTTTCAAACATAATCAAATTAAACGAGTTTGTATATAACATCATTATAAGACTTTAAAACTTTAATCATACAACAGTACCATTTTTAGAGTCTGAATTATTTTTTATTCAATAACAATTGCACAAAAATAATTACCAGCGAAAATCTTCAAGAAAATACTCAAAATATTCGTAATTACCAGCACTATAACATATAAAAAAGTTATGCGATGAAAGTTCTTTCAATACAAAGTTATTCCCATTTTTTCGTAATGAAAATATAAATTTTATCAAATAAATCCCAAAAAATATCAAATTATTGAAAACTGAGATAGGCAAAATGACACCTGCCTCAAGGTGAACAACTTTTTCAACTAACCTGCAGCTAAAATCAACCTAAAGCATCCTCTTTTCCTCTCCAAAACCTCTCTCTCTCTCTCTCTCTCTCTCTCTCTCTCTCTCTCTCTCTCTCTCTCTCTCTCTCTCTCTCTCTCTCTCTCTCTCTCTCTCGTTCAAAGCTCAAAAACTCAACTATAACCCTGCAATGTCACTATTTCACATCTGGTACTATAGCAACATCGAGATGCTTGGACAGCTAGCACTGATGCGCTCAAATAATAACATTTCTCATAATTAATTAAAATACACACCAAATACTTAAAGACTCATTCTAAAACATATACAATCATTTTCATGCATAAAAATACTCCTAAAGTAATACAAATGAGTTCAAAACTTAAAAAAATCAAATATTTACCTTTTTTCAATCGAGTCAACTGGTCTAAACTAAACTTTGATCCTAATGGTCTCACAACATGCTTCAGAAATATGGAAAAAATTCAAGTTAAATTCGGAGTGCTTCATCGATCCCCTCGTAAAGCATTCGTCAAGCATTTAAGTGCCCTAATGATATTAGAATTAAACAATCTTATGCTCATTAGATTTGTTTCATTGAGTCGCTCGATTTAATTATAAGCATACAATATTTGGATATCATTTGATAACCCAATTTATATTCAGAAGCTTCCGATTGTATATTAAGTCGTTGATTTAAGCATATTTATACTTGGATTGAACCGATTTTGGTGATGTTGAGTTCTTCTCTTCGAGTCGTTCAGCTTGACTAAAAATTTGCCAAAATTAGAGTTTGGATATCCCAAATTTAATTTTGAATGTTTCCAATTCAAACATGCATTAAAATTCTCAAGACAATTTTTTATAACATATCAATATGTATGTCTAATGAGATCACATTACGATATTAATTTTTTATGCAAATACAAACTTAAATGTTTGGATACTACCAAAACAATTAGATTAAGAATATCTCAATAAAACTTGAATACAAATAGGCCGATGAATACTCATAGTAAAAAACAAATAAAATGTATAACCGCTATTTCAACTGTGCAACAATTCCTAAAATCAATTATTTTTCAATATTAAAAAAAAAGAATTATGAAGAAACAAAGAAAGATAGTCAGAACTAACCAAAAAGAAAAATAGCAGGCCCTTGCAGGTGCATTGGATTTGACATGCTTTTAGGGCCACAGCCGCTGCTGCGCTCACAGATTTTCTGATTTGAATATGGAAATGGAAGGCGTCTATTTCTGGCATATTAAGATCCTCCTGCTAGCATAAGGACCTTCAGATGTGTCATGCTGGTCTGATCTCCATCCCATGGCCACTATGATTGTTTGGATCTCATCAACTATGTACTTAGAATCGCGGATGTATGCACGCCCACCTGGTCTCAGAATTCGATCCATCTCTAGTAAGATGGAAGTGATGTTACACCTGCAAATCATATAAGAAGTTCAAAAACTACAGTCTGAAGGTGCCACCAACTTTAAATTATACTTCATCAAAAACATAACAAGATGGCCGTTTCTTGACGGACATATAATTTATGGATGATTTTGTTAAGCTATGGAGCTTAATTCTTGACTTATAAAAAATATGTATTATATAGGCTTAGTTGCTAATCTAGGTTTAAGAATTTTACTGCATTTTGGGCTGCCCTAGTTTTTTTATGAGAGGAGGACACCGGCTTTATGTAGCATCAAATAAATTAAAATTAAACATAGTCAAATCTATCAGGATGGCAACAAGATATAGCAATCAATTATGCGTTGAGTTTTTTTTTTTTTTTTTTTTTCTTTGCTCTTTTTCACTCATGAGAATTACATTAGATTTAGGTTTTATTTGAGATGATTTTTTTATTGCTTCTTAAAACAAAATTTTAGTACAAAAATTATTTTTTTTTTTTACTAAAACTCCGTTTTAAGAAGTAATAAAAAATAGTCTCAAACGAAGCCTTAGCTTTCTTACTGCTATTAAAATATTCTAATATCAAAATTTTAATTTTTGTACTAAAAAGTTGCTTTAAGAAGCAATAAGAAAGCCATCCCAATTGCTTGTTAAAGCAGCTTTCTTGTACAAAAATTTTAGAAAATCATCCCAATCGAATCCTTAGCCTATTTCACAATAGATTTCATACGAAGTGTCATATAAAGAAAGAATGCTGTTTTTTTTTCCGGAGCAAATTAGCTAAAGCCAATCATTTGAAGTACGGAATTATTCTTGTCTGGCTGAAAGAAGTGATGGCACTGAAGCTTGTACTAACAGTTTTCTATTTAAGAAAGAAAAAAGCTTTTGGAGGTTAATTACCTTTTCTGTTCTGTGGAGAAGAGACCAAATGCATGTAATAAATCGTAAGTTCGAGGATATGTATCAAATGGTTCGCACCTGCACGTAAAAGAGACGCTTTTAAAACACACTGGATAAGATGTATAGCCTATGGTACAAATTTCACTAAACATTTCATGATACCAATATGAAATTTTGACGTTTATCCGGATGTTGCAACAGGGAAAACAGAAATGGTAATGACAATCTTCGCATTTATTTCTAAGGAATTCTGGAGAAACTTAACCTCTATTCAAACATGTATGTTTCATCAGTTGTTGCAGCTTGAATATCATAAACTCAATAAACTAGGCTTACAAAGCCAGAAACTGCAGCATAAAAATGTAATGTGTGTATGTGGGGGAGGAACATATCTCCTTTATGAGAATTTCCACCCATTTAAATTTGGAAGTAAAACCTTCAAATTTAAAATCAATCCTGGCCATCCTCTTAAATGCTATTGAGTGAAGATTTCAAGCATTTTAAAAATATTTGGTTATCTGCTCGATCCATCAAATTTCACTTGATGATTGTCTTCGATCAAATGAGAAAAAAATTAAACGCTCGTACAGGATAAAGCTACAGCAATATGACTTGAAATTTCATTAATGAGTTAGTTCAAAATTAATAGCATATATATTGGCTTTTATTAAGATTGTGGAAATAAATTGAAACTTGAAATAGATAAATAAATGCTCCAAATTTGGCCTAACTCGCACTTGAGTCAACTTTGATCATTACTCTTGACTTGATATCTCGAATTGCAAGCCAAAATGTCAGCACATGCTATATATATATATATATATATATATATATATATATATATATATATATATATATATTACAATTTTGGGTCAATTTGGGTCTTGGGTGTATATTCATGTATGTATATAAGAGTAAAATGAGAAATAACTGCTTCTAATATTAAAATAAATCATAAAATTAAGCACATTACAATTTATAATAATTTATCAATATATTAAACTTGAAGTTGACAATTTAATGCACAATCTAAACAATAAGTAATTATTAATTTTATAGTGTGGGAATATATAATCAAATGATACACGATGAGCATTATTCTTACAATATCAAAAGCTATAACAACGTTTTTTAGTTAAAGTAAAATAACATGTTTTGGAAAGAAAACTGAACTCAAAATTTATTCATTCACATTCATGTCATTTCAAACAATACAAGTCACCTCTATTTATACTAAAACAACCCAAGATAACAAAAAGGTAAAATAGCCTAAAAAAGACAAACTAAAAAGTAAAATAGCATGTCAAATAAGAACCAATATAACAGATCTACTGTGAATCAGTATATCCTTGTCAAGATAGTTAGAAGACACATATGACTTGTTTTTGGGTATTTAGCCAAATGAGCCTTGTTAGTAACCATTGGCTACTTCATATATAGGATCTCTAAAGATCGAGGGTGGAAAACCTGTCATGGGGGCTAACTTTGCAACAAACTTGAACTAAAAGAAGGCTTTCTACCCTATTAAATGCGTTGAATGACATACAAAATCACAGATAAGAATGTAGGAGAACATTCATACACTATTGGTTTAGAACATTCATACACTATTGCACACACATCCATATTTCATGCACATACTGAATATAATTTCATCCTTAATCGAGAGTACTCTTCTATGCATTAGAAGATATAATTAAATATGAGGGTTTGCACTCATAAGAAGTAGGAACCGAATCTAAATAAACCCTAACACAATACTCTCAAGGTAAATCTGGTTAAATGTTAAATCCAATCTACCTCAGGAAAGATAAGGATCTTAAGCTTGTGAGAGCGAGGTTCATGACTATTTTTTAAAGTAAGATTATAGATCTTAAAATTTTGTCTGTGCATGAGGAATCCAATGTTATGTGAGAAAAAAGTAGCTAGTGATATTAAAAATGTTGTAAAAATATGTATTAAGTATCAAAAGGAAAAACTCTTATTAGTCAAAATAATTGACGGTGGAATCAAAATGTGCAAGAAAATATAAAAATTTTAAAAAAATGTTATAAAATTGGTTTGGACGTAAAAATTCTGATAGTTAGGACATATATAAAAAGGCCTGTAAGGAGTCTAAGAAAGTAATATGTGATGCAAATATTTTAGCTTTTAATGATTTATGTAATAAATTAGATATTAAGAATGGCGAAATATATATATTTAAGTTAGCTAACCAAAGAGATAGGAGTACTAAGGATTTAGTTCGAGTGAAGTGCATTAAGAATGAAGATCACAAAATGTTTTTATTAAAAGAGGATATTTAACAAATGTGGATGAGATATTTTACTAAACTTTTTAGTAAAGATTATGAGAATGTGATTGACTTTAGTGACCTTAGCATCCTACATGAAAATAATTTTTTTTATCGGCATATTAGTAAAATCGAATTTAGAGAGACTTTAAAGAAAATGAATGGTGGAAAAACTATTGGAGCTTATGATACTCGAATAGAGATGTGGAAATGCATAGGAGATGAAGGAATTTCTTAGCTTACTAAACTTTTTAATATTATTTTGAAGAATAAAAAGAAATCATATGAGTTGATAATGAGTGTGTTAATTCCTATTTTTAAGAAAATGAAGGTGATGCACAAGATTGTGTGAATTATAAAGAAATTAAAATAATTTGTCATACTTTAAAATTATGGGAGAGAGTTATGGAACATAGATTGAGATGTGATACTAATGTTTCTCAAAATTAATTTGGATTCATGCCAGGTAGGTCTACTATGGAAGCTATACATTTATTGAGAGGTTTGATAAATAAGTACAGAGAGAAAGAGGTGGATCTATATATAATATTTATTGATTTAGAGAAAGCATATGATAAAGTTCCAAGAGAAGTGCTATGGAGATTTCTTGAAAAGAAAGGGGTTAAAAATGCTTATATTCAAGTCATAGAGAATATATATATATATATATATATATATATATATATATATATATATATATATATATATATATATATATATATATATATATATATATATATATATATATATATATATATACACTACAGAGAGTTCTAGAAAAGAAAGAAGTTAATAATGTTTATATTCAAGTCATTAAGGATATATATGCAAGAGCTGTTACTTTTGTTCAACCACAATGTGGTTTGACAAGTATTTTCCTATTACAGTTGGATTACATCAAGGATCATCATTAAGCTTATATCTTTTTGCTTTAGTCATGGATGTTCTCACTAGACATTTGCAAGAGGATATACCTTGTTGTATGCTTTTTGCTGATGATATTCTTCTTGTTGATAAGACTACAGAGGGAGTTGAAGGTAAACTTGAACTATGGAGGTCAACATTAGACTATTAGAGTCTAAAGGTTTTCACTTGAGTAGATCTAAAACTAAATATATGGAGTGTAATTTTAGTAAATATTAGAACTAGTGAGGGGATTGTGACTTTGGGCGATCAAGTCATTAATAAGAGTACACATTTTAGATATCTTGGATCTATTGTTCAGAGTGATGGTGAAATAAATGAGGATATTATCAGCAAAATTCAAGTTGGATGGTTGAAGTAGAGGAATGCATTGGGCTTGTTGTCTGATAGAAAAGTCCCTCTCAAACTTAAGGGAAATTCTATAAGATGGTGGTGAACCTGCAATGCTTTATGGTGCCGAATATTGGCCATTAAAAGAGAAGCATAATACTAAATTAAGTATTGCAGAGATGAGAATGCTCAGGTGGATGAGTGGCTTTACCCTTGGAGACAGGAAATGAAATGAGCATATAAGTGAAAAGGTTGGAGTAACTCAATAGAGCATAAGGTTAGAGAGAGTCATCATATATGGTTTGACATAAAACGATAGTATTCTGATGACCTAGTTAGAAAAGTAGATGTATTAAATTTGAATTATGTTTAGAAAAGTAGAGGTAGACCTAAAAAGACTTGGTTAGAAAATGTTAGAAATTATATTTTTTTATTAGATTTAAATGAGAATTTAACTCTTAATAGGACACAATAGAAAAAAAGAATTCATGTAGTCAACCCCACAGTGGGATAAAGGCTGGATGATGATGTTGTTGTTGTTGTTTCTTCATCCCCGAACCCCCGAGCAAGGAGTGCTGCCCACCAATGAGCTCCTCTTTCAGCTCGACCAACGGAAGTGAGATCTAAGTCAACAATACAACCCGATTAATTGACACAATCAAATTTCACAAAGAACTAACAAGGTTGACCTTCGTGATTCAAGTTTTTCATCAACTCCCTCTCTAGAATTATCAACAAGAAGAATATCATCAACAAAAAGCATATACTAAGGTACATCTTCTTGCAAATGTTTAGATTTTATTTGTACTTAAAAAATAGTCATTAGTTGTAAAGACTTGTGAGATTGGGAATATGTGGTAATTTGTAGTCATCTTTCCTGTTTCTTGCTTCTTCAGTGCCCATAATTCATAAAACTAACCTCAGAAAGTTAGCAAATGGATGATATGACTAAAAAGAATTTATAAACTCTTCTCGGATAGTTTGTGTATATAAACTCCAACATAAAATTTCAGGCTGATGCTTAAGATCTAAGTACTAAAAGCTAGCAACTTGGTCGATACAACTCCACAGAAACAATCTACAAGGAGATGATCTGAATGAATTTGAAAATATAGCAGGGATAGTAAAAATTCAATGGAATATGAAATCAGAACCTGAAAAAACATCATGAAAGTTGTTGGAAAATAAAATTCATAACATACCAGTCATGGGCAACTCCTATAAGACCACGATCATATATTAAAGGCAATGTGTTGGGGCCGCTAGTGGGAACAACATTCATCACCCAGCTATCAAGCTGGTTATCAATCATTGCTGCAGCAAACCTGCCATGAAAATGGCCAGAAGTAAGCAAAGGTTCTCTGACATGAACAATAAAGATCAAGTAGTTATTGAATCTTACATATAAAATTCCATATATATATATATATATATATATATATATATATATATATATATATATATATATATATATATATATATATATATATCGGTGATGAACTGATGATTGAATGTAAAAAAAGTTGTAACAAGAACTTATTTCGCTTTGCTGAAGTAAAATGAGGACAAATTTCGAACGATGTTCATACAATAGTATCAAGCAAACAAAATTATACTGTGATTACATGCTTTATTTGATAAGCTTGATTTCTAGAAGAAGATATAATTATGAAGCTAGAATCTCAATTCACATGTGCAGCTTACTGCCTGGTTAGAGAGTTATCGGTCAGAAAGCTAAAGAGCTATCCGTCATAAACAAAAAAATAGACCAACAGCAACTTGTCATGCGAGCAGAATTTTCAGATCAAAGACACCACCCCAACACACAATATTATGTACAGACTACAGTTAATATCATAATCATCTTCAAGCCTAAAGAGGTTAATGAAAAGACAATTTGAATTTCATGTTACTTTCTCAATAAGTTTTTTCTTGTTTTAACCTTTACCGAAACTTTTTTATAATTGTTTAGCATGAAGAATATATCCCGTTACTGAGAAATCAAAGAAATAATAAATCGTATGTACCCCCCAAATCCAGCCCTCATGTCCATAACATTCCGCAAGTTCATTTTTTTCCAATGAAAAGCATTGACATAGCTTCCTACAACTTCGTCCCAAAAGGCAGTCTCCGCTTTGAACAACTCATTTTTAGCAATGCTAGCATCCATTAATACATTTTCAAGCCTTTGTGGCGGTACATGCAAGCGAGCTGGCCAGGTTGGCAAATTGCTTCCAAAACCATTCTCAGGAAGTCTGGTAATGCATGCTTTCAAATTAGCATACCTGGAGGAAAATAAAGATAAAACTATGAGTGCAAAGAAGTTGCTCAAAAGTAAAATATAATGCTGGTATATAATGCAATGCAACTTCAACTACAGCAAATATGCAACAACATTCCATCACATCATATTATAACATCACACCATAAAACCCCATTAGAACATGTCACAACATTCCTATTTTATTAATGCCCAATCTTTCAAGAAATACTAATACTTCTTCAACTGTGGCACATTATAAACAAAGGATTGCTGATTGCGCTACATAAAAAAAACAAAATTTCTAAGTATTTATTTTTTAAAGCATCAATGTTCTATTGTTTATTTAAGTTGATATAAAACGTCTGAACACAAGGAATGCATTTGGCAAAAAAGAAAGCAAATTTTTCTTAAGAATTATTTCATATATGAAGGATGTCAAAGCGAAGGATTGTGGTGAATACCAAACACTATCTGGGTCATCATCAGGGTTGCATAATGGAGGTTTTACTGCAGCATCCCGAATGATGTAACAAGTGTTGTTCAGAGGTTTACGCCATATGGCAATATATCCTTCCTTCTTCACGAGTTCCCAGCAAATATGTGTTGTCAGGTCCTCCATCTCTGTTATAAAAATACATGCATACCATGTATTGAGAAGCTAACTTTATTTTGAGTCAAAAAGGTTACACTTTCAATGCAACAATTTATTTTCAAATGGAAAATCTTAAAACAGAAGCTACCTTTCCAGGCTTCTTGCTGTGCCTCTTCATGTTTATAAACTGGTTGTGCTGCCCAGGCAAAGTATCCCCCAGCTCTCAGCATTCTGTTGACTTCCAGAAGCAAGATTCCATCTTCATCATATTTAAGAAAACTGATCAGTGTAGCAGAGCCAATAGAGTTCAGAAACTCCCATTCTAATCAGAAGCTGCATTTGTGGAACAAATTTGTTTTAAAAAGATAAAAGTAATTTTTGAAGGCCAGGATCATGACCATAACAGAACTGAAGTATAAAACCAGCAGTAGCTGAATTTAAGGACATGCACCAAATTAGTTTGAGCAGCTAGGCAATGAGCATAGCTATTACAATCACCTTTTGAGCACAAATAATCATATGTAATTTAAGATTGCTGCAACAAGCTACAAAAGTTGGCCAACTCAAAGAAATGACGAGTGAACTGTTTATTACTACAAAATTTTGCGTGTTTATTGGGATATTAAGCAATATAAAAATAATCCCTTAAATTTAAATGCAGTTAAAGCAAATAGTATGAAAAATTGAAACACTTAACAGAACTTAAGGAGTTATATTCATATTTTAATGATTGAAATCGTATCATTAGTCTTATCACAATTATTTAGGATTAGTTTTAAGAATCCTTACTATTCATTCTGATGTGGAACGAACATGCGATGATGAGTTTCATAATGAATTTGCACGCTTAATTTTAGAGAGAACAAATAATTATATCTTTATAATGATTTGAACGACGAGGTAAAACATTAAGATCGGAAAAACAAGGTTACGGTTGAATCACTCGCGTAAGAGTTAATATCATATAACAATCAAGTCAATCTAATGTTGCGTACATGAATGGTTTTTCCACAAATATCCCTAGACTAACAATGAGATTAATCACTAGAAGTGTCCACTCACTCAACTCTCTAATTCACTATGCTTTAGTGGAGAAGTGTCAACTTGATCGTCATGAATTTACTAGGCCACAATTGAGAAGTGCTATGAAGATAAAAGAGTCGGGGAAAGAGTTTACCCAAAGACGAGAGAATACGAAGCTTCTGGTTTGATCACCAAGGCACTGGATGAAGAGCAATCAACAATGTCAAGGCTTGAATACATTTAGGAAGGTGATCCTTGATTTCTTGGACAGCAGGGCAGCAAGAAGGGGCCACCAAACTGAATGGGCAGCAGCTGGGAACTTGTGGACAGCAGCAGGTGATGGTTGAAACCTCCCCGTTTTAGCACACAAAGACTCCCAATCAGCTGTGCAAACAGCAACCTGGTGAGCTAGGATAGCCGTCTGATAAGACCCAGAAAACTCCAACCCAGCCAATACCAAGGAGGAGCTCGGGTAGTAGAGAAAAGCTTCAGACAATGGCAGTTTCAGATTTCTGAAATTTGATTTTAGTGAGGAGAAATGGGGGAAGCTGATTTGAAAATCCAATTAATTTCCCAAAGGAAGTGCCAACGGTTAGTGGGGGATTAGGGGCTTAATGGGAGGCAATTAATGTAATTGAAAAGAGAATTAATGGGCAAGGGTGGCCGGCCATAGAGCAAGGAGAGAGAAGCTTTGGAATTTAACAGGTGGGGCCCAAAATAATTGATTGGCAGATTTTAATAAAATCTGTAATAAAACAGATTAGGAAACCTCCTTATCACGGGTGGGAGCAATCAAGCAATTGTTTGAATTTCAAACTTGCTTTGAAACCAATTAAAAGACCATTGCTTAAATTCAGGAAACATTTAAGGAAGGTAATTAAGCTCAAGAAAATTGAAATTCAAATTACAGTTTTATTGTAATGGGAGGGAAAATTAATGGCTCCTAATTAAATTTCAAATTAGAATTAAGAGCATTAATTGAAATAATGAAGGGGGGAGCACCATGGGGGGCCGGCGGCATGCTTGAGGGAGGGAGAGAGAGATTTGTGGATAGGGAAAGGGGTTTAATGCTTGATTGGGTGACGTGGCAAAAATATTAAAACTCCAAATTAAAATGATTTGAAATAATTTTAATCATGAAGACTTTCCTTATTTGGATTTCCAAATTAGGAAATAATTCAAATTTCAAATCTCTAATTTGAGGTTGGGGAAAACATGAGGTGATGTATGTGGGAAGAGATCATCGGCGAGTGGTGGTGGGCGGCGGGAGGAGCTTGGCCGGCAGTGGGGAAAACCCTAGGGGGTTCGGCGGCAAGAGCAAGGGGAGAGGAAATTTGGGGAATTTTCTATTGGGAAGAATGTCATGCAAAACAAACAAACCAAATAACAAAAGAGATAAATAGAGAACTCACTAAGAGATCTCAAGAGGAAGCACTCACAAAGAGAACTTCAAGCACTCACAAAGAGAACCAACATAAGAGATTTTCATTCATTCAACACTAACTCTTACATGAGAAATGGGCCATATAAATAGGCCTCAAAATGACAAAGAAAGTAAAGTACTAAAATGCCCCTTGGGCTACAATAGCTACCAAATACCCATAAGGGTAAAAACGGAAAAACATGAAATAAAAATAAACTACTACATAAAATGATGGAAATACAAATCATAATCGTGGCCGTCGATCTCCGGCATCTCCTGAAGGTACATGTGTCGAAATCGTTGCTGATGTCCCCATCATTCTCCCCAGGTGGGAGAAAACTCGACCCCGTCGAGTAAATATCTATGGAGCCCTCGTACAGCTCTAGGAGATCTGGGTCTATCGGATGTAGCTCCTCGCACTCTGACCTTGTATCCTCTGACTTTGGTTCACCACTTCACCTAGTCAAGTATCTTCTTCGTCCACCCTCTTTTGTGGCAATAATATCATCACTATGAATCATGTCAACCTTCTCCGCTATAGGAATTTTGGGAATAATTTTGGAAGTGAAGGTAGGCTTTGGGATTCTCACAAGGTGGTTCACACAAGGCTTAATTTGAAGTTGAGGTGGTGGGTTAAACTCTGGACCCTCATAGGTTACTAAATATTCTATGTTAATAGAGGGATAAATGTTGAACTCTGCAAGCAGAGCCATCACGTAAGCGCTATCAATGATTTTCTTGACTATTTTAATTGGTCCCGCACTCCTAGCATGTGACTCCTTACAGTTCCTTGTGGGAATTGCGCCGGAAGAATCCGCATCGTCGCTGAATTACCAATCTCAAAAGTTTTAAATTGTCGTTTTGAATTCAGCATAAAGTCTATAATTATTATCATTCTGTTTAATTAGGCGTGCAATTTCCATAAGTAGGTCATACTGATGCGATGTAGATGCGGCATGTGCTATGTAAAATTATATGTCTACAATTCAAGACTCAACAAGATAACTAATATGACAATGGAGTGGTGCAAGAGATTTGACCAAAGATGAATGAAAAGTGGATCCACACACAAACTTTAAACAACGAGAATTTTGGAAGACAACGGACTACCAAACACACACACAACATACTAACTCACACGAACACGTAGCTAGAATAGGTGGACGAGTCACAAAAGAGGGGGTCTAAAGTATTCGGTCTAATGGAACTGGTGTAGAGGGAGCAATGAAGACATCCTTAGCTAAAAGGGCATCTCCATAGGGCGTCTCAGCTCGGGTCACAAACAGTCTCCCAGGGGTAGTAAGGTGATTTAGTAAGGTCAGCCAACTAGGAGATGGAAGGTCCTTAACAGGGAAAGACAAGGATGCAGCGGGCACAATATAAGAATCAGGAGTATGATAGGACGAGGGGTCATCACTCTCTACCATAAAAACATAGCCCAAAGAATCATCAGCAGGTATGGGACTCAAAAGTCGGGGTATCGCGTCCAGAGTAGATGTGGGTCCAACATGAAAGTGTGGGTTAATATTCTCATTCCAGTCGGTAGGCGGAGTGATGTGGTAAGCCCACTCAGGAAGGACAAACTCTTTCAAAGGTAAATCCAAAGGGACAACTCCAAAAATAGGCTCCAACAAGTCAAAAGATGACTTCTGGTACAAATTAGGCTCGAAAACTTTCAGACTCAAAGTACTGTCTTCCAACGTAAAATCAGGTTTGGTTTCAATCCTAAGATCCGTAGGTTCCGTTTCACTTGAATCATGTGACAAATTCGATTGACTTACATTCAACTTGTGATTAGCTAAATCGCCATCAGAACTATCCAAAATTAAATCAGAGTTATCTGAATTCATCTCAGTAATCAAATTAGAATCTTCCAATTTTAATTTCATTGTGTTCAAGGTCAGATCAATCTCTTTCGGAATCAAATCAATATTGTCCAGACAGACTTTATCCAAAGGGATATCGTTAATGATATTAGTCTCAAGTGGGGCTAAGGTCTCGAGGTTAAAAGGTTCTAGACCTCCTAAATCAGGGTTTAAGTCCGGCAGGGGGTCTAATTCAATCACTTCAGTTTCATCCTCAAAATAGCCCTCGTTATCATTAATATCATTAGCATCCACAAAATGGATGCACTCAGTTTTAGGTTCAGCGGACTTTTTCTCGTTAATTACACTTGCAGGGTCAATGATTGGGGAGGCTAAAGGTTGACTAGGATGACCAAAAGTTGGTCCAAGTGGGGAGCCATAAGAGTTAGGTCTAACAGAAGGCCCAGTAGAGGGTCGGCCACCATGGTTAGGTGAAGACCTATAGGGTGGGGCAGCAACTCTGATGTTACTAACAGATGGGCGACCATAAGTAGGGGAAAGGTATTTTAATCCAAGTTCTCGTCTCATGTTTTTCCAATCGGAGGTAGGGTATTCACCACGAGACTCTTTATGATCTTCTAACCTCATCCAAAATTGGAGAGCATTACCGCTCAGGTGTGACCTAGCAATGCTAAACTGGCGAGAATTAGGGATTTCATGAGATTCAAAATAGTCCTCTAATTGTCTAACCCATTCTCTAAAGTAGTAAGGGTCCAAGGAACCATCAAAGGTGGGTAGACGATAAGGTGGCTCAAAGCGAGGTCGTTGTGGCTTAAACTTGGGTCTAGGTTGAAAAACAGAGTGGGACACATAATTCGAGTGGGGATAATCAACGGGTTTCTCTGTCATAATTCTAGTCATATTGCCCACTAGGTTAAGGATATCATCTAAGCTCTTTTGAAGCCTTATCGGGTCCATTGGTTCGGGTTGGGGTTGGTTAGGGACGGTGTCGGGGCGGTGGACAGCAGTTATACACGCAGTTAGATGGATCCTAAAGCTCCTAATTACTGCTGGAATACTAGGGACAGCAACCTAACACAAGGTGGCACGTTGTCTAATCTAGTTAGGGTCTGATGTAAAGCGGGGACAGCAACTAGGACAGCTTTCAGGTCACCTAATTGTCTCTAACAAGTGCAGTTTGTGAGTGGACAACAAAACTACACAGCTAGGAATACTATCCTAAGGGTTCAGAGAGACTCCTAAGGTGTGGACAGCACCTATGACTTAAGTTATAGACTCCCAAAGACCTCTAATCACTGCAGGAATTAAAAGACAGCAGCTAGACACAGGGTTATAAGTCCACTAACCAATGTCTAACAGCTGTAGGAACATTGATGACAGCAGTTAAACTTAAGGCTGTGATTGTCCTAAGCAAGTAGAAGCAAAGTGGGTTTAAAGGCAGCACTCTTACACTACCTAGAATGTCTTAAACCTTAATGTATGCATGCAGGAATTATGACTACAGCAGTGAAAACAGTGAAAATGTCCTATCTACGCATTGATATGCATGCAATTTTAAACTAATATGAAAGGCTATATCCTAGGATGTTTTCTAAACATGTCGTGCATGCTTACCATGCTCTGATACCATGATGATGTGGAACGTACATGCGATGATGAGTTTCATAATGAATTTGCACGCTTAATTTTAGAGAGAACAAATAATTATATCTTTATAATGATTTGAACGACGAGGTAAAACATTAAGATCGGAAAAACAAGGTTACGGTTGAATCACTCGCGTAAGAGTTAAGATCATATAACAATCAAGTCAATCTAACGTTGCGTACATGAATGGTTTTTCCACAAATATCCCTAGACTAACAATGAGATTAATCACTAGAAGTGTCCACTCACTCAACTCTCTAATTCACTATGCTTTAGTGGAGAAGTGTCAACTTGATCGTCATGAATTTACTAGGCCACAATTGAGAAGTGCTATGAAGATAAAAGAGTCGGGGAAAGAGTTTACCCAAAGACGAGAGAATACGAAGCTTCTGGTTTGATCACCAAGGCACTGGATGAAGAGCAATCAACAATGTCAAGGCTTGAATACATTTAGGAAGGTGATCCTTGATTTCTTGGACAGCAGGGCAGCAAGAATGGGCCACCAAACTGAATGGGCAGCAGCTGGGAACTTGTGGACAGCAGCAGGTGATGGTTGAAACCTCCCCGTTTTAGCACACAAAGACTCCCAATCAGCTGTGCAAACAACAACCTAGTGAGCTAGGACAGCCGTCTGATAAGACCCAGAAAACTCCAACCCAGCCAATACCAAGGAGGAGCTCGGGTAGTAGAGAAAAGCTTCAGACAATGGCAGTTTCAGATTTCTGAAATTTGATTTTAGTGAGGAGAAATGGGGGAAGCTGATTTGAAAATCCAATTAATTTCCCAAAGGAAGTGCCAACGGTTAGTGGGGGATTAGGGGCTTAATGGGAGGCAATTAATGTAATTGAAAAGAGAATTAATGGGCAAGGGTGGCCGGCCATAGAGCAAGGAGAGAGAAGCTTTGGAATTTAACAGGTGGGGCCCAAAATAATTGATTGGCAGATTTTAATAAAATCTGTAATAAAACAGATTAGGAAACCTCCTATCACGGGTGGGAGCAATCAAGCAATTGTTTGAATTTCAAACTTGCTTTGAAACCAATTAAAAGACCATTGCTTAAATTCAGGAAACATTTAAGGAAGGTAATTAAGCTCAAGAAAATTGAAATTCAAATTACAGTTTTATTGTAATGGGAGGGAAAATTAATGGCTCCTAATTAAATTTCAAATTAGAATTAAGAGCATTAATTGAAATAATGAAGGGGGGAGCACCATGGGGGGCCGGCGGCATGCTTGAGGGAGGGAGAGAGAGATTTGTGGAGAGGGAAAGGGGTTTAATGCTTGATTGGGTGACGTGGCAAAAATATTAAAACTCCAAATTAAAATGATTTGAAATAATTTTAATCATGAAGACTTTCCTTATTTGGATTTCCAAATTAGGAAATAATTCAAATTTCAAATCTCTAATTTGAGGTTGGGGAAAACATGAGGTGATGTATGTGGGAAGAGATCATCGGCGAGTGGTGGTGGGCGGCGGGAGGAGCTTGGCCGGCAGTGGGGAAAACCCTAGGGGGTTCGGCGGCAAGAGCAAGGGGAGAGGAAATTTGGGGAATTTTCTATTGGGAAGAATGTCATGCAAAACAAACAAACCAAATAACAAAAGAGATAAATAGAGAACTCACTAAGAGATCTCAAGAGGAAGCACTCACAAAGAGAACTTCAAGCACTCACAAAGAGAACCAACATAAGAGATTTTCATTCATTCAACACTAACTCTTACATGAGAAATGGGCCATATAAATAGGCCTCAAAATGACAAAGAAAGTAAAGTACTAAAATGCCCCTTGGGCTACAATAGCTACCAAATACCCATAAGGGTAAAAACGGAAAAACATGAAATAAAAATAAACTACTACATAAAATGATGGAAATACAAATCATAATCGTGGCCGTCGATCTCCGGCATCTCCTGAAGGTACATGTGTCGAAATCGTTGCTGATGTCCCCATCACATTCATTACTACTGAGTGATACCTAAGGTGTTGAACATATTTCTTCACAAATCATGTTGAATAACTTCTATCAATGTTGCACTAAGAGTGTATAGTATTCATTTTACCTGCATTCCAAATTTTTTATTGTTTGAATTGAAGAACAATTATGGGGGATTTGAAATACCTATTCTCCAAATCTCACATTGCAACTGCTCGTGATTCCGTTTGTCACCGCCTACCACATTTAAATACATTGAAATGCATCATAATAAACATATAAAAATATACTTGTATGTATTTGATTTGCATCCAACTAAACTACTGATGTTTTTCTTAAATAATGGCATTCCAATTACTTTGCATTTCTAAAATACATGAATTCAAAAACTTTCAATCAAACAACCACTTTATCCATCCACGATAGGTTTATTAAACTAGTTAATAGGCGCATTTTTGTCTTTAGTTGAACATGTCCAAAAATATTAAGTTTATTTTCAATTTACTGTTTGCAATATATATCACTTCAATATTTCCCCAGATATAATTATTCTTTAATTTATCATTTCTAATTTTGCTACACATCCATCTTAACATTCTCTTTCACTGCAAGTAACTTAACTATCAGTGATTTGTTTATTGCCTACATTCCAATTCAAACAATATCATTGATTTAATTTCAGTTTTATAAAGTTACCTTTAAGTCTCTATGATACTCCACATAATACTCTTGACACACTTCTCAATTTATACTTAGGTATCAATTTATCTTGTAATAGTATCGATTGACAATTTTATCATAATATTCAATAAAATTGCATATCATATGCTCGATATTTTCTCAACTAATTTTTAAGTCATCTATCTTCTAAATATTGTTCCCTATTTTTACATATTAGAATTACATTATCTACAAAAAGCATACACCAAGACACTTCAATTTAAAAATTCTTTTTAAGCATCAATAAAAATAGATATGAACTCAAAGTTGATCATTGATGTAATTGTATTGTACTAGAAAACTCTTTAATCACTTTATAAGTACTCCTAACACTAATGAGTGTTCTACCATACATATATTGAATAACTTCATCATACATTTGACACACATTTCCTTCTTAACATTCATCAAATTTATTTTCATGATACTTGATTATATATATTCTCAAGATCAATAAAAATAACATGAAGTTCATATCTTTTAGTCAGTATTTTTTTCATTAACTAATTTAATAAAATAATCACTTTTATAGTCAATCTTCCTATCATGAAATCATATTGATTCTATACAACTAATGTAATTTTTTTAGTTTTATGTTCCATTACTATTTTAATCTCTCTTACTCTTATAGTTTCATTGTATGACCCATAATTTTGATTCCTCTATAATAAAAAAAAAAAATCATAAAATCTACTTCATTCATCACTATGGGTACCACCATGTTCTTCCCTGCTCAGTTTAACCGATTAGTCCTCAAAACTCTACTGAAAATTTTGTTAACCAAAAGGATATCTCATTCAAACAAGAGGTTTATATTTTTGCATCTTCCACAAAATTAATTCTACATCACATTTATGAATCAATCTATAATATATGCCATTATTTTTCATAATAATCTTTCAAAATGGTTTATTCCTTAAAACTATTATTTAAAAATTCTCAATGTATTTTTTCCGCATTTCCTTAATATTTTATCTTTAATTAAGATCATTTAGATTCAATTCAAAAGCATTTAACTTTATCAAAATCTATCGAATATAGATCTTTTATTTATTGCCTTAGCTATGCGATATATCTTATGTTCTCCTACTTTAGTACTAAGTCTATTATTTAAATTACCAAAGAAAAGTTATTACATTACTCACCACACTCATTATAAGACATTCAGCTTTTGTATAATCATTAAAAGCCTCAGTAATATTAATTTTAAGTCGCTTTTTAATAGCACATATTTTTCTTAATTAACTTTTGAATCTCACTCAACGATTAAATCTCCTTATCAATGGACCATCTACTTCCAAACTCTTGACACTTCTACAAAAACCTTATTAATGAAACTAACCATCTTATCCTGTATCAGGTTTGGCTAAACTACAATTTGCCTCCCCTAGTAACATATCTTAAAGAACTAAATATTTCCACCGTTTAAAATTCCATGATCTTATCATAAGGCAATTATTTTTGTAATTGTTTTATTTATACAATCATTACAAAATATTTTTATTTTCAATTAAGTAAAAAAGAAATCTATTTGTAATTTGTTTGCCCCACTTCTACACAAAATAAAATAATACTCTCATTTTTAAAGGTATGCACTTGCTTTTGCAAGATTATAGGCTCCAGCAAAATAAGATCTAAATAATTGTAACTCAAGAAACCTTAAAGACCATTTCCAATCATAACATCATGAGCTTCTCCTAAGGAGGACGTTGTACAATATGATGCAGTGCAAATGTGCAATTAATCTCCCTTAGTCCTTCAAGGATTTGAAACCTTAGATTTTCAATTTAGAGATCATAGGCAATGTCACTCAACCAATTGTTCAATTAGGCTTTATTATAGTGCCAATTTTATCAGTATTATTCATTTTGTCATCTCTATGTTATTACCCTTATTTATTTCAAGTAATCATTAGAAGTTAAAATGTCAGGCATCATTAACAACTAGGTTGATTTTTTTTTTATTCAAGGTTAGTTTTGTCACTATTAAGATTAGAGAGAGTAGTCCTAGATGGTTTGGTCATATAAAACGTTGGCCTTCCGAAAGACCTGATTAGGATAATAGATGTGTTAGATTTGTCTTATGTGAAGAAAAATATATGTAGACCTAAAAAGACTTGATTAAAAAATTATTATAAATGATATTTTTATTAGATTTAAATGAAAATTCAACTCTTATCATGACACAATGGAGAAAAATGATTCATGTAGCCGACTCCATATAGTGGGATAAAAGCTTGATGTGTTGTTGATGTTGTTGTCAATTTTGTCACTTTGAATACGGCATGTTATTTTAAATAATATCAAGGTCATGTAATTCAAATGGTTAACAAAGATATGGCTTCTCCTTCGGCATTTTCTCTCCTCCTAATCATTTATTGATAGTTCTTTCTCTTATCTATGAGGTTTTTCTTTCCTTCTCCCTACTGGATCTCCATCCCATTGAGGTGTTCATTCTCCTAATCTTCTAAATCTATTTATCTCTTTACCTCCCATTCTTATTCCTTAACATTGGTTTCTTCCCTTCCAAATTATGACAATCTCCATTTGTCCATCAGCACATTAAAATTAGGATTACCCATGATTGATTGCATTAAAGGCATGGCACAGCAAGTATTGCTACGATATTCTAGTGTAACATCTCTCTCTTATCATTAATCATTGCAGACCCCTACACATCAATGCCTCAAATGAAACTAAGTAGCACCAAGCCTCAAGATGGTAATCAATGTAACATCACCAAAGACTCGTCTATAAAACCATCAACAAAGACTAGCTTATGGGACCAATGATTTGCAACTTCAGAGAATACAAAACAAAAATTGTAAGAAACAATAATATTCTATGGAAAAACTGGATATTAATCTCATGAGATCTCTTAATAGAATCAGAACAAAATCCAAAATAATTTAGAATCTTCATCAAAAACATTAAATGAAACCAAATCAAAATCTTTGTATTTAGCATTTGTAGATTTAAGCTAAATCAATAAGCTTGTGGCAAAGTACCAAAGAGACAATGTAACATTAATGAATGAATAAGACTGCTGCAACCAAGTAACTTTTGGAGCCATAGTTCAATGCTCGGTGAATGTATAAAATTGAAGTAAAAAGAAAGATAATAATGTATACCATCACGTGTCCAATTTATCCGACATCTTGAGCAATGAATTAGATCAAATGCCTGGCTTGGATAGAGCAACCTCCGTGTTGCAAAAGCTGCCGCCATTGCAGGCACACCACGCTCAAGAGCAAATTGAATCTGGTTCTCATGAACATCTTTCGGGGCAATCGACATGGTGATTGCATTCTTTGAAAACAAATATGCACCAAAGCTTGCTACACCACATCCAACATCAAGAACAACTCTAGTATGTGAACCAAACGCAATATCTGGAACCATCTGCACAAGGATGTATAGGATGATACATACTCAAAAAGAATCCAATTATGTGCTATAAAATACTTCTGAATCTGTAAAAGAGCGACTACTTTGAAGATCTTAAGATACCTCGGATATTTGATTTAAATACTGATTTGCTCCATGTATAAACTGGGTTCCTCCTCCGGGAAACTTAAACTTATCTTTATCCCTTGTGATCCAATTTTGCCCTCCTTTATCTTCAACCAAACGTGTATGAGGAACATTGCTGAACCAAACCTATAATCATGCCAAACATGTATGAGGAACACTGTTGAAACAAACCTATAATCGTGGCGTTGGTTAAAAAAAATTCCAGGAAATATCAATGAAATTACATAGATAAGAGTTCTCGTATATAAGTTATAATCTGAACGCCAGTTAGAATATTTCATCACTTGAGCAATTACTCTATTGCTCAACAAAAGCGGCTAAATGGAACATAAATGACAAATCCGGTAATGTTATAGACAGCAGGAAGGTAACATTAATGGTTAAAAGCATTTAAAATTTGTCTTAATCTAAATCATCGCGTGGTCATTTAAAATGTCCACTAAGGTCCGCCTATTAATAATGGAACCCTCACAATGGTGCCTCTATCAGAATACTTAAAAAATATGAATCATTTTCCACAAAAATTTAGATCCTACGAGCATCAGAAAACTGAATTTTTTTACTCGAATAAAAATGTGGACGAATACAGGGGCCAAAACATAAAATACATAGTTTATTGAACAATTCAAACTTAACCAAGCTTTTAGCACAGCTCAGTTACCCAAGCTGCATCTCCAGCCATTCGAATCAAGGGCCACCTCCATCTCCCTCATCCTTAAAGGGAATGAAGCAGGCAGCCATGGAGGACTAGTCCCTTCCCGCCAACCAAGCCTAGGGATAGTGAGGAGTCCTTCTCCCATTGCTTGGAAAAAAAAATTTGGACATATCACTTTAATCTCCGGTTTTTTAATCATGATCGGAATTTTTCCACCACAGATCCTTCAAAGATAACTTTAATCCTATCCACCACCAGCATTTCCCACGTTAAAAACCATGTTGAATCATCATTCTCACTTGCTTAAGCCTCTCAAGGCCTTCTGATGCAAACTCAAAATCTAAGATAGTTGAAAATACAAAAAGCTATTTTGAGTTTGAATTTTAAACTTTGAATATAATCAAACACAAGGAGGTTGGACCAAGTATTTTCCTATTTCAGTTGGATTACATCGAGGATCAGTTTTAAGCTCATATCTTTTTGCTTTAGTCATGGATGTTCTTACTAGACATTTGCAAAGGATGTACTCTGTATATGCTTATCGCTAATGATATTCTTCTTGTTGATAAGATTAGAGATGAAGTTGAAGATAAATTTGAATTAAGGAGGTCAACTTAAGAGTCTAAATATTTTCATTTGAGTAGATCTAAAATCGAATACATTGAGTATAATTTCAGTAGTAATAGATCAAATGGGGGGATTGTGACTTTGATGGATCAAGTTATTAATAAGAGTACACGTTTTAGATAATCAGGTCTATTGTCCAAAGTGAAGGTGATGAGGTCATCGACAAACATTTTAGGCAGGTTTATCGGCGAAGGAATCGTAGATCGACGGCTACGATCGGGAGCTTATATTTTTGATGTTATGTTATTTTATTTCATGTATCTTTTATTTTCATGTACTAGTGACGTTTTCGCCCTTATGTAGGCGTAGTGTCTATTGTAGCCCAAGGGGCATATGAGTCATTTCTCTTTTCATGCTTTGAGACCTTTATAAAGGGGTCTCTTCTTGTTGTATGAGGATAATGAATGATTAATAAAAATTTTTGGAATTTCCTTTTGTCTTCTTGCTTGGGAGCTTGAGAAAAAAGAGAGAGGAGGCCTTGGTGAGGCTCCGGCCGCAATACCCAACAGCTCGCTCCGGCGAGCTCTTGGTTTTTTCCCGTGTAAGTTCACTGTTTTCCTTCCCCACCCACTCCTCCACTTAGCCGCCTCCTCCCTCTCAGCCAAATCCCGAAATTCCTTTCTCTCCTGAGCCGTTGAACCCATTTCTTCCCCCTTTCACATTGCCCACAGCCGATCCAGCCCAGGTTGCTGGATCCCGCCGATCTCCCTCCCTTCATCTCTTGCCGCCGACTGGACAAGCCACACGCCCCAGCACAGCCTCCCTTTCCTCCTCTACAGTCCGGCCGTGCTTCCCTGGGCCAAATCCCGCTGGTTTCAGTGTAGGGAGGAGGTGGATTTCTGCCATCAATTCGCTATAATTGTTTTCCTAATTTGACTTCTCAAATTAGTGAATCATGGATTGAGAATTAAAGACCCAATTCCAATTCAAATTTCCCTCCCTTCTCTTATTTGTAACTCCCGTAATTAATTGAAATCTGAAATAAAATTCTCAGATTTTAATTAAGTACATGGGACCCACCACTTAAGAAATTTCCCTCTTATTTCTCCTTGCTTGGCCGGCCTCACCACCTAGTTTTCTCTCTCTATTTGCCACATAAGCAATCATTAATCCCTCTCTTAATTCTCCCATAATAACCGCCCATCCTAACTCAAATTTTGGGAAGTTTCATAGCAATTAATCTCCCTCCAACCCAAGGCAAAATCTGAAATTCAAATTCAGATTTTTTTTCTTCTCTTGTTCTTCCCTAGCCCTTGGCCGACTTCTCCTTTGCCCCCTTCCCGCCTCGCCTCAATGTCAAATGGCGGATCCGGAGCTTGAGTGGGGGTTAGTTTTCCACGCCGACGGGAGCATCGACATACTACGCTCGCCTTGCTTCGACGTCGGATTTGAAGACGAAACCACAATCGAAGAATACTTAGAGCGAATCGTTCCTATCCTCGCAAGTATCTTTGACCGTCGATTTCGTGGTCACACTTGGACAATCATTGGACGTCATCCACCACAACCTACTCCGGTGACTACTTTTCCGGCAACAAAGTCTTCCATCGCCTTCATCCTAGTGGTGCTCTCCATCCTTGCATGGTTCTTATTCTCCGCTTAAGCCCAAGAGTGAACAAGAGAGAGGGAGAGGTTCTCAAGGTGAATTTCTTTATTATTAATTGCGGAATTGTCGTTATGAGCATTTAATTGTTTCTTTTATCTTTGAATGATTCGATTGATTTGGTAAACTCAAAAGCATATCTTCGCCTAAGCAAGTTAATTACTTTGAACGATTTAATCCTAGACTTTTGTTGGTAATTAAATTTGTGGTGACAATGTTTTGAATAATCTTCATTTTAAGTTCTAATTGCAATTCCTACTTTGATTCACATCAGAAGGTGAAATAGATGGTGATATTATTAGTAGAATTCAAGTGGTATGGTTAAAGAGGAGGAATGCATTGGGCCTATTGTGTGATAGAAAAATTCCCCTCAAACTTAAGAGAAAATTTTAGTGGGCAATCATGACAATAAAAGTAGCATGAATTGAACTATGGCAGATCAATGAGGACAAAGAAAGAAAAGTTAAATTTACAATTTGATAAGCCTAATTAAAAGCAATTCATATATTAGGCATGTCATAATGCTCTATAACTTCCAAAAAGGCATTATATGTTGAGTTGACAAACTTTCAAATTATTCAATTTATGTCATTTATATAATTAAATAAAGTCAATTGAAATGCTAACATAATTACAATAAAAGTTTAAAAGCGAGTATGATTATTGTTATATATTCAAGAAAACATCCAAATCAAAAAGAGTTCATATTAGCCACAAAAATGAAGCTTAAATTCAACTTTGTGATCTATAGCTGAGCTTGGTTGATATAAGTCAGGCCGCCAACTTCCCTTTTTAAGCACGTTGGTTGGCTTGCCACAATTGGTGAGTTGACTAATAGATCCATATTCGACCCAAGCACGTGTATATTCTCCTCCTACAATAAAGATTTTTTCAAAGGTCACAATTAAACAAATATTAAGAGTTTAAGACCAACCATACAATATCAACAAGAAAATGGTCAAATTATCTAGGCAAACTAGGCCCAATTTGACCCAAGCACATGCACAACCTTCTCCTACAATTAGGACAAAAGCCCAAGCAATGGTATTATTAAATAGCCTGATAACAGCACCCTTCAGTACCGTACCACCTAAACTCTTTGGTAGTAGGGTGGCCTCACCCATCCACTATGCCAACATGATAACGTAGGTTGCTTGCCAACAATTGACCATTGTGAAGGGATAATGAGAGTATGCCATGCAATGGCCTTTTAAGTCTAGTAATGAAGATATCGTGCTTCCTAGAGGCCCCTCGTCGTTCTAGCACCCACCCACCAATGAAGGTACCTCGTTATTAGGGGTGTAAAGTTTGAACCCAATAATTATATTTGATTCAAACCCGACACGATGATTGTAAATATGGGTCAAATCACGCAAGAGTCAGGTTAAATTAAAATCAGCTTAAGTGACCCCAAAAAATTGGGGCATGTTCAAAACATGTCGAGTTTGAGTTAAGGTCAACCCAAAAATAATGGCTTAATCCATTTTATTCAACTTTTTTTTCATTATAACTCATATCCTGGAAAAGCTTAGGGTAATTCTAGTGCCAGATAAGATTAGAGAGAGACGCCTTAGATGGTTTGGTCATGTAAAACGTCGTCAGCCTTCCAATGACCCTATTAGGAGAGTAGAAGTATTAGATTTGGCCTATGTTAAGAAAGGTAGAGGTTGACCTAAAAAGACTTGGTTAGAAAATATTAGAAGTTGCCTTTCTTTATTACATTTAAATGATAATTTGACTCTTAACAGGACACAATAGAGAAAAATGACTCATGTAGCCGACCCACGTAGTGGGATAAAGGCTTGATGTTATTGTTGTCGTTATATTTAGTTAGTTGTGCCCAATATAGTGCTCATGTCCATTTCAGGTTGGGTTGACACTAACCCAACTTGACCTAATTGTTTTTAGTGTCATATTGGGATGAGTTAGGGTTTGATCCTGTTAGGTTTGGGTTTAAATAATTCTAATTTGGGTTAAAATCTTCAACATGTTTAATAAGTGGGTCGTTTTAGGGGTTAGAGCCAAAACCAACCTATTAATCTAAATTGAAACACCTAAATCAACCCACGTAAGATTTGAATTAAATTTGGGTTAGCAATAAATGACCCATAAAAAAAAGGTTGAGTTCAAGTCAACCCAAGAAACAAAAACTTAACCCCCATTTGATCATTTCTTTTTTTAATGATTTTCAATTAAAAACTCATATTTCATAGCAATTTTTCAATTGAAAACTCATATTTCATAGGAATTTTTATTATTTTCAAGTTTTAGTATACAAATCGATTAATGGTGTCACATTTGTATCAAGTTGACACTAACGTAGCACAAGTCAAATGTTTTTGTGTTGAGTCAGGTTGAGTTTGGTTTAGGCAAGTCAAATTTTAGTTGAGAATTTCTACTTATTTAATAAATAGTTGGGATTTGGGTTAGCTCCATTTAGATCGTGTCATTTTCAAGTTGAAGCTAAACTCTAACCAATAAAACAAATTTACACCACTACACATCATTGTACCCCCCACAAAGGGAAATTGCAGTCACCCAATGCGGCAATGCCATGCACTAAGGTTACAGACACCTAAGGTTTTCTAAATTAGGGTATTTGAACCATTGCCTTACGGACACCCAAGCTACACTCAAGCTCCCTCATTCCACTGCATAGTGCTAGAGCAACGTCAAAGGTGGTTGTCAAACCTACATCTAGCCACTCACATCCTCACATTTTCTCTGCCAATAAAAAAATGATTTATTCAACTCCGACAGCTTGTCATTGATGATGACATCAGTTCATACTGACGGTTTTGGATTGATCACCATACAAACTACCACCTGAAGACGCATTGATGTGAAACCAACATGCGTAGGAGCTCATTAAGACAATTAAGAAGGATTAAACAATTTAATTTCACTTGAAAGCTTATTGTCGAGACAAGATAATTCAATAAAGATTCTTGGTTTTCAACTCGCTTAGGCGAAGGAGTACATGTAAATTAACTAATCCTCGGAGATAAACAAAAATAGTAGCAAAGCTAAGAGCTATTAAACAACAATCCAAAATTTAATAATGAGAAATTTCACCTTGGGGATTATTCACTCGACTACACTAGGCTTGGCGAGAGAAGATTTTGCAACTAGAATTGAGATCACCACTAGGAAGAAGATGCCGGAAGTCTTTGTCCACAGAAAGTAGTCGGAGTAGGTGGTGTGGCGGATGTTTGGTGATGATCCAACGACTTGGTGGAAGATGGATCTCATGATCCGCCATTCAACATTGAAGTGGAGAGGGGAGGCGTCGTCTTCTCCTTTCCTTGGCTTCTCTATTCAAAGGACGAGAGAGAGGTGGTCGGCGAAATTTCTCTAGGAAAATGGGTAAGGCCGGCAGTTGCAAGGGAAGAGGAGCTTGGCTTGGAAGAGAGTAGGAGTTAGTAAAAAGAGCAAGAGGGTTTAACCCAACCCTGAAATTAATTTCAGGTTTAAGTGGATTTGGAGGGAAATCCCAATTGAAATTAACTTCAAATTTCAAATGGATTAATGGAGGAATTAATGGGCATTTAGGGGGCAATTAAGGGTGTATTACGTGGATGCTTAGGTGGCAAGTAGAGAGAGAGGACCAAGCATGAAAGGGCCGGTCAAGCAAGGAGGAAAGAGAGGGATTTGATTAAATAGTGGGCCCCAAGGTCTTAATTAAAATCTGAGCTTTAATTTCAGATTTTAATTAATTAGGATGTTTCAAATGAGAAGGGGAAGGAAATTTGAATTTGAATTTGAATTTGGCCATTAATCCTCATTCAAATATTCACTAATTTGAGGAGTCAAATTAGGAAAGTAATAAGGGGGAATTGATGGCTGAATTCAAACATTTCCCTGTGCTGGAATCGGCGGGATTAGCCAGGGGGGAAGTTTTGGCCTGGCTGAGAAGTGGGGCGGCTGGCTAGGCTGGGCGGTGGCTGGTTCAGCCGGCGGCAAGGGCGGGGACGGCTCCTGGGTGGACGGGTGGAGGAGATTTTGATGGGGAAGGCTGCAGGGGTGGGAGGCGGGTTAGGCTGAGCCGTTGGTTGGCTCAGCCGGCGGCAGGGAGGGGATGGCCTCTATGCCGGCGGGATTTGGGAGGATTTTGGCTAGGAGGGACTGCAGGGAGCTGGTAGGGGAAGAAGAAAATAACAAAATAAAAGTAAGGCCAAGAGCTCACCACGGGAACTGTTGGGTATTTCGGGTGGAGCCTCTCCTAGGTCTCCATTCTCTCTCTCAAGCTCTCAAGCAAGAAAAGAAGAACAAACATCTCAGAATTTTTTTATTAATCAAGCATTCTCTCATTACATAAGAAATGGCCATATATATATAGGCCTCAAAATGACAACGAAAACAAAAGGCTAAAATGCCCCTTGGGCTACAATAGAGACCAAATACCCATAAGGGTAAAAATGGAAAAACTAAAATAAAATAAATTACTACATAACATGACAAAATAAATAAAACTCCTGATCGTGGCCGTCGATCTCCGGTGTCTCCGATGGCACACATGTCGAAATTGCTGACGATGTCCTCATCACGCATGTTGTTTATCATATCAAAATCACATAAATCCCGAATATAACCTACCATAATATCATGGCAATTTACCTTCATTAACCACATTCCTAAATGTCAGGATGCCCTATGACACTATATATATAAATATAAAACCCCTAAGTCAACTTCAATCATTTACCATTAAGTTTAATATTTCTCTCTTTTGTAGCTCACACAACAAAATCAAAAGCATAGGAGAGTCTATAAGTCTGATAGCTTAGAAAAAAAATCTTATAATCAAATTAACGCTTCGTTTGGGACGGATTTATTACTGATTCTTAAAACGGCTTTCTAATTAAATTTTTTATTTAATTATTTAATTAGAAATCCGCTTTAAGAAGCACGAAGCCTAAGTTCACCCCTTAATATTAACTCATGAACTTAAAGCATTAGAAGCCTCCCATGGAGAGCTCAACTCCAGACTATACGCTATCAATGTGCTATGTGTACATAAGAACAGCTTGAGAAGTTTGAAGTGTGCTAATCTTACTCCACCGGCGCATGATAGTGGTTCTGAACCGCGACAAGAACGTATTGTAATCAAATACATCTCAATGGGTAAGAAAAAAAATAAACAACCCAAATGATATCTGAAATTGAGAAAAACATGGACGTGCGGGTTTCACGCTACCCTATTACACCTGTGCTGAAGAATCTCCAAAGAACTTTACCGTACAGTTGAAAGGTGTACTTCGGAAGCTGAGACCTCAATTTATTAAGCACATCCATGTCATGAGAAATATATCCCCTTAATCAATCCTTGGCACAACTTAAAGTGCTCATGTCTCGCAAATGTAGGAACGAATAAAAGAATGCTTCTTTTTATTTAAGAATCATTAATGAAAGTTTAAGTTTGATTCAACCAACCTCGTCTCGGCTCTTCGGCCAAGGAATCCGAGTCTTGTAGTTATTTGGAGCCGGAACCAAGCAATTCAATCCCTTCCCCACCTCAGGGCAATGGCGCTCGAACTTCTCCCCTCTATCCGTTGAATTGAGCTTATCGATGGCCTCCCAGTTATCCAAGCAAGGAATGTACTCTCTCATGGTTGCAGGACAGGACTGGAACTTCTTAACCCTAATAACCCTACCCGTGCCCTGGTTTACGCCGCTCGCCTCTTCCGTCTCGTTCCCCATACTCAAATTCTTACCAAGATCGGGATCGAACACCCCCGTGTCAAATCTATCATTCATCTCCCCGTTCTCGTTCACAACCCCAAACTTCTCCGGCGGTGGGGGCGGCGGCAAGGACGCTGGGGGAGGCGGATATTGCAAAGGAGGCGGGGACGGCGGAGGCGGCGGGAAAGTAGAGACATTGGATATGAGTGCGGATATGTCAAATGTGCGGTTTGCGTTAGGAGATATGGCTACGTAGTGCCCGCGTTCACCTTCGCTGGCCCCAGTGCTGCGGGTGAAGAAGATGAGCTTCTGGGATTCGTCCGACCAATGCTTGCCGAGTAAGAAGGCGGCGATGCAGCCAAGAAGGATCGAGGCTGTCTTTATAAGGAGTGGCGATTTCACCTTCCTGCCTAGGCTCTCAAGGCCTTTCATCTTCTCTCTCTTTCTCTCCCCGACTCACTTCCCTCTGATTCTTTCTTTGCCTCCGGAAAGCGCAGACGCGAGATAGAAGTTTGGAACAATTAAAGCTGTCGGCGGAATCCTTCAAATCTTAATAATAAAAACAAAATAGTCGGCTGCTGATTAAAATTACCGCTTGCCCAGCACTAATCTTGACGAGATTCTCTAATCAAGAGGTGCAGGATAAACTTAAGAAAAATTTCTTATTTAGTATATCGCCCTATCTTCATTAAATTATGATCTTGATAAGTCTTAAGAATATAAATTTTATTTTGATTTTAATAAACACATGACCCATGTATATTTGCTTATTTCATAATAAATATAACTATTTTGAAGTATGTGCTTACTAATGATTATATTATTATTATTATTATTATTATTATAAAAATGTCCTGAAAAAGTTGGATCTTAAAACTTTCATGTGTTGTCTCATAAATACTAATTTAAAGGGTAATTATTTTTTATATTAATATCAGCAAACTTTCAATTCGGTGCACCATTTTTACCCTGACAAATGAAACGAGATAAGTTTTAGTTTTTTTGGAAATTGGTCAACATACCAAATGTTAATACCTAAGAGTAATAGGATTAATTAAGGTTTTAATCAGTTATAAAACTCTAATGATACTACAAAATTGAAATTGAATCCATATAAATTTTATTTAGGGGCTCATTTGAGTTAAAATTTGTGATTTTAATTTGGAGAATTACTCTGGGTTCATTTGGTAGATTCAACTTTAAATTTGTTATAACTATTAGGATCTTTAAAAAATCTCATATGATTGCATATGTGCTAAAATATTTATGGCATTAGATGTCTTTGGATCATGAGAAAACTTTGTACAAGTGCACATAAGTTAAAAGCAACAAGTATGAGACAATTTTTTATATGGAAATTTCATAAATGTAAAAAATTATGAGACATGGTTGAATTGAAAATTAGCACAATTATGAGACAAGAATATAAAGGGTGTCATTTCTTATAACTTGATAATATATTAATATGATATAAAATACTTAACCACGGGAGATTTTTCATATAGTGGTAGTAAAAGAATACTAATCCATTAGCATTATCATCGAGCAATAATTGTTAAGCAATAGTTTATAACAAATGACTTAAGTTAGTTGATGGGTGTGTTATCACAATGATTTTGCAGTAATATGGAGCCTATATATGAAAGAATTCTTTCAAGGTCTAAACCGTCGAAAGTAGCAAAATAGACTAACTACCTAAGAGAAGTTAAGCACGATAGGTCAGTGATGGGGGTGTGATTGTACGGTAGAGTTTAATTTTGAATTATAAAAATAAATGCTTAAGGCTCTATCTATCATAAATAATACTTAGCTTTTCGTTGATATAAATTAACAAACCCCACTTAATATATGCAAGTATAAGCATTGATTCAAGTAATAAAATGATAGAGTAGAGTGTCGAACTCACGAGAAAGTATGTTTTTTTAGCAATAACTACTATTATTTACCCTAATTACAAAATTATCCTACTTAAATAAAAATATTGGTTATGGAGACTCAATCACTGAACAAAAATAGTTAAATAATGGATATAATATTAAAATAAAATATTTTGGATTGATGAATGTAAATTATATATCTTTTCTAATGAAAAATTTAATTTTAATATGATTCAGAACATATACATCCTTAGATCTCTGCCAAGTTTATAGGAGTGAAAAAAAATATTAGTTGACCTCCTACGATTATATCATCTTTTTAAGAACCTAACATATTTTACATCATATGTCTAGGTATGCAAACATATTATTTCAATATTCCTAGTTGTTCTTACATTCCTCCGTCGAGATTACACATCACATTAGGTTTTAACTACACATACAATCACTATGTGCATTAAATAAAGAGTACGATAATATTGAAAACATCTTTTAACATTTGAACACAATAATTTTTATTGGTACTTAATATATTTTCTATATCATCAATCCAAAACTAAAGAATTAGCCATACATGAAATAAAAGCTAAGCAAATTCTTTTTTATTGAAAGCATATAAAAATGAAAATACAATAGAATGATATCACTAGGAATATTCAATGTATCTCATATACACTCCTTCCTTAATGTATAGAGTTGTTAAAACAAACACAATCTAAACACTCAAATGATTGTATCAAGTACTTCCTTAAATTTTTTTAATTATCACCCTAACAAAAATTTAGAGAAGTACTCTAAAATGTATAGAAATTAAACAAGTGATTGAACTGCCTTACAAATATAACACAATAACTATTTACAGGAAAACACAAAGTAAGCAACTAGCGCTGTGGTGCTTAAAAGATCGACGTTGTTGCGCCCAACAAATGAATTAAAGCTGTTGCGTTGCTGTTTTGGCTCCGTCGCAATGCCTGTTGGCGTGGGTTAGTTACTTAGTGAAAATTCACATTATTTCCCTAACAAGTCATGTCCTTGGGAAGCTACAGCTACTACGACGCGATGTGCTGACTTTTGAACACTGCGGCGGCGGAAGGAAATATTTGGCACCGAGGTGTCATAGATTGTAATGATGTGGTGCTGGAAGACAGAGAGTATTGCACTATAAAGCTGACCATTTTGACGCCGTGGTGCTGTGGTGTCGCAATGTCAATGTTGTGGTGCTTCGGTGATGCTTTAGATGATGATGTGACATTGATTTGTCCCGCCATGATTCTAGATGAGACTTAGAATTTTTTATATTTTTCCTGCACAACACAACTAAAATATTATATTTTCACTAAAAATATAGTACATTATTTACACTTATCAATCAACTTAAGATTAACCTCCATAAAGCTATCACTTGGTCTAAAAGGTCTCCTTGATCATAACTAACTTTTTTTACTATCTTTAAAAAATTTAATTGTATGCCATCCACATTTTAATTTGAATCAATGTCATTCATTGATGCTCAATGTCCATCGGTTTATAAGCTAGTTATCCATGTTATTTCAAATTCATAAATGCAACACTAAATCTCATATCAATAATAAAATTATCATGTTTGTTATCTAATATGATAAAACCTATATTTGAAAAATCTAACGAATAAAACTTGGCCCACCTTATCGATCATGTACTATCAAAAGCTGAAAATAAATCACATGGATTGAAGCATGCCATATGTCATGCCCTGGGACATAAAGTGAAAGAATTTCTTCTTCTTTTTTTTCCTTTTTTTTTTCTTTTTGATATTTATTATCTTGCCAATTTATTCTATTCATTAATCAACCATTGAAATAAGATCAATATCAACATCCAAAGCTCATTAATTTTGTTACAAAGAACCAAAATAACTGAAAATAAAATTCACATTTCTATAGTCCAAAAATTTCTATACATATATCTAATCAGTGAAAATACAATAAAATCATATCAAATCACTCAAAATAATCAAATCTATAATATATCAAAAGTTACATAGTGAAAGCTTACGATTATGAGATGATGCATTTTAGTAAATTTTGGAGATATAAATTCTTATAAATTAAAAACATTGAAAACAAAAGTAAAAAGATAGTTACTTACAACAATTTGAACACTTTTCATAAAAGAAACGATGGATGAAAATGACAATAAATGGGCTTTACCTCTTCTCCTCTCTCTCTTCTTTCTCCCCTTTCTCTTCCTCTCTTCCCTTTCCTTCTCAGGCAAGTTGAGTGCGAGTGAGTGAGGCGGTGGAGTGATATCAATGATATATATATATATACTGTTAGTTGCAAAAGCATTGCAGCGCTTAGACCCAAAGCCTCATCAGTACATGTTGATTTCAGAATTATGTAGAACATAGACATGAGCATCACATTGACATTTTCAAGCGCCACTGTGCTCTCATGGATAGTGTCACAACACTATCTAGCACAACACTGTTGTGCTCCACTTCATACGTAAAATTTCAAATTATATATATTTCATTTTAAAACTCTTTCTATATCTTTTGGTTATTATACCACACATATAAGTAGCTATGTATTTATTTCATCGAATATGTTATTAAGTTCTTGAAGTTCCATATCAATCACATTATAAAATATTTCAACTTAATAATGATGTTTATTTGTGATTACTTTAGGTTTTTTCCTTTATCTTCTTCATATTATAAAAGTATCATTCATATTTGACACAATTGTATTATTTGCCTCACAAAATAAACAAACAACTTTTAGGAAAATGTCTCAACCATCGTCTCTCATATTTTCAAGTATTTGCTTAGATATTTTTACCAAACTCATGACTTTATAATGTCTTGATTGTTTCTTTGAAGCAACTGTGATAACTCATTTGTGATCCTCAATATAGCCTTCATCATATGTAAATTGAAAATAAATTCAAAGCATTAAATAGAATAAAGAAGGGTGTATACTTCACCTTTTTGCCGATTACTTGAACCATCTTGTATTATTGTCTCAAGAATCTCAATGATAGGTTCAAACATAAGTATTAAATTGATAAGTAATCCATAATGTCAACCCCAACGTGTATCTTCAGGATAGTGAATAGATGCTTCCTGATTTGATCCTCTACCTCTAGATGCTTCACCATTTTGTAGTTCTTTAATGATCTTTTTATATTATTTTTTGTCGTACTATTTATCTTGTATTGCTGAACTTCCAATAATATTTATAAAATTAGAAACTTTATTGAAAACTAAAGCAATTTAGACATATTTTTTAGCCACAACAACTAATGCTAGTTGTAGCTAATATGTGAAATAATATATATATATATATATATATATAAAGCTAATGGATCGTCTTTCATGATCAAATATTTTATCACGTTAAACTCATCACGTATGTTGCTCGCTCCATTATAACCTTGGTCACGTAATCGAGACATACTTAATCCATATGTTAAAAAAAGTGATTCAATGGCTTTTTTAGAGTTAAAGCAAATGTCTCTTCTACGTGCACAATCCCAATGAAACACTCAATTACACAACTTTTTTATCAACATATCATAATGCAACTGCAACTTATTCTTTGACTGATGTTGTGAAACCCTTAAATTTTCAATTTATGTTTGAAAAAAAAAATTGTGCTATTAGTACGGACCAACCGTTAGTACGAACTGAAGAAAATGTTGAAAATCTGTATGGTTCGTCTGGATGAACCTGTTGACCTCATTTTTGTAAGAGGTCTCCAAGTACTACCTCACACTCCTAATTCTACATCTAGTGGTTGATAGCCTGCCACCTGTCAATCGCTTCAACAAATCTAAATCAATCATCCAGTATAAAAAAATCAAACCCCTCAATCAACCTGCATTCGAATTAATCAATCAATCAATCAATCAATCAACCACATATCTTATTTAATCAATCAGACCTTGATCATCTCAACCCAGCATTCAACAGACTCTCAAGTTCAATCACATGCTATTGCAGCCTCATACTGCAATCACTCAGCCTAGTGTACTAGCTAGCATAGTACATTGACTACCTTTAACCCCAATCAAGGTCTAAATCTCTTCACTAGGAGTCTCCCGCACCAAATCCATCATTTTTAAATCCTCGAATCAATGATAAATAAATATGATCTAATTGAGCTAGCTCAAGCTAGTTCAACTGATTATATACAACATTGACCTTCAATTCATCACTAAACGACCCCCGAACTTTACCAAACTTCTTCATGCACTGCTCCTAGTGATTTAGACTCGACCAATTATCCCAACCTGATCACCAGTTGACTTAGTCAACTAAACCCAATTTTTTTTTAGTTAAACTAGTTCAATCCAAATCAACTTAGTCCACATACCCAATCAAACCTCTATCAAGCCATCTATACTCTAAATTGATTCAAATCCATGTTCAAAACATGCCTTAAGCATTGATCGATCAAACTCGAGTCAAGTTTAAGCAAATCCACACATGGGTTTTGGTCAAATTCTCTTGCTCTCAATCAAGCATACATGCATCTCCATTTAGTCCATTAATATCCCCTTCAAACAGCCATTTACAATCTCCCTTGCCACCTCAGCATTTTGGTTTGAATGTTTAACTGGTCAAACAATCAAACTAAACTTTTAATTGAATTAAAAATGTTCAAAACCATCTCCTAATTGAATATACTCTAGTTAAAACCTATCCAACAGTTTGAGAGGGATCTAGAACATTCCTAAATCACATCCCATCCCTTTGATCAAAATCAGATGGCCCCTATTATCCCCACATGCTTTAACAAGGACAAGGACACCTTTCCACCTAGGATGTCCTTGTGTCCTTTTGATTCTCTGCTCCTAACAACTCCTGGACATGTGTCTTGATCCTAGCAGCTCATCAAACACATCTTAGCCATCCAATAGGCCCTGGGTTGTTTGAATTGGCCAAATGAGCAAAAAACAGACACATTACAATCTCTCCATTCTCTCTCTACACTCAAGCTCTACAAACGAACTCTCATTTCATTTTGCCTCCAGATACCTTTCTCTACAATCCCCCACCCAAAATTTGGTGGTTCAAGGTGGCCGGTGGCGAGAATCCGGCCAAATCGAGCCTAAAGATCGTCCAAGGCTTGTAGCTCGATATCCAGACCTCTTCAACCCTTGGAGTCTTCTGAAGAAATAACCTAGGACAATCAAGGAGTTCAACAAGCCTTCAAACATCAAAATCCATCCATTCTATCAAGGTAACAAGCTAACCCTAGCCAGATTTACTTATGTTAAATAACTTTTGATAAAGTGCTTATTTAAATGCAAAATCACTTCCCCATTGTTCTATCCTATCATAAGAAGCTCTATTTAAAATTTCATACGTTTTCATTCATCCGTTTGAAAGAACCAGCCATTCTTCATCTTCTAGGGTCTAAAACATGCATTGCATGCCTTGTACATTTTATGGACCGTTGATCTCGCGATCAACGGTCCCGATCGCCTCTTTCAACGGGTTGATCAGACTGTGAAATCGGATCCGCTAAATAGATATGTGTCCGACGCGATCTGAGCCCTCTATCCTACACCGTGGGATTTGATACGAGTCGTCCGATCATTCTTGATCAAATTCGACTGCGGGCTTAACATATACCGTTAGATCTGCGGATTGTAGATCCGACGGCCTGCAAATTCCGCTGAGTTGGATAAGTGAAACCGCGTGGGCCCACTTGACTTCCACCACCGCGTTTTGCTGGACGAACTCGGAGGCGCCACCTGACCCGCCGACGCCGCCTTTTCCTGTATAATCAAAATAAATGATTTTAAATCTATTTAAATCACAGAAACTTCAAAAAATCATAATAAAATAAATATAAAACCAAAAAATTCATGTAATACCTCTTTCTGTTCAGATTTTAATCACCTATTTTCTAAAACTATTTTTTTAATAAAAATATCATATATTTTAAAGGTAATTTCATTTATACATTTTTCTATATTTAAATAAATAAAAATCTTTTAACCTGAAATTTGGCATGAATGTTCTTTTAAACTTTTCTAATCTCCAATAATTTTCTTGAATTTATTGGAGACATATTTTAGTAATTAGTAAATTTTAAAGTATAAGGCTATTTTTATATTCTAAATACTTTAAAATTAAATTATAAAAAAACCTATATCTATTTACATGCATTCTAACATTCCTTAGTATCTTTAAACAGAGCTTTATTATGGTTGAATGAATTTGATGGGGAATGTTATGTGTTTAAAGAACAATCGCATCATAATCATCCTTTGATTGAATTTTCAAATAATGGGATTATTATTTAATCCTAATATTTGAAAATTCATCAATCTTACATTCATTTCATTTCCTTAGATCTAGTTCACTTGTTCATGATTTGTTTTGTTGTGCTTGTAATTAGTGTCAAAGGGTTAGAAATATTGATTTGATATCCTACAACTTAGTGACCCTAAGGACAACAATTAAGGTTGAGTTTTAGCCAACTTAGTCAAATCTAGGAAGAACTACACACATCTCTTTTGAGATGAAACTCAAACATAGAAAACTAGTGTCACAATCCCTTAATCAAATATACCTTGATTTGACATTAATTGATCTTATAACAACTAGTATATTAAGGATTTTTGCTCTTTTGTTTTAATAAATTCTAAACAAATCAAATAAAACTCCTAAAAAGACAAGTCATTCCTAATCAACCCCAATCAATCATAAAATAAACTTACAATCATTCAAAATCAAAACTCAAGGTTCAAATGTCATTAATACTAAATCAATCCTTAATTAAGCATTCAAACACTTATAAATAAAATTCATTAACTTTCAACATTAATCATACTTAAGCTACTTAATTATATCGAGTACCACTAGGTAACCCAGGCCTACAAGGCTATTAGCTTAGCCCTAAGGAAGGTGAAATAAACTTCACGGCCTCGGCGAGAAGCAAAGGTGGTATCCAACCAACAATTAAAAATCAACTTTAAAATCAAATTCAAATCATTAAATATTCAATAAATAATTTAAGGTTCTAAATATTATAATAAAATTCATTAAAAATTAAATTAAATTTTGATTCATATAAACTAAGTTAATTTGATAATTTGATTGATTAGAATTTATTTTAATCAATCAAATTTGATTATTAATTTAGATTAAGTGAATCAAGGCTTCTATGCCTAAAGCCCGATTCCTTTTGGAGAGCCTTAGGTATTTTGATTTAAAGAAGCCTTTAAAACATTTAAATAACAAAAAGATCTCCTATGGGTTGTGCACGACTCCTTTTAGGATGACACTAACCCATTTGAATTTGGAGATCTTCAAACAAAAATAATAAACTACCGACCTTATACGACGTGCTAGATTCCTTCGGGAGGGCACGTGGTATTGCATTCATAAGGTCCATTTCTCTCTCTCTAATAAAATTTTAGGGACTCTCAAAATGTACACTTATCTTCTTTATAAGACGAGTGTGTATTTTGAAAATCCTAGGACTTATAAATTGATAATTTTCTGCACTTAGGGAATTATCAATCTATAAGTTCTTTATAACTAAATAAAATAACTTTAACTTCTAAAATTGGAATAATTTGTAAATAATTCAAATACACTCTACTTAAACTTCAATTAAATTCTCATTTGACCTCTAATAAATAAACTCTAATAATAAATGCAATTTGAACAATAATTTCTATAGGAACTATCTAAGCCACACGACCTTTTTCACACACTTAGATGCTTGCTAGGACTACCAACTTTAGCCTAGGCTAAGCCGGTGGTTTGTTTACGGGTGTCTTGCCTAGAGGGCACCTATGTGTGATTGCTTACTTTTCTGTACTACATAAGCATGCATGTCTACTTTTCTGTTTGTACACCAGAGTGCGGAGTGAATAAAGCGAGGGCCGTGTACTTTACTTTTCTGTCTTTACTTCCCTGCATTTATAACTGTACACAACGCACTCATAACATGCATAATTATATAACTGCTTTATTTTCTGCCTTTTATATTACTACAAAAGTATAATGTTCTTAGGATCTGATGTACTTATAAATTAAAATATAAAGCTTTATTTTCAAGATTGTTGTATATAGATTGAGTCTGTACAGCTTCTGGAGTCTGTAAAAGAATTAAAAACAACCACTTATATACATACAAATGAGGCTCCAAAAAGTTAGGGAGGCTATTCCTTTTTTTTGTAATTCCATAGAAGACCCGGAGCATGAAGACCATAAGCAGTTGTATTTAATTCTACTTTCTTATAGGCTTAGAACCCAAGTTTGTTGTCGGTGGGGCCTGGCCACCATTACTTTACTGTAATATTATGGGATTTAACTGATAAATTCAATAATAATAAAATCAGCTCTTTCATATATATATGTTTATTGCATCATTAGCATTCGTGTATATTTTTTTTGTTTTTGTAAACATGAATAATTGCATATGGTTTAAGATCCTTAAACCACTCCTTGATTCCTATGATAGAGCTATCTTAACTCTTGCATCATCAGCAAATTGTTGTGATTAGGATTATTAGCTGGTAGCCCACTCTAGGCAGGTGGTAAGTCCAGATCGTATACACTTCTCTCTGCACATTCTTCTTTCTAATCAACTCTAATTCTCCAAAATTCAGTGTAAAAAACTCTATAATCTAAAGCCTGATCGTAAAAATTTAAATTAGCCCAAATATTTAATTAAATTTGTATATAATTTTAGAATCAATTAATCTTCATTTAAATTGAGAGTATTCTCTTAGGAGATGTAATTAACTATAGGGGCTTGCCCCTATAGGGAGTCTAGATCCCAGAATAATCTAAACCCCATCTTAGTTTCCTTTCTGAGTTGGGGGAAAGATCTGTGAACATGGATTAGTACTTTCTCTATATTTTAAAGATTTATTTCTATAATCAAAGGATAGATAGAAAATTGATCTGCTCTTACAGGCGGGTTAAATATCTTCTATATTCGATAATATAAATAAATTTATAATTCATTAGTCTAATCAAGTCGATAGGATAATATACGAGTCGTTCTTCAGGACGATTTGTATATTCCCTATGCTGCACCTAATTAAAAGAATGAATTATGGTTTTCTTTCTCTAAAATCAGTAGAAGGACATCAGGCTGCTCCTCGGGGCGGTATAATGTCCGACTATGTAGATTTAACTGAAAGAAACATTAAAATATAAATAAAGAGAATCGTGTGAGAAAATAAAACCTTATCTTTGAAAATTCTGCTTTATCTAAATTTTGTCTAAATTCATTCTCATACTCAAGAAATAGATATATATTTGATTTGCTTACACGAGCAAATCAAATATCATCTATATATTTGATTATGAGAATGAATTAACAATTCATTAGTCTAATTAAGTAAATAGGGAAGATATTAATCATCCTTTAGGATGATTTGTATACTCCCTACACCATACCAGATTAGGAAAGTGAATCGTAGATCACTTTCTTTAGAATCGATAGAAGAATATTAGCCTGGTCTTCGGAGCGGTCTAATATCCAACTATACAGATTTAATTGAAAGAGAATATTCAAAATATAAATAAAGCAAACTATTTTCAATATTTTTAAATAAAAATATATTTTATTATAAAATAAAAATGAATTTTAAAATTCTTTTTTCTCCCCTTCCTTTTCATTATTTAAATAACAGAGATTTATTTTTAAAATTACTAAAAATATATTTTAAATAAAAAATCAGGTTAGTAGATAGATTTTATTTTCTCATAGAACCTGAGTTCATCGGGACGAACCATCGGGACGAACTGAACGAAGAGCATCGTCTAGGGACGAAATAAATTGGAATTAATTTTCGTCTGCACGATGATAGTCCAGAGGAGATCATCTTGGGACGATCGGGACATCATCTTGGACGATCATGTTTGATAAATATCTGAATAGTGTCATTTTTTAAAGAGAGAGAAAGCCGAGGAGAGAGAAAAATGAAGGGAGAAGAAGAAAATCCGCGTTTTGGGCGACTTCGGTCCATTTTCGTCCGTCGCCGTAGTTGGGAAAGTTGATTGACTCGAGGTAAGACACGTTCTGCCTTTCTCAATTTTAAAAAATGTGGATTTTGACAATTTTTCTGTTCCGCAATCTATTTTCATTAGCGAATAATTGGTTTCATTTCACACTGATAAACTTTTTACCGCGTAACTTTTGGTATGTTTTTGAGATGATGTTTTTTTACATTTTGAGTATTTTATGGAAGACTTTTACAGGGTATTTTGAATTCTGTGGTGTTTTAATCGAATAACGAAGTATCTGGATGTTGAAATATGTTGCTTCAGTACAATGAAAGTCTTATATTGATGTTTTATACTATCTGTGGTAATTTGGTAAATTTCTGAATTTGTGAATTCTGTGGAAATTCCGTATACTGCCGTTATGACGCTGACGATTTTTCTGATTTAATCTGATTTTCTGAATTGAATGAATTGATATGTTTATATGCCATCAGAAGGGAGTTATAAGGGGCCAGAATCTTTCGAGATTCTATCTGTGTTAGGGAAATCTTAATAATCTGATTTGATCTGAAATTCTGTATATCTGACAAGTTCTGGTGCTGTAAGCACAAGGGAGACATAAGGGGCCAGAATCCGTTGAGATTCTATCTATTTCAAGGAAGGGAGGCATAAGGGGTCAGAATTCATAGAGATTCTGTCAGTGTCCGGGGATCTGATATGTGAATATGATATGTGAACTCTGATTTGCGAAATCTGTATTATATGATTTTATCTGATTTGACAATGTGCTTATGATTTGTACGTATTTGTACTATTCTATATGTTCTGTGATTTAAAGATAATTCTAATTTGAATATTCTGTTATATGAATGAATTTAGTTCTTCTGTTTTAGTGGTTTGATTTTCTGTATGATTATCTGAATTCTGTACGACTACTCTTCTGATGTATTTGCTGATGTGAATTTCTGAATATTTGATTGGCTAGTGTAGTCTTGTTGAGCTGTTAGCTCACCCTTGTTATCTGCGTGGTTTTTAGGTTCTAGGAAAGGGAAGGAAGTCTTGGACTAGCAGTTCAGTGTCTGATATGTGATTAGGTATTTTTTGTACTTTTGATTTTTGTACGGTCATGACTTTTCTGTTCTGTTCTTTCTGTTTAGAGCCATGCACTGTAATGTACATTATTACTTTGAGGAAAGAAAGAAGAAAATCATGGATGAACTTTTCTGTATATTTGGATGTTTATATTAGCTCTGTGTTTTCTGTATGTTTGATTATTGTAAGAAAGTATGAAAGCAAATTCCAGAACTAGATCCTGGATTTTCAATATTTGTCGTGGTTCGACGCGAAGGGATTCGTTCCGGTCAGGTTGGGTCATGACAGATGTATCCCTTGATTCATCCATTAAAATTGCTAATAACTCATTGCCTACTTCATCGATTATGATTTTTGAAGTATTTTCAACAATAATATTTATGATTTATTTTTGGATTTCTTGAGCAACAAGTTTATTATTTCAAGTGGCTTTATCCAAAACAACTTTGCTTATATATTCACTGTGGTATGTTAGTAATCATAAGCATTAAAGAAAATTTTCTTGGTTCTCGGAATATTCAAATTCATCATGCCCACAAAAAACTAAACCTTGATACAAAAGAAAACAAGCATACTATTCTTGCAGTCAAATGTATTTGATAATCTCTACAATTTTGATTGGAATGCCTTTCAAAAGCAAATTTAATATCATGACCTTGATTTATTAAATATTTGTATTTATGCCAAGCAATATTATAAGTGCTGATACATATTGTGAACCCCAATGTATATCTTCAATATATTGAAGAGATCCTGATTTGAGCCTCTATCTCTAGATGCTTCACTATTATATAGTTATTCAATCATCTTATTATATTGTTTTTGTTATTTATTTCTCTTCTATTGCATGAACTTTCAATACTATTTTTCAAATAAAAAATTGAATTGAAAAGTGAAGCAATTTGGACATAATTTTTAGCCACACTAACTAATGCTAGTTTAGCTAATGTGAAATAATATATATATAAATCTATAGGTTTTTATCTTTTAGGATAAAAGCTTTTAATCTGTTAAACTCATCACGCATATTGCTCGCTTCATGATAACCTTGGTCACATAATCGAGACATACTCAATCCATATTTAAAAAAAAAAAATAATTCAATGGCTTTTTTTAGAGTCAAAGCAGATGTCTCTGCTACGTGCAAAATCCTCATGAAACACTCAATTACACAACTTTTTTATCAATATATTATAATGCAACTGCAACACAATATTTTTATAAATATATATCAACACTTTATAGTTTTGTTGCTCAACAATATAAGCATTTTCTCTCCAATAAAGTCAGCATAGACCTTTATTTCACTAGGGGTGTCAATTTTTGACACGACACGAAAACCCGACCCGGACCCAACCCGGACCCGACGGGTTGGACCCGACCCGATTTCAAAACGGGTCGGGTTTGGGTTCCAGAAATCGACCCGTTTCAAAAACGGGTCGGGTTCGGGTTGACCCGGCGGGTTGCCGGGTCAACCCGCCAACCCGTTTAATTCAAAAAATTTCGAAATCCCGCCCGCTGCCCCGGCCCCCTGCCCGCTGCCCCCGCCCCCTGCCCGCTGCCCCGCTGCCCCGCTGCCACGCGCCGCTGCCCGCCCCGTTGCCCCCGCTGCCCGCCCCGTTGCCCCCGCTGCCCGCCCGCTGCGCGCTGCCACGCGTGACGCGCCGCTGCCCCGCTGCCCCCGCCGCGTGCCGCGCGCTGCCCCGCTGCCCCGCCGCGTGCCGAGCGCTGCCGCGTGCCGCGAGCTGCTGCGCGCTGCCGCGTGTCGCGAGCTGCCGCGCACTGCCGCCGCGCGCTGCCGCCGACGCCTGCTGCCGCGCGCTTCCGCCGTCGCGGTGCCGGGTCGTGTCGGGTCAACCCGCCAACCTGCCGGGTCGGGTCCGGGTTCGGATTTTCGACCCGTTTCTCTACCCGGGTCGGGTTAGGGTTGACCCGTTTTCCACCCGGGTCAGTTCGGGTTCGACCCGAACCCGACCCGTGACCCGAAATTGACACCCCTAATTTTCACCACTATTAGAATAATCTCATAAGTCAATTATAGCGTATGCACTAACAATATATGGTCGAGATTTTATTTTTAAAAATATCTCAATCTTCAAGACATCCTCTCAATACATATCATGTTCTCGTTGAGTTGTGATAATATTATTCATTCAGTTTTAAGACCTAAAAAAATATAATATTACTCAACTTATGATTGGGAAGTAGCTCATCAATAATAAAATAGCGAACTAATTTTCACAAATCTTCTTTAATAACACACTTAATAAATGAGTTCTTAAGATCTACATTCATAAAATTATTATTATTTAGGTAATGACTGATAACCCTTATGCTTGTGATCATATCCCTCATCTTATTGTTAATGACAAATTCTACAAAACTCAATTGATAATAAGCAAATTTAAATATCCTAAAATCGACATTCTTACTTTCAATGCTAAATGCGATGGAGTAATAATCATTCTTTGCATTATCAGTTTTTTATTGGAAAAATTATTACGTGCGAACATCGAATGCATCTGGAGTTTAATTTGGACGCGCAATATCATCCAATACACTGTGCACTGGGTGATGTGGTGTGAAACCCTTTAAGTAAAAGAAAGTTAATTCTTAAACATCGAGGCGCCTTTTGGTGTAATGATTGGGATTTCCTAAGAAACTCTGCAGTTAAACATACTGATGAGTTATACCAACATGACAAAATCGTGAGTCTCTTAGGTCAAAGCAGACAATATCTCGATAGTTAAAAATTTAAACTGTTACATATGACATATCTGAATTGACCTCCAAATATTTTTGACATTTGCACATAATAATCTCTCCAAAGAGAAGCTCAGGAGTCAAAATCTCAAAATAGAAATTTGAACTTTAGGTTAATTTATTCACCCTCTTGTTACTTTTTAATTTTTAATTTTAATTTATTGTTTTTTGTCATTGTGGTCGGACTTTTCCGCGCGTCGCCAGCGAAATCTCTGGCCTCCCTCCCGGATCTCCTACTCGCGGGTAAGTATGATCGGTGCTAACGGGTTTGGTGATTTTTTGGATTTCTTTCACCGGTGAAGCGGAGCAGACTGTTTTTCTCTGGCTGTGATTTGTTTGGAAAAAAGACTCTTCGTGACCACCGCAGAAGGCAGTGCCGTTGAGCAACGGTACAGGAATTTTGCTGCGCGAGCCCTCAGGAGTCAGGAAGACGCGAAATGGGCATTCATAATGAGGCCTCACAACTTAGTTCGTTGGCCGCAAGCTATGCAGGCAATCAAATTATTTCCAAGTTCTCTTCTCATATGCTTTGCACCCATCCCAAAGAAACCGACAAATTTCTCTTCTTTGAGCTCTACCGATCACGAAACCGGCATTCCTCTCCACGTCTCCAGCAGCTACGGCACTATACAACCTCTTGATTTCGCCTCTGCTCTCACCTTATCCTCTAACACTAACAACCCTATCATTGGCTGTGCAACCCATGCCCAAATCATCAAGCTTGGCTTCTCAAATGACATTTTTACTAACAATAATTTGGTTTGGATGTATTCAAGATGTCAACTTTTGAATTATGCGCTCAACCTGTTCTATGAAATGCCTCAGAGAAATTTAGTGTCCTGGACCTCCATGATCTCCAGTTGCATTCGCAGTGATGAGCTTGAGATGGGCTTGGCAATATATTTGGAGATGATGAGGTCTAGGTTTTATCCCAATCAATTCACACTTGCCAGTGCCTTGAGTGCGTGCTGTGCGCTTGAGGACATTAAGCTTGGGAAGTCCTTTCATACCGTTGCTTTCAAGATGTGTTGTGAGAGGAACTCCTTTGTAAGTAGTTCACTTCTTTGTATGTATGCCAAATGTAGTGATATTGAAGCTGCAGAGTTGGTATTTGGCTGTATAGACCATCAAGACTTGGCTTGTTGGAATGCAATGGCTGAGAGCTATGCATTTAGTGGCTATGGTCATTATGCAATGAAAATAGTATGTCTTATTCACTCAAAAGGTCTTCCTGCAGATAAATTTACCTTTGTAAGTGGTCTTAAGGCCTGCACAATTTCTGGTAATGTAAAATTTGGAGGGCAGATTCACAGCTTTATTATCTACCATGAGTTAGAATCCAGCACTTCAGTGATGAATTCGCTCATGGATATGTATTTTAGGAATGAAATGAAAGACCGTGCAATGCAAGTCTTTAATAGAATACATGAGAAGGATATTGTCTCATGGAATACTGTAGTTTGTGGTTTTGCTCAAGCTGAGGATGAGAAGGAAGTGGTGGCCTTTTTTTCCAGTATGTTGTACTATGGTCTGAAACCAAATCAAGTAACTTTGTCTTCTATATTCAGACTTTGTGGTATGAGAGAGAATATTCATTTGGGGCTTCAGTTTTGCTGCTTTGCTTACCATCTTGGACTCTTCAATCATGCTCTTGTGACTAATGCGCTCATCAGTATGTTCTCTAAATGCGGATTAATGGACAAAGCATTTTTCTTGTTCAGCAGCCATGGAAACGAAAGCACAATTACTTACAATGAGATGATAGCAGGGTGTAACATGAATGGCTATTTTACAGAGGCATTGTTTATGTTCCACAGCCTGACCAAATATGGCTGTAGATCAGATGAGTTCACATACACTAGTGTTTTGGGTGCTTGCCATGGAACTCAACAACGTAAAATAGGTGAGCAGATACATGCCAAAATCATCAAATCTGGTTTTAATTCCTTTAGACATATATGTGCGTCACTAATCAGCACTTATGAACGACTTGGTTCTCTGGGAAACTCCTATAAGGTCTTCCAAGGTGTTGAGGATCTAGATATGGCATGTTGGGGAGTGATGATTTCAGCATTTGCAAGGCAGCGCTTTAACTATGAGGCTTTCTCACTTCTCAATTCCCTGAGAAAAGTAAATGAGAATCCTGATGAGTTCATTTTTGGGAGCATTTTGAATTCTTGTGCTGGTAATGGTGTGCTTAATCAGTGCAGGTGCATCCATTCTCTTGTGATTAAGACAGGATATGAGATGCATTTGCATGTGGCTAGTGCAGCTATTGATGCCTACGCTAAGTGTGGAGATATCGGTAGCTCATGGATGTCTTTTGATTGTGTTTTAGAATATAATGATGCCATCACCTTCAACACCATGATTACAGCTCTTGGACACCATGGAATGATCAGTGAAGCTATTCAAATTCTAGAAAAAATGAAACGTGCTAATGTGCTTCCAACTCAGGCTACTTTCGTTGCAGTTCTTTCAGCTTGTAGGCATCTTGGTTTGGTGGAGGAAGGGCAATATGTCTTTGATTCCATAAGCTCTACGTATGGCATGCTACCATCTAAGGATAATTTTGGCTGCTTGGTTGATCTTCTAGCCCGGAATGGGTTTCATGAAAAGGCTAAACAAGTACTTGAAAGCATGCCTTATGAACCATGGCCTGCAATTTGGAGGTCTTTGTTGAGTGGCTGTCAAAGTCATGGAGAGAAAGAAATAGCTAGGCAAGCTTCAGAGCAGCTTCAACTACTGCAAGGCAATGATGGTGCCTTGGTGCTTTTATCAAATACTTATGCTGAAGATGGGAGGTGGGAAGACTCAGCGAATATGAGAATGAGAATTGTACAACAAGGTATTCACAAAGTGCCTGGGTATAGTGTAGTTGGGTTATAGGGCAGAAGATAGGATAAGTTTCTGAGGCAAAAGGAGGGATCATTTTGTTATACATGGATTGTGGTAGACCGCGAAGGAAAAGATGTTAGGGCACTGTTGGCGCTCACACTACTTGATCAGAGCAGAAAGGGTAAGACAAAGAAGGTTTGTCTTGGTGGCTATAATTATTTCTAAAAGTAGTTATAGATCTGTTGTGAACAAAATAATATTTTAAATATGAGGGTATTATTATTATTTCTATGGGATAACAATTTTCTCTTCATCCATTACTCTCTAATGAATCTGATGTAAAAATAATAAAAAATTGTAGGTAGCAGTTGTTTGGAAGATCTGTAAAAAAGCTGTTCAAACGGATCCAATGTATGTAACTACTTTGATCGGGAGCTCAATTATTACGGGACTATGAGGTATGCTTTCCTTTGCTTCGCTTTCTTTGGGTCCTTATTAGTTACTTGTGGTTCAGCCTTTTGATTTGTTTTTTGAGGGATTCATTTACTTTACCCTTTACCACACTAACTTGATTGATTTGTATACTGTTCTTCTGTATTATTAATAAATTCTATCGTCTTCTTATTGCTAGATCTTTCATAGATTATAAAATCAATTGTTCACATCATGGCTTTGCATATGTTAGTTTATCCTTAAAATATTCTACTGCAACCATAATACACGGTTTATTTGATTTAGGTCTCATTTGGGACAACTTTCTTATTTTTTTTTTTTCAAATGAAACTTTAGTGTATTCAACACGCACCAAACTCTCCTGCTTTTCTCTCTTTTTGCTTGGCAAGTGCATAAAATAGGAATTATTCAGTTATTATGCTCCCCAATTTAAACTTTCTTTTCTTGTTGACAGGGACAAACCCAGGTTTTTTTTTAAAGTGGACAAAATTTTAATTAATTAGACAACAATAATAATAATAAAACAAAATAATTTTTTTAAAAAAAATAATAAAATAATAACATCAAATAGAATAATAACAAAACATATATTTTTTAAATTTAACCAACATAATGCTATTAAATTTATAAGAGGAATTTTTTATCATTTATCTTCCAATTACATTTTGGGAATGCCAAATATGATTGGGAAGAAGACAGCTGCAAGACGGACGTGAGGCGGCGATGTCTTGAACATCGAATGCTTGAATCACGAAAGCAGCTGAGGAGTGCGAATTTGTGGTATGGGCAACGACGTTTAGGATGATAATATTAGGGCAAAAATGTTCTTTGGGGGGGGGGGTAAAATATCAAAAATGCCCCCACTAGTACATAATTTTTTTTGGGGTGTGCAAATGACATCAAGGGGATCCGCCCATGCTTGTTGAGCCCATAATTTCTCCAAATCCTTCGTTTTTCCTCCCTATTACACTTAACGATTCATCATGCTTTTACAATCCTTCCCATCCATCAACCTTTGATGATCCCAATCTATACTTTCATATTGCTAAAAATCCATTGAGGTCCTCTCTAGCATACTCCACAAAAAGTCATAGTTCCTAAATCTTTAAGGGAAATGATCAAACAGGAAAAGTCGCACTTGCTTTAGAAAAGAATAAAGAAGATTTCTATTCTGATTTCAAAACAAAGTAACAAACTATTATTATTTTATAATCCTTAGAGAATTGATCATACGATCATTATTGATAGATGATTGGTGTTTTTTTGTTATTTATTAGTATTGTTTTTAATTTCATAATATAAACAAGTGATTTTTCTCTTTCAACTAATTTCTATGTTTACTTGAAAATAATTTTCGAACCCTTCAGTTAGAAATTAGAATTGTATTCTTTCATTTTAAATTATAATATATAACTTTATTTTTAATTCATACTATAAATTAATTATATTATCTTCCCTTCTACTAATATAATTTTAACTCTTAGATAATTTCTAAATCTATCTACCATAATATTATTTTATTAGAAAGAGATTTATTGCTTCATATATATAATTAATAAATAGCTAAATGATTTTCCATTTTTTATTTAAATTTATTTAGAATTAAAAATTTTAACTTATATTATCTATTTAATAGTATTTAAATGCATATAACCCTTAATATTTAGAATTAAAATGTTTTATCTAGTATTTTAGAAGAAAAAATATCATAAATATAAATATATGTTGCATGAATTATCAAAGACTAGTTTATTGACTAAAATGAGATTATAAGAGAGGTTGTGAATGATATGTAAATGCTGTATGGAGTAGGAACTTTAACTATTTTGTGTTGGCAAAAATCCTTGGCTTGTGTGAGATATTAGCAGAGTTTGGCATTGATGATTACCTGATATTCTTTGTGGTATGGCTTCATTGAATCAAACGTTAAATGGGAGGTGGCACCGATGTCGAGCGGCCAATCTACATATTAGTTTTTTTGATTGGTGAAAGGAGCCTGGGCCTAGAGAGGCGTGTGATAGTTGAGGTTTCTTTTTCTGCTAGCATTTGACGACTAAGTGGTTGAGTTTTCAACAAATCTGACACTCAATAGAGTGAATTTGATGATGAATGGTCGAATTTGCCACAAATCTGACACTCGATAGTCGGAGAATGAAATTTACCTCCCCTGGAGGATATGGAAGATAGGCGACCTTGTTGTGATTTTTATGGACTAAGAGAGCTAGTATAAGATAGCTGGTCGCACCCTTGGCCCCAAGAAGTGGCAAGTGTTGTGTGATGATCATGTGGTCGAATGGATTGAAGTTCTAATGATGTCTCATTAGTAAGGTTCATTTTCTCATTACATAAAAAGTGAATACAATTCATCTAGGGTGATGGGTTGAAGATCTATGCATGCTGCGGTCTTGAAGGTTTGATAGGCTGGAGGAAGATCATTAAGGATATGGAGGATAATATATTTTTGATCCAAAGAGAAACCGACGACAACTAGCAAATTCACATTGGCCTTGATTTTATAAAGATATTGTGAATAGATTGATCTTTCATTACGATGTATAGTTTATTCTTAAGTTGGATGATGCGAGGTTGATTCTTATATTGTATATGTTGATATATGATTGTCTAGATGCCCGTGCATGTTTCAAGATTAAGATTATAAGATAGAATGGAAGGCGAGATGGTAGAGTACAATGTGGCTGCAAGATTTTGATTTACAAGCATCCACTTATTATAGTGATGATGGAGAGTAAGAAATAGTCGTTTCATTGGCGAGGTGTTTTATTGGGCAGGGTGTAGAACCATTAACATGTCCATCGAAGCAATTGGCCCTAAATTTTAGGAAGCTGTGATCTTCATATTGGAAGGTTAATGACTACCAGTGGAGGAATCAGCTTTATTTTTAAGAGTGGATCAGCTTTATCATATAAATAAATTAATATTAAAAATATAAAATAAGAATGCTAATAATTTTTTAAGTGTCTAGCCAGAACATGTTAACTAGGCATCAATGGGAGTAACAGTAGTGAAATGATAGATAACAAATCAATTTAAAAAAGAAATAATAAGTTATTATAAACCCTAAATATAAACGCAAATCAAAATAGAATTTGATGCATGATTATCAAATTTAACTATTGCATTCAATCTCCTTTAGTCATTACATCAAATAAAGCATTTCAACACAATGTTTAACCAAGGCAAATAAGACAGACAAGAAAAGTGAACTGCAACACTTAAATAAACATTAGAAAAAAATCATCAAATGAAAACCTCTGTAAAAATGAAGTTCTCAAATCATGTCATAGAATCATAAGGAAATTCATACATGTAATAAATAATTAGATTGGCCGCTGAAAAGAGAACCCAAATATTGGATTCACCTTTTAGAAATTGCAACAATAAAGAAATTTTGAACCATAGTGTATAAGGTTCTTTAAACAAAATTTACCATTTTGAATTTCCATTAAAAATATTTTTTTTTTCTAATTGATGAGAGAGAAAGCAGCAGAAAAATAATATATGTATGTGTAAAACAAGCTCAAAAGTGCGAAATAGAACAAACCATTCTTCAAGAGTGTCGGGATGGAAGTTGATATATCATCAAAATATTATCTTGATCTAGCTTGAATCTCAAGGCAAATTCACATTGAAAGCTTTTAAAATTAAATTCGAAGCCATCCGAACTCTAATTTCAGCAAACTTATGATTGAATTTAATGTCTCGAAAATACGAACCCAACGACACCTAATTTGACCAAATTCGAGCCCAAATTGGTCTAAATCAAGGGCCCAAAGCATATTTAGAATATTTAAGCCATAAATTTGACGACCAAATGATTTTCAAATGTGATATGCTTATAATCGAATCAAGTGGCTCGATGAGCTGAATCCAACGAACCCAAGATCATCGAATTCTGACATCATTATGACACTTAAATACTCGATAAATGGTCTATGATTAAGGGAGTCGATATTGACCTTCAATTCGAAACACTCTTAATGCGCCCTTAATTTTCTCCCTATTTACTAACCATGCCACTCTAAAAAAATTATAAATAGATCTTTCATTCTTCACCAATTATCACCGGACTTATGCTCGGCCACCGATCATTGCTTGACTTCTACCCAGCCACTAGTCATCACTAGACTTCTACCCGACCGCTAGCAGTCACCGGACTTCTGGCTAGATATCAATGTCGCATGCCGACTACAATATCCTCGACCACCGTCGCTCGACTGCAATCCTTTCGACCAACATCGTCCGACTACGATCCTTTCGATCACCGTCGCCCACTGACTACACTCTTTCCAACCACTATCGCTCGACTATGATCTATTTGACCACCATCGACTGATTACAGTCTTTCTGACCACCATCTATCAATTACGGTCCTTAAGATCACCATCGTTCGCTGATTACAGTCCTTCTGACCACTGTCGATCACCTACCAAGAACAACTTTCCTGTTATTTTTCAACTATGTACAATGCTCTTTACAAATGTATACTTCGAGCCAAGACCTTCTCCCTAAGGAAGAGCCTAAGGGCCTCATTTGTAATCAATTACAAATATTAGTTGATTCAATCTTTGTGTCTCTTATGAATTATGCACCCTACTCTTTTATCTATATGCGGATCTTCGTAGAAAGCTAAGATGATAATCTTTATATTTCTCTATTGCCCAAATATTTCAGGATGCAACAGAAGTAAACTACGCAATAAAACAAACAAGAGAAAGACAAATTAATAACAACAAGGGATGCCACCCTTCAGAAAAATAAGAAAAAAGACTATCCAATTTGACTCGTAGTGCTGCGACACTAGTTTGGAACACAGCGGTGCTCAAAGCCTCTATTATCATGATACTGCAGCACAAAAACCAGCAACGTTGCGACACTACACAGCGTTGCGATGCCAAATTTAAAGTTCTACGACACCTCGCTCTCTATCATTTCTCCCATAAAACTCTACAGTGTCGAGACGTTGTATGAGAAAAAAAATTTCATGTGCAAAACACCCGAACAAAGCAGGGGGTGACCACTCACACCCCCTAGCAAGCACGATGAATTGACTTGAGATTCGATGCAACAATACAACCCGATTGATCATAATCATATTCCATATAGAACTAATAATGAGCAAAGCACAAAACTCTAAACATAGTTAGTTTTTGATTGATTGATAATTAATTAATTAATAAAATTTATTATTATTATCATGGTTTGTAAAATAGTAAAAAATGAGAAAAGTTTAAAAGAGAATGATGGACTCTGCTTTGCCATTACCTTTTTTTATATAATTTCTCTTCTCTTTGGTCTATCTATGCAGGTCGCAAGTTTTCCTTTTTCCTCTTCGCTTTCATATTGCTTCGGCTTTGTGCTTAATAGGTTTTGAAATATAGTTGCTAAAGAAGCTTCTTGGTCTCGTTTCAACGACATTTTTCTTGTTGATGGAAGCTCATCACAAAGGAGATGGATATAGCTGTCGACCCGACTATGGTTGAAGGTATTTTATTTATTCATTTATTTTCAAATATTGGCAAATTAGAGTTTTATATGGTAAAATTATATAAATAGCCTTTCGTAATTAATAAAATTATAATTTTGAGGATGGGCAAAATTTTGAGGTGGTTTTGTCGACCCGACCAATTGTATCCGTTGTTGGCTATGTGTTTGAGATGGATGGTTTTGTTTAGGGGTGCCAATTTTTGACACAACCCGAAAAGTCAAGCCAAATCCAACATGGAAAATCTAGTTTCGAGTCCCATTTAACAAATTGGTCGAGTTTGGGTTCTAATTCCCAACCCTTATGAAAAATCGGGTTGGGCCCAGATCAACCCGCTAATTTGAAACTGACTCGTGTGCTGTCACGTCCCAAGATTCAATTTGAAAAAATGGCTTATTTTAATCTCTTAATTATAGCTTATATAAATCATTAATATAAATCTATATATTAAGTGGAAGCAACTAAAACCATATACATAAAAAGATTTCACTATTGCATCTCCCAAAAATCATAGACACAATAACCAGGAGATCAATACAATCACTAATCTATTAATAACTCATGATTATAAAAGACTAAATAAAATAAATAACAAAATAAAAAGAAAAAAAATTGAGTATCTCTATCAATCTTACTCCAATTGATCATGGCCCCTTCCCTGACTTGAAATCATTATAATTCATATAATGTGCTAAGCAACCTAGTAACTCAAATTCACTAAAACTTTCACCAAAAGACTAGATGAATCAATATGCATGCTTCTTTAAGTCGATTAAATTTATCTTATCAATGATTAATTATTATTTGTAAAGCTCAAAATGATCAATAATAAAAGTAGAAAATCATTTCATTGAATCTATGAATAAATAATAAGTATGAGAATCAGTAAAGCATCAGTACAAAAATCATTCATAAATCGATAAAGAAATCATGACCTACAAATGTCAATATCATCAGCTGAGTCTATCTTATCTATTCACGTACATCTTTTATTCATATACTCTATATGCATCCGATATTATCAATGTTATTAATATGTCTATCAATGCTATCAATACTATCAGTATATATGCATGCATCAATATATGATTTAGTAAGACATGACATCAAATTTTAATGTGGTGTTTTAATCATTTCATTTGTTCATTCATATTATTATATCATATCATCACCATTATCGTTAACATTTTCATTGCAAGTGGCTTTCTATTATCTTTAAGAGTCACCACTCTCTACTCATTGACGAAATTGGTCATCAGATATAGGCTACAATCATGATAATACCACAAATCATCTTTAAAGGAAAACTCATCGGTCCATCCTCCTACGCAAAGTATTAACATTTAAGAGCCAACCCGCATTAAGTATATTGTTGATAGCCAACCATTCCTTGCTTAAGCAAATGCCATACTCATTTATATGAATTGCAATAAAACCTATAGATGATTTTATAACTTCGAAAAATCATAACTTTCATTTCACATAGTATAAATCAATCATATTAAGGTCAAAATGTTCATAAAATCCGTATATATCATAAGCAAAAAGCTACACGACAAAACCCGATAAATTAAGAGTAAATACGATTTTATCGATTTAGAAGCGAAATAATCTATCAAACACAAAGTCATTGAAAACTAAAAAGAGATTTGACTTATGATGATATGAAAAAATATCTGAATAAAATTGACTGATAAAAACGCCCCAAATGCCCTTCTCTCATGTTCCCTTCTCATAAAGTTGGCCATTGGTAGGGAAGTGAGGGATGAATATATATATATATATATATATATATATATATATATATATATATATAGTTAGTTAGTGGCCTCACTGCAGTGTTGCTTGTTGAATATATAATTACTATTGAACAGAGTGTCAAGGGCCACAATGATAAATTCTGGCGCTACAGTGCTCTCCTCAAAGCACCGCAATGCTCCAGAGCACAGCACCGTCACTCTCCAATACAAACAAATATTTAAATTTTTTACACTTTTCGTATTTTTGGGTTCTCACACGTTCAACCCTATGCATCTCCCAGCCTCACGCCTCCCGCGCTCGCCTCTTGCACTTATGGTTGCACCCGTGCTCACTCCGTCACCCACTCGCAATTGCACCTGTGCAGCCCTGTTCGCCCCCGCAGCCTGCGTTCAACGTTTGCCTATTCTGTGCTAGCTCGGGTCAGCGTGTCGTGTCAGGTCGGGTTGACCTGGGTTTGAGGTGGGTCAGGTCCGGGTTAGATTTTTGACCTATTTGTGTAATCGGATCGGGTTTGACGCCCATAAGTTTTCTTATTATTATATAAAAGGAATCTGAGCTTCTAAGGAATAGGGATGTCTCCCATTTTGATCCATGCTGCTGATGATGAATGTGTGTGGGTGTGTGTGCATGTGCGTGCACCTTAAGTTAGGAGAGGAGTTGTTACCATTAGGTAGATTAACTCTGACATCATGATAATCGGATTAAGCTTACTAAATTATACTAAAAACTCTGTTGGTTGGTTGAATAAGCAAATGGAGAAGAATAAAGTTAAATACGAGATTTATTTTAACTCATTTATCATTGTTGATGTTGTGACTCACTTAGGTTTCGTTTGTGACAGTTTTAGATCATTATTTTTGTTGTTTTTAAGAGATTTTTTGTACTAAAAAATAGTTTTACAAAACAGTAAGAAAGTCATTCGAAATGAAGCCTTACTAAAAATGTTAACTATCAGTATATATGCATGCATCAATATATGATTTAGTAAGACATGACATCAAATTTTAATGTGGTGTTTTAATCATTTCATTTGTTCATTCATATTATTATATCATATCATCACCATTATCGTTAACATTTTCATTGCAAGTGGCTTTCTATTATCTTTAAGAGTCACCACTCTCTACTCATTGACGAAATTGGTCATCAGATATAGGCTACAATCATGATAATACCACAAATCATCTTTAAAGGAAAACTCATCGGTCCATCCTCCTACGCAAAGTATTAACATTTAAGAGCCAACCCGCATTAAGTATATTGTTGATAGCCAACCATTCCTTGCTTAAGCAAATGACATACTCATTTATATGAATTGCAATAAAACCTATAGATGATTTTATAACTTCGAAAAATCATAACTTTCATTTCACATAGTATAAATCAATCATATTAAGGTCAAAATGTTCATAAAATCCGTATATATCATATGCAAAAAGCTACACGACAAAACCCGATAAATTAAGAGTAAATACGATTTTATCGATTTAGAAGCGAAAAAATCTATCAAACACAAAGTCATTGAAAACTAAAAAGAGATTTGACTTATGATGATATGAAAAAATATCTGAATAAAATTGACTGATAAAAACGTCCCAAATGCCCTTCTCTCATGTTCTCTTCTCATAAAGTTGGCCATTGGTAGGGAAGTGAGGGATGAATATATATATATATATATATATATATATATATATATATATATATATATATATATATATATATATATATATATATATATATATATATATATATATATATATATATATATATATATATATATAGTTAGTTAGTTAGTTAGTTAGTGGCCTCACTGCAGTGTTGCTTGTTGAATATATAATTACTATTGAACAGAGTGTCAAGGGCCACAATGATAAATTCTGGCGCTACAGTGCTCTCCTCAAAGCACCGCAATGCTCCAGAGCACAGCACCGTCACTCTCCAATACAAACAAATATTTAAATTTTTTACACTTTTCGTATTTTTGGGTTCTCACACTTCAACCCTATGCATCTCCCAGCCTCACGCCTCCCACGCTCGCCTCTTGCACTTATGGTTGCACCCGTGCTCACTCCGTCACCCACTCGCAATTGCACCTGTGCAGCCCTGTTCGCCCCCGCAGCCTGCGTTCAACGTTTGCCTATTTTGTGCTAGCTCGGGTCAGCGTGTCGTGTCAGGTCGGGTTGACCTGGGTTTGAGGTGGGTCAGGTCCGGGTTTAGATTTTTGACTTGTTTGTATAATCGGATCAGGTTCGACGCCCATAAGTTTTGTTATTATTATATAAATGGAATCTGAGCTTCTAAGGAATAAGGATGTCTCCCATTTTGATCCATGCTGCTGATGATGAATGTGTGTGGGTATGTGTGTGCATGTGCGTGCACCTTAAGTTAGGAGAGGAGTTGTTACCATTAGGTAGATTATCTCTGACATCATGATAATCGGATTAAGCTTACTAAATTATACTAAAAGCTCTGATGGATGGTTGAATAAGCAAATGGAGAAGAATAAAGTTAAACACGAGATTTATTTTAACTCATTTATCATTGTAGATGTTGCGACTCACTTAGGTTTCGTTTGTGACAGTTTTAGATCATTATTTTTGTTGTTTTTAAGAGATTTTTTGTACTAAAAATTAGTTTTACAAAACAGTAAGAAAGTCATTCGAAATAAAGCCTTAGGGCTTGGTTTGAGATGACTTTTTGGCTATTTTGTGGTAGGAAAATCAGTAATGAAAAAATGGTGTGTGTTTGACTGATAGCTTTTTTATAACTTGATTCAAAATTTGGCCTTTAACATTTTTTGAAAAAGTATTTTTGAAACTTATGCTTCATTTGGAATAATTTTTTTATTGTTTTCTAAAACATTTTTAGTACAAAATTTTGGTTCAGATATTTTTTATACTCTATTTTAAAATATAATAAAAAATGATCCCAAATAAAATCTTAAACATCATAATTCCTGGGTTTGATTAACATGCTATTTTGGGCGAGACGACAGTGATGAGGAAAATACATATAGTGGCAGCATATGTTGAAAGCTTTTTGTATGGTATTTTCATCATTATTTGTTATAAACAACTAAATAAAAAGAGTAAACAGGGTGGCTTATAGGGGCGATTTAATTTAAAAATATTATAATATATTATATAATATTATATAATACTAATTTAAATTAATTTTTACATATATTTTAAATTAATCGAGAGGTTCAACTAGTTTTCAAGCCAAGGTAGGCTGAGCTTTAGCTTAATCTTATTTAATGCATGAGCTCAAGTATAGGCTTGAGCTCGAACTCGTGGCTCGATAAGCTACGTGAGGTTTTTAAGGAATCAGCTTGAGCAGGCTTACGAGCTGACTTAGCTCACTTTCACCCCTAGTGGCTTACATGCATAACTATTAAAATAAATAAATAAATAAAGGCCCCGATTTCTCTATTGTAGCGATGTTGCTGTCCTTATTTTATCAATGTTGAGCTACATCAGGTGACCGGAGAAAATAAAAGTTCCACTTACACCCCCTGTTCTCGCGTATTCTGAGGAACAGAACCTTGCTTGACCCGTAACGGCGTGTCGGCGGCAAAGCCGCGGCCGCACATCATGAACCGGTAGCCCGGTTCATCGTACTGACACTTCTCAGCCCATGCTCTATAAATTCCCACCAACCACAAGTTGATAATTGATTAACTTCTGCAGCGTTCGTTTTTTCTTGCGTCCTCCCCAGCTTTCCTCATTTCTTCATCTTCTCCCTCCGCTGTGGTCGTCTCCTCCGCCGGCGGCTTGGTGTATTCAGTCTCCTTTAGTTTATTGCAGAACGCGATCTCGAGAACTCTGAAATCGCCGGATTGCATGGTAAGAAGGATCGGTGCTAGGGTTAGGACTCGGTGATTTTTCATATTTGTCGTTCGGGTGAAGCAGAGATGCCTGACTTTCTTGGGCTAGGATTTGGTTGGGGAAGAGGCTCTCTGCTACTACTTACACAGTTATTGCCGTCTTCTTACGATACTGTCTCGCCTCTCGATTTTGCAGCGTCAGTCCTCGGGAGGACGTGATCACTTAATCGGACTAGATTTGGCGTGGTTAGAGTTATCTTGCTAAAGAATACGGCAATCTCGGGGGCTTTGAGCTAATTTTTTCGAAGTGGCCATACGGATGAGATGGAGAAGACAGGTGGCGAGCCTGGAGGAGTTTTAGGGGACAACATCTCGCGATCCAAGTCCTTGTTTGAGACGGTGAACAGCTCGCACCAGTATACAATAAAAGGGTACTCCTTGGCGAAGGGAATGGGACCGGGAAAATACATGACGAGCGATATGTTCACGGTGGGGGGATACCAGTGGGCGGTCTACTTCTATCCTGACGGGAAGAATCCGGAGGACAATTCACTCTATGTTTCAGTTTTCATTGCGTTGGCCAGTGAAGGAACGGATGTGAGGGCACTGTTTGAGCTCACGCTACTTGATCAGAGCGGAAAGGGGAAGCACAAAATACATAGCCACTTTGATAGAGCGTTGGAGAGTGGTCCTTACACTCTTAAGTATCGAGGGAGCATGTGGTGCGTTTTTTTCTTGATTGAATTTAGTTGACCCTTTATTAGTTATATCTCGCTGTTCGGTCATTTGGTGTGTTTTTGAGGGATTTATTTATTTTACCTACAAATCATGGGCACTGGATGAGTGGTGTGTCTTTTTCTATCTCACGGCACTAGATTGCTTTGGCTATTGTTCTTTTGTATCATTAGTAAGCTCATTTGCATTCTTATTACGAGCTCTTTTATAGCTAATGAATTCAGTTGTTTGCAGACTGCCTTTGAAGATTTTAAACTTTGTGTTGAAGCCTGGGAAGATTTGGTCATTATGGTACTGAAAACTTGAAGCATCATCTAGTCTAAAAGACCATGAAGATCAATAAGCTGAGAAGCAGAACCTGAATATTATTAAACAGGAAAAGATTGCAAGGTAGGAAATATGCGGATAAGTGAGACAAGTTACAAGGTCAGGTCGAAATATTGAAAGAAAATGGATAACTTAGGGAGTAGCAACGCTTCTTGTTGTCACATGAAAGGGTGTGGACAATAAGCAGGAACTGCGAGGGGAGGACTCCTTGTGTTTGGAAGATTGATCCCTTTCATGTAGGTTAGAGGTGCTTATTTATAGAGGGATCCCTGATGTAACCATAGATTATCTATATTTACTTACTATTAAGGTGACACTATTGACCAATTGAGCAAAAAACCTTGACACATGTTAGCGGTGATTGGATCAGATTTGCTTTAGACTCCGAGTGCACCATAGGTGTTAAGTCGTGCTTATGTAATTGTTCACTATTAGTAATAGAACTAAACGACCTAGTCAATTGAGCATTGCTATTGTGTTGTGCTATCTAACTTTACCAAGACTATTAATTTCCCTATGAGGCAATTAGGGTGCATATAATTCCCTTATTTGGTCATTATATGCAAATAATTTTATTGAAAAAGACGTTCAATTAGTTCTTGCTACTTTGTTCATTTGTTTAAAATGGATAAATTTTTTCATATTGGACACCCATTATTGGTGTTTTTTCTTCGTTTATTACATCATAACTCTAAACCATCCTATTTGGTTTCTAAATTGAAATTTTGTTCGTTAGTTTGGGTCTATGATGCACCAATGCATGCATGATACAACATGAATATGATATATGTCAATTATTGAAAATATAGGGCACAAATATATGTTGGACATGATATTGTAATATTATCTATTAACTGTTTGAATTAAATAAACATGAAATGAATTCATATAATAACATATTTATTTTGATTACTTATGAAATAAGATATATATTTAAATTTATTAAATGCCTTAAACTGAATTGCAGAAGAAATAGTCATATGATGTTATACATTTTTAGCTTAAAGATGAGATGATTGATTCTATCGGCAAAAGAAACAAAATAAATATGATTTAAAAAAGCATAGAGAAAAAGAGTGGAATATGGAATATAAAATTTATTTTGAAGTGTTAAGTTATTTAAGTAATACATATTTCTAAATAAATAGTAGATGGCTTAATTTAAGGTATTTATGCAATATATTTTTAAATTTAAATTTATTATTTAGGACATGCATATATGACATATATGTCGATTAATTTTTTTTATTATTGTTTAATTGTACACATAAATGACATGTATGGCACATATGGGGTTTGTGTCGGGCAGTTAACGTGCTCTGCATACATTAGACATAATACAACTCATTCTTACGTCATGTCAATGCATCATAAGTGTGGGTTCTGGAACTATTGATTTTCTTGGCAGCCATCTTTATCTTTTTAGAGTAGAAGATGTCAATAAAATTCTTTTGAGCCGAACTTTATTTTAATGGACATGAATAACCTTGATTACATTAAATTATACATGGCTACATCTATAGTTTGACCAGCATACAATTTGTGACATTCAGAACCAAAAAAATCAAACATAACCAACCACAAATAAGCAAAATACCCTTTTCATTCTCTTGTTAGTTATAAGAGATCCCTAATTTTATATACTAGCAATGCTTTATGGTGCAGAGACTTGCAATGCTTTATGGCTTAGAATGTTGTCCATTAAAAGAGAAATATAAAATTAAGTGCCTCAAAGATGAGGATGCTCAGGTGGATGAGTGGTTTTACATTTCGATAGAATGCAAAACGATTATATTTATGAAAATGTTGGAGTAGCTCCCATGACAGATAAGATTAGAGAGAGTCGCCTTAAGGTTTGGTCACATAAAATGTTGGTCTTCCGATGACCCGGTTATGAGAGTAGATGTATTAGATCTGGCCTATGTTAAGAAAGGTAGATGTAGACCTAAAAAGGCTTGGTTATAAACTATTAGAAATGACTTTTTTATTAGATTTAAATGAAAATTTGACTCTTAATAGGAAAAAAATGGAGAAAAAGGATTCATGTAACCGACCCCACATAACATGATAAAGGCTTTATATTGTTGTTGTTGGTTCATATATACTCACAACAATATCTCAATGATTCCCTTTCAATGGTGATGGCTAAAGATGAATAAGGAATTGTTATGCTTCAGACTTTTGGGGAAATATATTAGGTTTTGAGAATTGAGGATAACAAGAAATGGGATGATAGACAATACAAACTCAATTTTCCATTATAAAAGAGGTGGAGATGAGATGGATTTGCTAAGATGATTTTAGAAATTTTGGGATCTGCCTTGGATTTGGAAACAAAGAATCCTTTTTTAACGGATAAGGAGAAATAAAGTAGTTGAAGGGAGAAGAAAATGTGAAGGATGATGAATGTTGATGCCCTCGCTCACTTGGACAATTGAGCGAGGATATGTGAGGTCATAGGATTTCACATCTTCCAAGTGGGTGCCATTTCTAAGGTGTTCCTAGGGGTTTTCTTTGCTTTTAAGGCTTCATGTTGTAAATCAAGCAACATGTCTTGATTGGAGAACTTAATTCTAATTTTCTAAATATTGAAGAGCAATAAGAGTTGAAGAAATAATGATATGCATAAAGCAACATGCTTGATCTTAAATTGCAATGCTTTACATTTGAAAAATAATAGATCTTGTGCATGAAAAGGATAAGTTCAATGAGATAAAAGAAGAGTGGCATGGCTACAAATTTGCTGATGGAGAAGAGAGCATGGCTCAAATTATAATGAAATAGATTGTATTAGAATTGGATTAGCTCTGAGTTATACATATTTATAATGCATGCCAGTTTAATTGTGATTTTTTTAGATAATTTTTTAAGGAAGAGTTTTAAACTTGGTATTCAATGAACTAAAAAATTATTATTTGCTCAACATAGTTCGATGTGACAATTATCATTTCATATTTTTCAAATTATTCCCCATGATTAAAATATATTTAGTATCTGATATAAATGTTTTCTTTTAGGGCTGCACTTCCATTGAGCAAACCACTAAGCTGGCTTTCTTGCATTGGCATTTCATATTGCCTTAAAGACATATGGAGAGCTTACCAATCCTTGCTAACTCTTAATATTTTTTAATATTAACATTGAGTATGCTTACAAAATGTTTATGTTTTAATTTTCTAAAAAAATTTCATTTCTAAAACTCTCCTTGCAAATTAGTAAGAAGATTACCCGAACGAGTTAAAGTGTTTTTAGCTGGATGTCAACATGCTTCATTAATCTTATGGTTCAAGCAGTTTTACTTTATTCTCGTTTTGAGAATTTAGTTATTGCCTATCATGGTTTGCATGGAATTAGCCGTGTCATACCTGACTGGAAGTTCTACCAGTGTGTGTGAGACTGGATAAAGAGATCTTTCATGAAGTTCAACATATGGGTTTGAATCTTTGGTGTGCTTTGTAGATGAGCTCTGTCTAAACTTGTCCTAATTTCATATCAGATTTTTGTTCATTGCTTCATTTTTCACTGGACAGTCTATTATGGTAAACGGAACAATGTTATGTACGATGCCACTCATGTCATGCTCCTGTACTTGCTTAGTATTGCACAGTTTGATAGTTTTATGATTCTTCAAAAGTATTTAATCTGACAGGTTAAGATTTTGTTTAAATCAGAAATAATCCCGTTTATTATAATGATCTATATTTCTTTGTCAAAGATGTTAGACCGAAGTTTTGAAATAGGATGCTTAACTATCCTCCGTTTATTTTTATCTGTAGGACTCCTCTACGATCCTTTTTTCAATCATTTATAGGCTGTAATTCGTGCATGAAATACCTAAAAATATTTGGATGTTGAGAAATTGTTCAACATCCTTTTATATATTTGAATGGTTGCTTTGCTAGGGAATCTGCTTCTCTTTTGAGTTAGTTCAGATCTTTTATTTTTCTGCCTTAATTGGCAGTTGTCATCCAGAGTTTTCTTTCCTCGCAAACAATTAATATTTTTGCATTTAATTGATTAATGACATTTCCAGGGGTTACAAACGATTTTATAGAAGAACATCATTAGAAACATCTGATTACCTTAAGGATGACTGTCTGGTGATGAACTGTACTGTCGGTGTTGTTAGAAATCGTCTTGAGACACCAAGGCAGTTTTCCATCCCTGTACCGCCACCAGATATGGGAAGTTCTCTTAGAGAACTGCTGAAATTTGGCATTGGCTCAGATATTGTTTTTGTGGTTGGTGATGAGACATTTAAGGCCCACAAGCTAATTCTTGCTGCTCGTTCTCCAGTGTTCAAAGCCCAGTTTTTTGGCCTCATCGGGAACCCAAATGTGGACAAGATTATTGTGGAAGATGTGGAACCTCCTGTTTTTAAAGTAAGAATATTAATTTCTTAATATTTTTTACTTCATTATGTGTTTACTTTTTGACTGGTTCAAAATTATTGGTTTTCAAAACTCTTATGTAGTTTGATTGAATTGCTTATACTTAAAATAGAATGTTTCATCTCATTAGCTATCAAAACTGCATATGCTTCATGTTTCTTTTGGGTACTCATCGTCCTAGCTATAGGAGGGCTAGTCTAATGTTAAAAACTATCACCTGATAAATTGAAATATTAATCCCCTACTCTTAAAGATGTAGGCTGCATCTCTCCTTTTTTCTCTCATCTCTTATATTATTATTATTGTTATTCTTTTCCATCTACCTCTATTTCTCTTCCTCTTCTTTCTTTAACCTCTAATTCCTCTATTGTCTCTATATTGCACAGTTTAGGTGTTTTGTAATTTTCAAAACAAGTTTTAATTTTTGTGGTACAACTAACATTTGAACTTGTTTTTTTGGAAAATTATTGTTTTTCATCTATAGTAATTCAACAATATGTGAGCAACATTCCATTAATTTTGGATTTTGAAATGAAAGCCTGATTTTTAAATTTTTTTTCCATTCTTGATTGTTATTCCTTCACATATTTATGTCCATGTTCTTATCTTTGCTTTTGGATACAAAATCAAGTATCAAATTTCTGTACTAAAATCTCCTCTTTTCTACTTTCCTTCTATCTTTGTCTAATTTACATTGAAGTTCTATTCCCTATGAGATTAACATGTCCTTTAATATAGTCTATCTTCCAAATTGATGGGTTCTTCACCAACATTAAAAGCTTATTTTTTGTTCAAAAATAAAAATGCCATATAATACTTTTAATCAATTTTATGAAATTATCCCTATATCAAAGGATTATCCATCGAAGCTTCTATATCAACACTCATATATCTTGGGTCTATTGTTCAGAGTGATGGTGAAATAGATGGGGATATTATTATTAGAATTCTAATTTGTTGGTTGAAGTGGAGGAATGCATTGGGCTTGTTGTTGTGTGATAGAAAAGTACCCCTCAAACTTAAGGTAAAATTCTATAAGATGGTGGTGAGACTTGCAATATTTTATGACGCAGAATGTTAGCCATTAAAAGAGAAGTATAATATTAAGTTAAGTGTTTCAGAGATGATGATGCTTTGGTGGATGAGTGACTTTACTCTAAGAGACAAGATACGAAACGAACATATACGTGAAAAGGTTGGAGTAGCTCTAGTGGCGGATAAGATTAGAGAGAGTCGCCTTAGATGGTTTGGTCACATAAAACGGCTGCCTTCCGATGACCCGGTTGGGAGAGTGGATGTATTAGATTTGATTTATGTTAAGAAAGGTAGAGGTAGACCTAAAAAGACTTGGTTAGAAAATATTAGAAATGACATTTCTTTATTAGATTTAAATGAGAATTTGACTCTTAACAGGATACAATGGAGAAAAATGATTCATGTAGCCGACCTCACATAATGGGATAAATGTTTGATGTTGTTGTATCAATGTTGTAAGCCAATAAATGAGTAATCTTATTAAAGATCACATGGAAACTATTAATCACTTTTTAAGATACCTTAAAATGGCATTAGGAAAATGCTTTATTATAAAATTTCCTTTAACATGGAAATAAAAAATTCACATATTCTAATTGTGATAGAGATGCACCAAACAAAATATTCAACTTAAGTTATTGCACTTTTGTAAGAGATATATGATTATATGGAGAAGAAATAATTTATGATCTGAAGAAACACTGTTGAAGATGAATACAATGTAGTGACACTTGGTATTTACGAAGAAATGTCGTTAAAAAATTTGTCAGAAGAACTAAACTATGAAGTGAAAAAACTCTATAAAGTGTACTGTGATAATCAGACTACTACAAGCATTAGAAATAATCTTTCCCACCATGAAATGAATAAGCACATTCAAATAAGATAGACATTTCTTCTATTAAAAATTGGAAATTGATAGCTTAATTAAATTATGTTCCAAAAAACTTTTAAATTATAAAAATTCTCTACAAGGCCTTATCAAGAATGATTTTTTGATAATTTATTATGCTAACTGGGCCTCAATAACCTATAGAACCCAGCTTAAGGTGAAATCTTGAAATAATCTTGAATTTATGGCATGCACCTTTACATCCACATCAACAAAAAGGAAGTCCAAAGTTGGCCTTCTCCTAATCCTTTTTTGAGACTTCGATGTAGTTTATCTCATTTAGGGGGCTCAATCATAGATGGTTGAAGCCCCCACATCAAGGAAGTAAAACTCACCCAACTAACAAAATTAGTTAGGAATGGATAAAGACTATGGCTATGAAATGTAAAAAAAAGGTGAAATGTGATGGACCGGCTCCTGGATTGGTCATGGGTTGGTCTCTCCTGGACCGGCCAGAGTTTACACGTGAGGCAGAACATGCTTTCTTTTGAATGAATTCCATCCCTTTAGGGTGGGGCCCAGGGGACAATTTGAATGAGAAGGGGGTAGCTAGGAGGGAAATTCAAAAGGGAGAGGACTGATTTGGGATTTACTATGTATTGTATGTCTTAAGTAGGTTGTTTATCCTATGGTTTATACTTGATTTTGGCTGAATTTAGAATTGCTTAAGTTGAGAGGGCTCTAATCAGTAGCTAGGGATTTGGGAGAGCTGGATCTTCCTCTCCAATTGAAGATCCAATTGTATCTTGTGTTTCTTTCCTATTTCTTTCAATAAAAAGTATTCTTGTGTGTTCTTCTTCCTATTTTTCTTGTTGTCGTATTCTGATTTTGCTAAAATTGCATCCACTTCCTAGTAAATTGGTATCATAACGTAGATTTGGGTGGCTATGGTAGGAAGAAAGGTATAAGTATTGGAAGGAGAGATCGGACAATTGAAATTTGATTTCGAAGAAAAAATTTCATATTTCCGAACTCAAATTTCAGCCATCCATGAGAAGTTCGATCGAAAGCTCGCCATCACTGAGGAGATGATGAGAAAGATGCTCGAGGTCCAAACCAAAACAACGTCGTCGGTGGAGTACTGTGAGAGGTTTGAGCACCTTGCGAATCAACTGGATTGACTTTTGAAGAATGTACTGCTAGGGAACTTTATTAAAGTGCTCAAACCAGAGATTCGGGTGGCAATTAGAGGGGTTTTCTAGGGTTGACCTAGTACTACAGGATGTTTTTTAGGGGATATATCACTATAGCATGACCACTAATAAAACAACTGAAGAAGGATAGTTTTTTGTGAGGATACAACACTAGTTTGTATATGGCAAATTATGATGACTAAGACTAATGACCTTTTCTTTGTAGTGAATAAGGCCAAATTTTTGTCTCCTTTCCACATTCGAAACATAAACATCGATCAATACTTATTAAAGATAAATCAATATTTGGATCAATTTTTAATAGTCTTGTTGCATTTAAGTAGCCCTTGAGTTAGATCTTGTGCCAACTTTTATTCCAACTGTGTTTTTTTTTTTTCCTTTAAAATTTTACTTGAACAGCTCCAAAGCATTAAAAAAAGGAACTGATTTTGTTTTTCTTTCTTCCACTCAAGCTGGGTAATATCATTGAGTTTCTTATTGTTCTTGCAATAATGCTTGTGCATTTGGGAAAGTGAAGTGTATTCAACTGAAGTGTATTCAAATTGTGGCATTTAACTTATCTTTTTGTTTTCAGGCCATGCTTATATTTATGTATTCTGATGAGCTTCCTGATGTTGTTGAGCTGACTGGATCAATTTCAATGTGCACATCAATCAATATGGTGCAACATCTATTGGCTGCTGCTGATAGATATGGACTAGAGCGGCTTAAATTACTATGTGAAGGAAAATTATGTCAGGAAATCACTGCAGATACGGTAGCACCCACATTGACACTAGCAGAACAGCATCAGTGTGCTCACTTGAAGTCTGTCTGCCTAAAATTTACTGCAGCTAGAGAAAATTTAGGAGGTGGGTATGATCTCAATATCTTAGCTTTGCATCTTCCTGATTTCAATCTATATATAAGCCTTTTTCTCTGAAGTAAATAGGAACATACACTCTCATATTTAGTGGAAACCATTGAATCCTTGGAACAACACAAAATATACTAATAGGATCATAGAAGTTCAGGCTAATTTCTTGTGAGCTTCGCTAGTATTTTCCTGAAAGAGCTTTCATGAATAGTATCCTTGTAATGCTTCTTCTGAATTTAAAAAGTGGGGTTTATTTGTGTCATTTTTTATAGTAATGAATGATTTTTTTTCCATATAAAGTCCTACTGTAGTGGGATAAAAGCTTGTTGTTTTTGTTGTTTGAAATCATAATGTAGTCTGTACTATTTATGATGGATAATGATGGATAAACTCATGTTTTATTAATTATTCATTGTGATACCCGAAGTAACTCATGTATTCCTTAGCAGCATGGAAAAGCTTTATAGTGTTGGCTGTAGGGTGTTACAACAATGTGGGGGAGGCTTTTTGTTATTCTCAGAGCCTGGGGAAGCTTTATACTTTCTTTTAGTAACTCTGTTTTATGGTACTGGGCAATGCGGTGAGCAATTTGCTTTGATTTGAGAGATGGGTGCAAATAGTTAGAGTATTGAAGATGATTTAGTTTTTGATGATTATATAAATTCATTTTCAGGATATAAAAAGAGTATTTGAAGCAATTTGATCAAACGTATGTGCAAGAGCTTAAGTTCTAATAAAACAAAGCTTAAATATTAAGAGAACGAGACTATGAAAACAAAGAAAGATATGTAGAGCTATAAATATTCAGTGATGGAGATGACTGAGAAGAGTTTATAGATTATGATGAAGATGGGATAGATGCAATGAAGATTAAATTATTCCTAGTCTATGCATAATTAATTAAAATATTCTTGTTTAAAGTAATCTATTTAGCAAGTTTTAGATTTGAAATACAATGGAGCTTGAAAATTCATTTTTTTCCCAACACGGTTTAATCTTATTATCATTTATGCTCTTTAGAAGTTTTCCTCGTTATTCAATAAATTATGCCCCATATAATTATTTTTTGAGATTATGTGTATACTTATTTCTCTCTCTCTCTCTCTCTCTCTCTTTATATATATATTATGCTTTCTATATACTAACTTGCCATTCAATTATTTAAGGAGCATTAAAACTATCTCCTTCACACTTTTGTTAAAAAGCCTTACTTTGGTCTCCTTAGTTTTTTAATTTTTTAATATGAACCACCAAGGGAAGAACCGCAACCTTCTCTCTCTTCTTGTTGCTCATAGCCAACTCTTCTTATTGTGCGATTTCAAGAATAATGGAAAGAATAAGGCAGGTATGGCCTAGTGAAAGGAAGTAGTTCAAAGTAAAGAAGCTATTGGAGACAAATAGAAATAAATAAGAAGTCAGCCTTAGGGGGGTTGGTTGTTCAGGTTTAGGAGTTGAGAGTATCGTGGACCATATGTTTGACAGGAAAGATATAAGGGTAATAAAGTTGGATAACTAGCATAGTAGAACTCAGGTAGGAGTTCATAGATGTTTGGAGAAGGGAAACCAGAGAAGGAGAGTTGAGTTTCAGAGTTGGTGGCGGGTTAAAGGAGAATGCAGAAAGAGTTTGAAAGAGGAGAGCTAAATAACTTAATGTAATCTTTTTTTATGTGGTGTTGACAATGGTGGAGGCAATGAATTGAATACGTATTTTTGTTTGGATTTAGATGGGAGAGGGTAGGAGAACGATCAGAAGATAGGATGGGATAGCGTGAATCAGTTTGCTAGGTTTTAGTTGGAGAAAAATATAGGAGATTGAGCTTAATAACCAAAGTAAGATGGGGTGGTATTTTTTATGTTGCTTAAAAAATTGAGTGGTGGATTAGTAAATAAAAAGCATTTGAGAGCTGTAAATAGGGAAGATTTAAATGTAATGTATTTACACCCCATTATTTTTTTTGTGCTATGGTGGTGCCACTGCTCGATCAACCATATTGCCTTGACTGTGTTTGATGCTTTTAAAATCACTAAAGCTGTGAGCAACTTGGCAGTTGGTTTTGTATAGATTCTCATAGAGTTTTGTTTTGAATATAGTTTTTCTATTTAAATGTATATAATAGGCAAAAGCTGTGAGCAATTTAGCAGTTGATTTTGTATAGATTCTCATAGAGTTTTTCTATGAATTTAGTTTTCACTTTAATTGGCTTCTGAAGATTTTTTGGATTTAGCTGATGTCAGCAATAATTACGCACTCCCCTTGACAAATAAAACTCTCAATTGCAGGCACAGTTTTATGCAATTTCAGAAAATATTTACTTATATATTATTCAAGGAAGCATCAGAATATCACCTAGGCTTATATGTTAACTATATTTAATCTTGACCTGAAAATGATCTCATTGTAAAGATAGCCATATGAATGTTTAATGCATCCTCTGAGGACAAGAAAGAGTTAATAATGCTTATATTCAAGTCATTAAGGATATGTATATAGAAATTGTTATGTGCTTGAACACAACGTGATTTGATCAAGTATTTTCCTATTTTAGTTGGATTATCAGTTTTAAGCTCATTTCTTTTTTGCTTTAGTCATGAATGTTCTTGATTAAAAGTAGTACAAATGTTTGTGGTGTTGTTTTTGAATACATAATGAATGAACTATTTTCTCTGCCGCTATCTTGTTATATTTTTCTTATTCAGAGCATGTCATTGTGGCAGTTGTGCTGCAGACTGAAGGGTTTGAATACTTGGAGCAGTCATGCCCATCGCTGCTGTATGATATTCTGGCCACCGTAGCAGCAGATGAGGACTCGACTCATGCTAGCAGGAGAAGGAGCAGTAACAGCTACTTAGGCCTTACTCTGATGGATGGTGTAGATTCAAGCGGGAGGCGAACAAGGCGGCGTTTTTAGTAAGCAAACAAATTATAACACTTTGTAACCCTAAACCAGGTAGGTCTGTCTGTAGAGTTGATTGTTTTCTGTTGCCACCTCCTTCATAAACACAATCAAATCCTTCTGTTCTTCCAGTGGAAAGCGGCTTCACTAGCATTGTTGAATTTTTTCTTTTTTTTTTAGAATAATCTTCTCCTATTGCAACTCTTTTCTTGTGCGTAGTAATTGTGCTGTTTAATCTTTATATTGTTCATTTATTCAGAGGGGCGTAGCTGATGGCAGTTAACCAACTTGCATTCAAAACTTTTGTTCTTCTCATTCACCGAGATGAGGCTACCTTCATTATGAATAGATTTATCGTTGAAAACTACATTTTAGCTATGAAATTGATCTAAGAACGCAACACTTATGTCTCTCACAGGCATTTTTTTGGCCAAAATTTGTATTAAAATAAGCTGTTAATGGTATCAATCAAAGATTTCTTGTGCGAATACGGGAAACTAAAGGTTTCCCTTAAACAGTTTATCAGATGGGCCAAAGCTTGAATCTTTGATTTATGTTTCTCTATGATCATTAATGATTGCTAATTGGCTACTTTATTAATGATATGGAGACATTTTTTTACGTTATTTTCTCATAATATTAGTTGATTTCTCCCATTGAAATTAAATATTAGCGTGTGTGATCTTTTGATTTTATTATTTGCGGAGTATTTATAAATATTGAGCAAATATTCAACAAATTCGGACCATTCTTTCTCATTCGGACTCTGCATATAATAATTTCTCTAAGAAGGGTGGAGAGAGGCGAAAGAGTTTGCTATGCATGAAAGAAATAGAAAAGATGTTTTTCTTGTGTTCGTAGGAGAGATCCTAACTTAAAAAAGGAAGAAGTCATATTTTTGGTTCAAATAAAAAGAGAAATTTTGGGTTTTTAATAGAGAAAAGCTTTTATTTAGGCTCTTACAATAATATGAAACACCTCCAATGTGTAGTTTTCATCTTCATAACATATGGCTATATTTTTTCTTAATATTTGAAATATATAAAGTGGTGTATCTATCATCCTGTTAATTTTATATAAAATATGACCTCTTTGTGTACCTTTATTAAAATTTACTTAATTGTTTGATCTTTTTATGACTTGATATCATATGTTTTTTTTTTTTAATATATTTTCTATTAATTAGACAATTATAGAAGTATACAACTAATTTTTTTTTTTAAATAGTGATAGAATAGAAGCCATAATTCTTAAGAAAGTACTATTGGCCTTTATTAATCTTATAGGCAGCACTAATCATTTATGAAAAATAAAATTAGTTTTTTTTTCATTATTTTTAGATCAATCTTTGAGAGAATAACTACTGGTTGTCACATGTTGCAAGTTATTTGATCATTGTTTGGAAATTTGATACTAAGTTGTAATTTTATTTTTCATTTGACTTTTCACACATATTCTCTAAATTTTTATTTTTTTGTGTGTAATTGATGCAATCACAATACATGGACTCATGATCTCAAAATATTTAACTAAACAATTCAAACCACTAACAATGTAAGCTCAATATATTTGGGTTTAAGGTGAGTTTATCATTCAAAATAACTAAGAATACATTACAATCATAATCCTTAGCAATCATAAAATCATATAAAGTTCTTAAATATATATATAAATCTAACATCACAGAGACACAAATTTAAGAAATTATATTTTATTTTAATATTGAATGTTCAATAATTGATACACCTTAATGGTCTTATATATATCTCAATATATGTTTATAATCGTCCTGGACTTAAAGTAGTAAGGATAAACGATTCAAAAAATACCAACACAATACAATCAATAGCTTCAAGGTTCCAAAATTGTAACGATAAACGATTCAAAAAATGCAGCGTTTGATGAATTCATTATGGAAGACTATTCCATGACTTACAATACGATACAAAGACAAAATAACCACAAGGACAAAATAATATAAAGAATATCTTGAATGTTATTGTTGTAGGGAAAAGTCGTAGACTCATTCAAGATGTTGATTATGTAGGAATCAAATTTGTCAATGGGTGACTTTGGTTATACTAACAGATTTAGCAAGCTATAACGAGATAATATAGTGAGGGTATCAACATATATGGAGAGTAGGTGAGGATTTAGGAGACCTTTGTGAACAATAAAAATGTCATGACGTCCAAAATATGCATATATACCTCTTATTTATGGGTTAATGGGGCTATAGGAAAAGCAAAAATAATTCATGTAAACATGTGGGCTTAAAAAATGTAGCTCTCTACCTCTAGCATGGCTTGAGAAAGTCCCCAACGAGTATCTTGAGGATGTCTCGGAGTCGAGTGCTTTAGGTACGAGAAATTATTTTGTGCGGAGACCGGACACAGAAAGCTTTCCGTAGACCAACCGGAATGCGCCATCATGTCAGCAGTACCGAGCTGCGTTATCAAACAAAGGGCAACGTGTCGCATTCTTGTTGGTCTCCTGATGGTGTTCGGTGTCCGTACAGAATAATTAATCCCCATGAGCCACGAGTCCCTTGGGATGGCTCTCTACCGTAGTTGGGCGACTAAGGTCGAAGGGACCGTTGGGGGTGACATAGGTCAAGGTATTGTAGTAGGCGGGCGACGAAGGTTGGAAGGACCGTAGTTCCCGGGCGATGTAGGTCAGAGGACCATAGTTAGCAAGTGACTAAGAGTTGAGGGCCATAGTAGGAGGGATCATAGTCGTCGGGCGACAAAGGTCGAAGGTCATAGGGACAGTAGACAACAGGCGGCAAAGGTTGAAGAGATTGTAGTTGGCGGGTGACAGAGATTGGAGGGATGCTATCATCGGGCGATGGAGGCTGAACGAAGGCTTGGATGTAGATACTGGACAAAGGTCCAATGTCGTTGGTCAAGCAAAGGTCTAGCAGAGGCGAGTCGGTGGTGGTGCCGGGGTGGAGCACTAGGATTCAAGTCTCAGAGCTCTCTTAAGTCTCTAGCCCAAGGTCTAAACATCCAAAAGTCAAAGCCCCCTTAATGTGGGAAGTTGGGGTGTATTTTTAATTTTGAGAGTGACATACTCTATAAATATGAAGAATATATAGGGCAAATTTAACGTGCTCCATTGAACGACCCATATTGATTCCCTTGACCTTGGAGTGTTTGTCAGGCATTTGAGTGTCTTAATGATGTTAGAATTAAGCATTCTTGTACTTGTAGGATTCGTCTTGTTGAATCGCTCGATTTGATTATAGGCATGTTATATTTGTATATCATGTGGTCATCCAATTAAGCACTAAAGCTTCAAAAATTTGCTTTGGTCCCTTAATTTGGGCTCGAATTTGGTGTTATTGGGTTCGTCTCATTGAGACCTTTAGTTTGAGTATAAGTTTGCTGAAATCGAAATTTGAATGATCCTAATTTAATTTTGGAAGTTTCTAATTCAGATATGCATCAAGATTCGTGACTGCTCAAGATGATTTTTGGTGACCTATAAATTAATATTATAGAAATATCATAAAGAATCAAGCTAGATGAGCTAGTAGCAGCTTGCTAATACAAAGCATTATACTATGACATATTTTAATACTCATGAACTAAGATTATTTAAAAAATAAAAATATTAACTTTAAAAAAAAATTCATGCTTTTAAATATGAAATATATTGCTCAAAGATTAAAAAAAATTATATGATTTATATTTAGTTTAATTATGATAAGCCTCAAATTAAGATAGAAATATATTATAAATTTAAATTAGTTATTCTTTTATTACATTTTTATGATGACTAGATTATGAGAATAGATGTATTAGGGCTAGTCTATATTAAGAAAGAGAGAGGTAGGCCTTAAAAGATTTAATTAGAAAGTATTAAAAGTGATCCTTCTATTTTTATACTTTTGTATGACACAAATTATGTGAAAATATTATAATCAAAATTTTGAAATGATAAATTAAAACTATTAGATTTTTTTAAGATTAATACAATATAAATTAGAAGAGTTTTTTCTTCTTTAAATTGAAAAAAAAATTATTATGAAATAAAATTAGTGATTAGTGAATGGGTAATATTTTAATTACTTATAGTAGAAAAAATATTAAATTATATTAATAATCAAGTAATTATTCAATTTTTTAAGATTATATGTTATAAAATGTAATTAATTTCAACTTATATTTTATCTCATTAAAATAATAAATTCATGCTTATAAAAAAAAAAACATCAAATGTTGTGAAGAAATATTTTATCAATATATTGATTGAAGAAATATTTTCTAAGGCAAATAATTTCTCACGCACAAACTTGTGAATAATGACAATTAGAAAAAAGATTATATTTAATAAAAATTTTAAAGAGCAGCAGATACGTCATAACATTAGGCGTATTCTTAGAGAAAGAAAATGAGAAAAGAGAGGAGAGAGGAGTGAGGAGAGAGAGTGAGAGGGAGCGGTAGCGCAACAATTACTTCATTAAGATGGAATCTTTTAATATTACCCTTTTTAAATATATTTTATATTTTTTTAACTTTTTTTTTATAAAATAAATTTTAAAATTATTATTTAATATAATTTTTAGATATTTATAATTGATACGTCATCATGAAATTATCTTGATTGGGCACGAATCTCGAGGCAAAATCAATTCATAAACTTCAAAAATTAAATTCAAGAGCATATGAACTCCGATTTTAGCGAGCTTATAGTCAAATTGAGCGTCTCGGAAATATGAATCCAACGACACCAAGATCAACCCAATCCGAGCCCGAATGAGTCTAAATCAAGGGCTCAAAGCACTGTTAGAAGGTTCAAACTACAATTTGAGTTACCAAACGGTCTCCGATTTTGACGAGCTTATACTCGAATCTAACGGCTCGACGAGACAAATCCAACGAACCCAAGATCGCCGAATTCCGACATCATTAAGGCCTTCAAATCCCCAACGAACAGTGGATGATCAAAGGATTCGATATCGGCCGTCCATTCAAAACACTCCCAATTCGCCCCTGATCTCATGCCTATTTAAGGGCTATGCCACTCCAGAAAAACTATAAATAGAGCCCCCATTCTACACCAAAGGGACTCAAGTGAAGAGAGAGAAGAAGAAGAGAAAGGGGAAAAGGAGAATCCCCTCCTTCTCGACCACCGTCGGAGCTCTTCCTATCGCCCGAACACGCCGGGATTATGCGGGATATTCAAGAGAATGCAGGAATTCTTCCCAACTTCCACATGATACTGAAATTCTTCCCAATTTGCAACAGAGTTCCCTCTTGACGTCAAAACTCAGCCCAAGTGAAGCCTGAGTTCTCTTTTGCCACCAACAGACGTCAGACTTCTACCCGACGTCGAACCTTCACTCTTCGCCAAGTTTCTACCTGACACCGGACTTCTACCGGTTATCGGACTTCGCTGGACGTCTACGCGAAGATGGATTTCTTTCCATTGTTGGTCTTCTACCTGATGCTGTTCTTCTGATCTTCGTCGTCAGACTACAATCCTTCTGACCTCCGTTGCCAGCCGACTATAGTCCTCCTGACTTATGTCGCCCGCCGACTACTGTCTTTCCGACCTCCGTCGCGCGCCCGCCGACTAAGGTCCTCCTGACTTACGTCGCCCGCCGACTACAGTCCTTCCGACCTCCGTCGCCAGCTGACTACGGTCCTCCTAACTTCTGTCGTCCGCCGGCTACAGTCCTTTCAACAAAGCGAATATGTCAATAGTAGCTCTTTGTATTTACATCATGTAATGTACTCTATAAGATGTACATCAAGCTAAGGCCTTCTCCTAAGGAATGGCCTCATTTGTAATCGACTGCAAATATTAGTGGATTCGTTCAAACTGGGCTAGGCCCCGTGGTTTTTTCCCCTTTTTTCAGGAGTTTTCCACGTAAAAATCTTGGTGTCTCATAAATGCTAGACCCTCTCTCTTATCTGATTGCGTGCCGGATTTTTGTACAACGCTAAGACGATAAACTTTATTTTTCTCTACCGCCGCGAATACTCCTGGACGCAACAATAATATTACATAAATAATTTAAATCTTTAATAATAAAATTTATTATTTAAATTTAATTATGTTTTTTTTATGTTTAAATATAATATTTAAAATAAATTAAATTATTTAATTAATTATTTATCTTTTAAAAAAATTAATAAATTTAATTATTTATCTTTTAATAAATTAGATTTTAAATTCTTATAAATATTTTCTTAAAACAATAATTTTGAATTATAAATAATTATATTATATTTAAACAAAAAATTTAATATGAGTAATTTTAATGTAAAACTAAAAAATATTTTATGTGATCTGGACTGCTTACATATGCTTCTTGCCATTTCTCTTTTATGCGGCATCTCTTTTTGGCTTGTTTTGGCGTGTTGGTCACCTGGGAAGATCTCTTTCATATTTTGTTGAGGAAAATTTTTACTATTGGAATAATTTTCTGTTTGTTCTTAAGCTCTTTCTCGGTTCAATCACCAACTGCTTTGATTATGTTTTGGGACAATGATGAGCAAAGGTCTACATCTTTCCAGCATCCTTGGATGGTCTTTTGGCAACCAAGATATCTCTATATGGCGGATCTCGGAGGTGTTGTGATGGTCCGTTTAGTTATTCGTTATGGCTAACTTTTTCTATAAAATCAATTTTTAAAATTACTATTTAATATAATTTTTAGATATTTATAATATTACATAAATAATTTAAATATTTAATGATAAAATTTATTATTTAAATTTAATTATGTTTTTCTATGTTTAAATATAATATTTAAAAGAAATTAAAATTATTTAATTAATTATTTATTTGTTAAAAATTTATTAAATTTAATTATTTATCTTTTAATAAATTAGATTTTAAATAAAAATAATAATTTTAAATTCTTATAAATATTTTTTAAAAAATAATTTTGAAGTATAAATAATTATATTATATTTAAAAAAATATTATATGAGTAATATATTTAATTTAAAACTAAAAAAATATTCATATTATATTTTTCTTGATGGCTCACTCTTAATGACCTATTTGCTGCCCTCCCTCTCTCTCTCCTCTCTCCTCTTTCCTCTCATTTTCTTTCTCTTAGAATACGCCTACTGTTATGGGTATCTGCTGCTTTTTAAAAGTTTTATTAAATATGTTTTTTTTTTTCTAATTGTCATTATTCACAAACTAAAAATTACCCCCAAACGATTACAATTTTCCCGTTTACCTCCGTATATTATGGGTTTCTATAGTTCCACGGATTTAACGGAATTTAAACTAAAGGACGTCCTCATTCTATTTATTTCTTGCAGGCTTAACGAGAACCTCATTGCGCCGCAGATCTCCTTCCTCCTCACTCAGGCTTCTCCCTCTTCCGCTTCTTCCCTCAAGCGCAGGTGGCGGCACAAGCGCCTTCTTTCTCCTCCGTTTCTTCCTTCGTGCGCAGGTGACCGCCGCACACGTCCAATTTAGCTGCAACTTTTTTTTTTTTTTCACTTGAGGAGGTTTCGTAAGGTTCTTGATTGGCCATATACTTTTAGATCTCGATTTTTCTGCTGGTTGTTGCGCGATAGAGTAGAAATACGATTAGATTTGCGGTAGTGAGATGGGGATGATTTTCGAAGCTATGCTATTATTGTCCTACTAGATGAAATGGATCTTTGGCGAGATCCTCCTTTTGGGCGATCATGAGCTCCAGATCTGTTATTTTGAACTATGGAGCGTAATGCCATCATTGATTTCGGAATCGATTATTGATTGAATATTACTCGATTTTTTTGGCTCTTAATTTGAAAACCAGGGTGGTTTTTGTGATAATCAATCTGGTTTTTAAACTCGGAATCTGCTTATCCAGACAATTGCGCAAAATGGGGCTAGCTTTATAGCTGGGGAGGGTCCGAATGTGCTAGAGAATTTTGATTTGACGGAATCTGGAGGCTTATTCAATTTTCTAAAAGTTTTTTATTTGATCAGTTTGTTTGAGCTATTGTAAACCGGACGTTATGTCAAGGAGAGTTCCATCCCGACGCCCAGCGGAAAGTGGCAGCCTGCCTTTGATTGGCTCGTTGAATCAGAAATCAAAAACTTCTCCGCTTCTTTCTATTGGTCTAGTTGTCCTGGTAAATATTTCCTAGATTTCACATCTAGCTTTTTTATAAAAAAAAATTGGCTTATCATCTTTGCGGTCAGATCAAGATCTTCACTTTAATAACCATGTTTTTTTCTCAAAATTTTCAGGGTGCCATTCTTCTTATTGGCTATTCTTACAGCGGCTCAGGTACGTATTTTTTCACTAATGCAAGTTTCGGGAATACTTTGGGTTTATTTATCGTATAAATTGTAGTTCTCAAATGAATTAAATGGTTGGGTCTAGAAAGATAGTAAAAAATGACCCAAAATGTGAGAAGTTTAGGCTTGACTCTGGATCCGGGTCAAAGAATGCTTCCTAAGTTCTGGTTTAACTTAAAGTTCCTGCATCTCTTATATGGTGAAAGTAGCTTGATTAATCTCATTGTCAGGCTAAAGGATTTCTTGCTTTTTGGAATACTGATTTTAATTTGAATTTGCTTCTGCATAATTCTTAACCTCTGTTTCTGGTTAAAATCACCTTACACCAACTCCACATGAGCTAAATTCTGGCTTTCTTTTGTTTTCAGGTGTATCTACAAATATCAGAGAATCTTTTGGCGGTGAAGGTAGAGCATTATTTGTTTTCACTAGTATGCATTGTCTATTATTTAAACTTTATTTCAATCAAGCAATTGAATATTATCCCTTTGGGCTGATACAATCCGATTTGTCTTTAAGATTTCAAAACTTAAAGAGGCGTATACATGGGATTTATAGATTTATTTTATTTTAATGAATGTATGCTGAGAATATGTTAAGCTTAGATCAAATTCTGTTAGATTACTATGACTCCTTCCCAGCCATTCTAATGGACCCGCTGAGTTGGTCCAGCCAATCAACCTGATCCCAGCAAAGGGAGCCAGTCTAGCTGGCAGGCGGAAGAGCCCTGTGGGCACTACTAGTGTGTGCATTGGGCAAAGAGAGAGGGGGGCTCAAACGGGATTAATTCTACCTTTAATTTCTTATCATAGAAAATCAAAGTTGGGAGGGAATTAGGGAGGTTTATTTATGGAAAAATGGTTGATTTGAATTTAGATTGGGAGGGAATTATGAAGGTTTATTTAGGAAAATTGTTGATTTTTTTTATTTTTTATTTTATGAAGAGGGTTGATTTGTTCCTTGGCGTATGTTTTTTGCTGACGATATTCTTCTTGTTGATAAGACTAAAGAGGGAGTTGAAGGTAAACTTGAATTATGGAGGTCAACCATAGAGTCTAAAGGTTTTTGTTTGAGTAGATCTAAAACCGAATACATAGAGTGTAATTTTAGTAGTAATATATCTAATGGGAGGTTTGTGATTTTGAGAGATCAAGTCATTAATAAAAGTACACATTTTAGATATCTTATGTCTATTGTTCAGAGTGATGGTGAAATAGATGGGGATATTATTAGTAGAATTCAAGTTGGATGGATGAAGTTGAGGAATGCATTGGGTTTGTTGTGTGATAAAAAGTATCACTCAAACGTAAGGGAATATTCTATAAGATGGTGGTTAGACCTGTGATGCTTTATGGCACAGAATGTTGGCCATTAAAATAGAAGCATAATATTAAGTTAAGTGTTGTAGAGATGAGGATGCTCAAGTGGATGAGTGACTTTGCTTTTAGAAACAGGATACGAAATGAGCATGTACGTGAAAAGGTTGGAGTAGCTCCAGTGGCAGATAAAAGATTAGAGAGAGCCGCCTTAGATCATTTGATCACATAAAACGACTGCCTTCTGATGACCTGTGTAGGAGAGTAGATGTATTAGATTTAACCTATGTTAAGAGAGGTAGATGTAGACCTAAAAAGACTTGGTTAGAAAATATTTAAAATGAACTTTCTTTATTAGATCTAAATGAGAATTTGACTCTTAACCAGACACAATGGATAAAAAAGATTCATGTAGCCAACCCCTCGTAGTGGGATAAAGGCTTGATGTTGTTGTTGGTGTATGAAGAGAGCTGATTTGAATTCAGATTTTTGAGGGAATTATGAAGGTTTATTTAGAGAAAGATGACTTATTTGAATTCAGATTGTGAGGGTTTATTTATGATTAATTAGGTTGTTTTATTTTCATTATGAGATTTTTGTGTTTTGGTGTAGTTTTCTTTGGAGTTGTTCTTAGCGACATCTAGGTTTTGTGGGGAGTCAATCTACCTCTTGAATAGTAGATTAACTTGTATATTGGTTTGTTGTGTTGATATCAATAGAATTAGCCTAAAATTTCTGCTGCATTTTCTCTTCGTTATTGTTATTTTTGGCTGTGCGGAGATTGGATTCCTGTCACATTCATTTGACATTTGTGGGTGGCATAGAACTGAATAGAAATCTTGATAGTCTTGAAAGAAGAGGTTTGATTTGAACCCAACACCAAAAATGAAATGCATGGCAAGTTCGCCATCAGACCATTGGATATCATTGTTGAAGTAGTGATTAGGTTGCCTCAACTCCTCCACCTAGTCGTGGAAACAAACTTTTCTTTCTTATAGGGTAAGGCTACATGCACCAATTAATCCCCGACTTGCATTTTGGGGAGCTTCATGCATTTGGGGCACCCTTTAATCACGCTAGTAATTTGAGATCATATTTTATCTTCAAAATTTATTTATAGATCAATAATACATCAGTTATCATTTTATTAAAAAGAAAAATGCAGCGCTTCCAACTTAATATGAATATGAAGGAGAAGTACGCTGATCCTTTCTTTGAATGCAGAAAGCTTTAATTTGGCATTCCCATGTCCTCTTTGGTTTAAGAGACAGCAAAATCAACTGATGCAAGCATTCATGTTTTTTTTGTAATTTCTTTTGAGTTTTTATCAATCAACACGACACTAGATTATGTTGGTAATTTTCTGTGGAATGTGTCACATACTCCAGCATAATCCCCCTCTTAAGACTTTTTAAATGCCTTAGGCCCACGGTATCTTACAAGTATTCTTTAGCGTATTAACTTAGCGTTATTTAAAAACAAAAAAGACTGAATTTTCCCAAACCTTGTTTGTTATGCTGATATCATCCCCTGTTACTTCTTTGCTATCAGTTATTTTCTTGTCAGGTGCTCTGCTTACCCGGCCTTGTGATTTAGTTACAGTTTTCCATGAAATGTTTTTTGGTATGTTTGCTGCTTGCAATTTAATACTTTGGTCATGACTACCAGGATAGTGCTCTAAAACTTGCTAAACATTTATTCAAGATAAATGGATATCCTAGGAACTTGGTAACTGGCACTTGGTATCTTCTTTGCTTGAGCAGTTAGAGCCTTATTAATGGGAAGGAGAGGTTTAATATTTCCTTTTTTTTTTTCATTTCCCAAGTGTATATTGGAGTAATCCTATGACATGTTTGGAAAAAAAACTTTAGTGAGTTTAACTTTTGCTGGATATTACGTAACAATTTTTGTTCTTGTTAATGGTGTTGTATTCCTCTCATGGACATAGTTGTAGTTCGCCATTTATTCTATTTGTTTTTTCCTATCCAAGTTTGTGTTGCCTTCCGAAGACCCGGTTAAGAAAGTAGAGGTATTATATTTGACTTATGTTAAGAAAGGTAGAGGTAGACCTAAAAAACTTGATTAAGAAATATTAGAAATGACATTTCTTTATTAGATTTAAATGAGAACTTAACTTTTAACAGGGCACAATGGAGAAAAATGATTCATATTGTCGATCTCACATAATGAGAAAAAGGCGTGATGTTGTTGTTGTTGCTGCAAGTTTGTGCTGCCAACACTAAAGATTTTCACTATTCTAAGATTTATTGGGCAAGTTTTTTTTTTTTATCTGAATAATTTCCAAAGTGAAATCTTGGTTGTATGCCCTAGGTCCATCTCTGAAGTTCTTAAACTTTCAATTATAACTCTTTCTTCATATTCCTTTGAATTCATTTGTGTTCATTACCTCTAATGTAAATTAAGGTTCTATTATAGAGAAAAAAGGGATGTATGTTAGAACATCACTTGTGAATTTAAGATGAATGGTTTAAGTTGATTGGTATCTCAAGTTTATTATGTAATAAGAGGATATTATAGAGACAAAAGGTTGAATCTATAAAAGGAAACTAAGATTACAGACTATTTTCTAGGAATTTAAGTATTGACCACTAAAAGTCACTGCTAAGAAATTGAGTTAGTATGTATTATAGAATTAGGAATGATAGATGTGTGAAAGGAACATCTTTCATAACCTTTGGAAGTGAAATTTATTAAAATATAAGTTGTTGATCTTAGACTTAGGTGATTTGGACATTATAAAAGATAGCAAATTTTCATCAATATGGTGGGAAGAAGAGATTAAAGTAATAGGAAGGAAGAGAGAGAGATCAGCTTAGTATGATTTGAAGAAAACCTTGTGTAGAAAATAACGAGCATTGCTTGTACCAATCAATAAGAATAAATGTAGAAAAATGATTCAGAAAGCTAAGCCCAAAATAGTTTGGATAATTATTTTCTTATGTTTCCAAAAGAGTAGAATGGATAAAAAGTGGATGTGCGAAGTACTTAGATTATCTAGATCTTTCTTCCTGTTTTTTTTAATAAATTTTATGTAACTACTTGGAGTGCAATATTTTTTTATAGTCAATTATTTTTTGTTTGTATAAGGAATCCCAATTTGTATATAACACAAGTAAAAGAGGCACCAAAAATGAACAAAATAGTGCACTAAAAAATGAGCTTGTTGCACTAAAAGTCATGCCAAGGTGCCAAATTGGCAAATTGTAAAATCTTACACACTTCAATGAGAACCCTAAACGGCTAGCAAGAATCTAAATATTGAAATCAAACTAAAAAGTGCCATCATTCTTTCAGAAAAGTTGGAAAAAAGTCTGCTGGTCATAAAAAAGTGCACAAATTGAGGATTGCTCTTAATTTTATGAGATTTTTTAAAAGAAAAAAAGATAATAAACAATGAGAAAAGAAACAAATAAAAAATAAAAAATACTTAAAACTTGGGAAAATAAAAAAATAGAGGAAAATTCTAAAAATTATCTTGTGCATGGTTAAGCTTTACTGCACTCATTTCAAGGCGTACATTTCTTATTTTTTTCTTGAAAAATATAAATGCCCCAGTAACTATCCGCAAAAAATTATAAAAGTGTTACAAACTTAGAGAAAATGAGGAATTTACTTTTCAAGCTTAATCTACCATGTCCAAGGGTGAAAAGTTCATTATCCTAAGGCCTCAAAGTTATCTAAGTAATATAATAGTGATTTAGATCTCTTGCCTTAGCCTAACGGGCATGTTGTATAATAAATTGGGAATCAAAATCCTATTGAATCCCGCTAAAATATTTTATAGTGCTAAATGCGTTTATATAAGGCCTTCAAAAGCTCCCATAACAAAAATTCATTTTAAAATCACAAAACTATTCAAGTCACCCTACTTATAGGGAAAATTTGAAATTCCTAACCAATGGAAGTTCTTAGCATGCAAACCTTGATTCTTTTGTTGAATTAACAAAGTACTCGCTAAATTGCATTTTTAAGGTACAAAATAGCCTCAAAATCAAGTTGGAACAAATTCTCACAAATCAAACCCTTATTTTAAATAAATTCCATGTCAATCCTAAATTTCTCGGATCATCTCTACCAAATTTAGACATAAATCTTCATCAGGTTAGACAAAGTCATTAAGAGTAGATTATTACTTTACAAACTGATCATCAAATCACATAATCGTCAAGCCAAGTTTGTATCAAACTAACGAATCTTGTGTCTCGCGAGCTTTCCCTATCCAAATAGAGGGAAAAGAAGTCCAAATGTATTCAAATCCTAAATTTTTCATGTCAATTTTGTACCAATATATAACCTTCTAACCAAAACTCATCTCTATTAAGCACGAAATTGCAAATTCACTTTAAAAAAATAAAAAATAAAAAAGCAAAATCACTTATATATATATATAGAAATTAACCCTTAATCTAATTGGATATTTGATTAGAGGTGATCTATGATTGTGATGTAGAACTATATGCGTAATTGGAGATTTGCACGAAATTTTAAGAGCAACGTTAGATTCTCGTTAGAGCGATTAAAACAACAATCGTAAACAATTAAGTAGTACGTTCGCTTAGGTTAAACTACACAAGAAACTAAGCTAGATCAAAACACATAGGAAATTTAAAGCGTTGCATGCGACGTAGTTTCCAACTTAACCCTTGTTCAACAACGAGGTCTAGGGCAAAGAAGTAATAAATCCTACGAATACTAATGGGTGGCGACAAGTGGACACAATCTCTTGTTTTGGACAAATTCTCATGAAGAATTTGGAATTCGAAAGTAAGAGAATCAAGAAAGGAAAGGATCACCTTCTCGGAGAGACGTCGTAGAAATCCCACGTACCTCCCAAGTGTTGATTACACAATCTGAAATTGTATTCAGGATCTCCATCAAGAAATCTCCCAAGTGTTGATTACACAATCTGAAATTGTATTCAGGATCTCCATCAAGAAATCTGAAATTTTATGAATTTCCCCTCAAAAAAAAATCTGAGAAGAAACTGGCTTCCACTGTCTGGAAGGGATGGACTAGAGGGAAGCAAGGGGAATGACGTGATTCTCAAGAGCTTTGTTGGTGGGAAGGGGCTGTGAGAGGGAGGGAGAATGCGGTTAGCCGAGGAGAGGGCTGGCGGGGCTGAGGAGCGTGATTTTGATTTCCTGAGAACAAGTTGGTTTTAGGAAAACAAATTAGTGCCTAATTAATAGGGGGGTTACGGTTCAGAGAGGTTTGAAGAATTAGAAATTATTTCCTAAAGTAAGAATGGGTTTTAGGAAACAATTTGAAAAGGGGGTGATGAGGGGGAGTTATGGGCCGGCGGCATGCAAGGGTGCTGGGAGAAAAATTAGAGAATAATTAAACTTCCTAATTGAGTTTATTATGATTGGGAAGAATTGATTTATTCCTCTCTTAATCAAAACTCAAATAGGAGCACAATAAATGATTTTCCTAAAATAGGATTGGTATATTAGGAAATATTTTGAATTTCAAATATTTGAAGTTTGGATTCAAAATGTATTCCAAAATATATAAAACTAAAATAGGAAACAAAATAAAGGTGGGGATGAGGGTTGAGGTGGTCGGCGGCAGACAGGCCGGCGGCCAAAGTGGTGGCCGGCGGGATGAGGGAGGAGGTGACGGGTTCCTTGGATGAGGGGGGGAAATTCCGGAAGGTAAGTTAAGAGGCGACGATTTATGGTGGAAACGGAAGGTAAGCGTAGAAGGAAGATGGGGACAACCAAGAACCACCGGTGGTGGTTGTTGGGTACGACGGGTGGCCTCTCCTAGGCTCCACCTAGCTCTCAACCTTTCTCTCTCAAGCTTCTACAAAGAAAGCTCCAAGAAGACTCATGTAAGAAGAAATTTCAATAATCATCCATTAACCATGAAAATACAAGAAAGAGGCTATATATAGCCCATTACAATGTCATGAAAAATAAAAGACTAAAATACCCTCGAGGGGCTACAAGACTCACTCCCTCAAGCAAGGGAAAAACAGGAAAAGTGCAGAAAATAAAAAAGACATCAAAATAAAAGGTCCAATCTAATCATCAGAAATACATCGGGCAGATCGTGGCCGTCGATCTACGACCACGTCGACGGTAGACCTTCCATCCGATGTCCCCATCATTCTCCCGGGGTGGGAGAAAACTCGACTCCGTCGAGTAAGAATCTCTCTCGTAAAGCTCCAAAGCATCCGGGTCTATCTTCTGCAGCTTCTCGCGGTCTATCCACGTGTCCTCCGATTCAGGTTTTCCTCTCCACCTGATCAAATACCTTCTCCTTCCTCCTTCTTGTGGAGATAATGTCATCACTCAAAACTGTGTCCACTTTATCAACCATGGGTGGTTTGGGAATGGTAGGAAGGGGGGGCAAATTTGGGTTTTCCAATGGTGGGGTTATATCAGGCTGTGGCGAGAATGGGTTGGGTGGATTGAAATCAGGGCCTTCATAAGCCACTAGATCCTCAATGTTAAAGGTCGGGTTAATGTTGAAATCCTCGGGGAGGTCTACCACGTATGCATTATCATTAATTTTCCTTAATATTTTGAAGGGCCCAGCACTCTTGGCGTGTAGTTTCTTAACGGTTCCTTGCGGGAACCGTTCCGGACGGATCCGCACCATCACGAAGTCACCTACTTTAAAAGTTTTAAATCGTCGTTTTAAATCAGCATATAACTTGTAATCTCTGTTGCTCTTTTCGATATTTTGTGCAATTTCCTTATGCAGTTCATGCAGATGTGATGCAAATGCAGATGCGGACTCAGAAATTCTATACCTAGAACTCATAGGAATCAAATCTAAAGGTTGTCTAGGCTTAAACCCATATACAATCTCAGAAGGACTTAGACCCGTGGTTCGGTTGACAGAATTATTGTACGCAAATTCAGCAGTAGGTAGGATAGTGTCCCAGTCTCTAATATGATTCCCAACCAAAGAACGCAGTAAGTTTCCTAAACTTCTGTTAACTACCTCTGTCTGACCATCCGTTTGTGGGTGAAAAGCAGTGGAGAATTGTAGCTTAGTACCCATCTTCATCCACAGGGTTTTCCAGAAGTAACTAGTGAATTTAACATCTTGATCCGATACAATGGTTTTGGGTAATCCATGCAAGCGGACGACCTCATTAAAATAAAGCTTGGCAATGTGAGAGGCATCAGAAGTTTTGGAACAGGGGAGGAAATGAGCCATTTTAGAAAAGCGATCTACAACCACGCATATGGCATCATTTCTTCGCAGTGTCTTTGGCAGGCCTAAAATAAAATCCATACTGACGTCCTGCCAAGGACAACTAGGCACGGGTAACGGAGTGTAAAGCCCAGTGTTCTGCTTACGTTGCTTGGTCAATTGACACGTGTGACACCTAGCAACCATTCTACCAACATCCCTCTTAAGGCTTGGCCAAAAGAAATGGTACTCAACAGCCTCAATCGTCTTATCTCTACCAAAATGTCCAGCGAGGCCCCCAGCGTGAAGTTCCCACACAAGAAATTCCCTAAGGGAAGTGCGAGGTATACAAAGCTTTTGGGCTTTGAAAAGGTAACCGTCATCCAAGAGGAAATCGTCCACGAGGCGGGTGCTGCTCGTGGACAGGGAAGAATAAATTTCTTTGAAGTCTGGGCACTCAAGATAATCCATCTTCATCTGATCAAAACCCACGACTTCCGCTCTCAACTCAAGAGTCGTCATCATCCGACGGCTGAGAGCGTCAGCAGCTTTATTCTCAACCCCTGCCTTATGTCTAAGAGTGTACGTGTACTCCTGAAGAAATTCTACCCATCGGCCATGTCGGGCGTTAAGTTTCTTTTGAGAATTGATGTATCTCAACGCCTCGTGATCCGAAAAATGACGAACTCTTGCGGGAGCAAGTAATGTCGCCAGTAGCGAAGGGATTGGATCACAGCGTAGAATTCCTTATCGTACGTGGAGTAACGCTGCCTAATATCATTCAGCTTCTCGCTGAAATAGGCTACCGGGTGACCCTCCTGGGAGAGGACTCCTCCAATTCCGACCCCCGAAGCATCGCAGGTCACTTCGAAGACTTTAGAGAAGTCAGGAAGTCTCATCACTGGGGCTTCCACCATTCGTTTCTTAATCTCATCGAATGCTCTGGTGGCAGCCGGGGTCCAATGAAAATCACCCTTCTTAAGGCAATCAGTGATAGGAGATACTATGGTGCTGAAATTTCGGATGAATCTCCTATAGAAGGTAGCTAACCCGTGGAAGCTGCGAACTTCCCGAATGTTCTGAGGAACGGGCCAGTCAACTATGGCTCTAACTTTCTCGGGGTCAGCAGAAACACCTTGCGCAGAAACAATAAAGCCTAGAAAGATGACTTGGTCTACGAGGAAAGTACATTTCTTAGGATTGGCATAAAGCTGTTCTTTCCTCAAGACATCACAAACTTGCCTAAGGTGGTCAAGGTGCTGATCAACGGAATGGCTATAGATAAGAATGTCATTAAAATAGACGACAACAAACTTACCCATAAAGGGGCGCAACACTTGAGTCATAACCCTCATAAAAGTGCTAGGGGCATTACTCAGTCCAAAGGGCATGACTAACCACTCATAAAGGCCATCTTTCGTTTTGAACGCGGTTTTCCACTCATCTCCGGGTCGGATCCGGATCTGGTGGTATCCACTCTTAAGATCAATTTTGGAGAATAAAGTTGCACCCGTCATCATATCGAGCATGTCGTCGAGCCTCGGAATAGGGAATCGATATTTGACGGTGATCTTGTTGATAGCACGGCTATCAACACACATCCTCCAAGTTCCGTCCTTCTTAGATGTGAGAAGGGCCGGCACCGCACAGGGACTAAGACTCTCCTTAATGAAACCTCGCTGCAGTAATTCGTCAACCTGCTTCTTAAGCTCGGCATGTTCCGAGGGGTTCATGCGGTAGTGGGGCAGGTTAGGTAGGGAGGCTCCAGGGACGAAGTCTATAGCATGCTGAATGTCTCTAAGCGGTGGTAATTGATCTGGGAGATCATCGGGAAAGACATCAGCATACTGTCCTAAAATTGGTTGTACCTCCTCAGGAATGGGCTCGTCAGATTCAGTGGAAATCTCACGGCCAACTAAGGCAAATAGAGGAGCACCTTGGGAAACTTCACTAATCAGAACCTTTGCGGTGACAAGGTTCACCCCCTTTTTGGGTTTGGTTGGGTTGGATTTCGTGGTATCCGTAACCCGGGGTTGGGATGGCAAGAGCTTAATCTTTTTGCCCCCATGTTCAAACACGCAGGTGTTCGAACGACCATAAATGTGGACATCGTTATCGTAGATCCAGGGGCGACCTAGTAAAATTTGTCCAACATTCATGGTCAACACATCGCACCAGACATTCTCCTTATAAGTGGCAAAGGAGATGGGTACGTGGCTTCGTTCCTTTACCTCCAAGGCGTTGGAGTTGACCCACGACACCTTGTACGGGTTGGGGTGAGGAACGGCAGACAGACCTAATTGGGATACCATGCTGGAGGAAACAGCATTGATGCAACTACCACTATCCACTATGACTTTACAGTTTTTGTCTTTGATTTTGGTGAAGGTATGGAAAATTGTGGTCCTACGCCAGTCATCAGTGGGTGTCGGGTGGGATAGAGCACATCTCACCACGCAGATGGGAGAGGTATCCGACTGTCGAAGGCAACTGAGGACCGTAGTGTCGTCGTCCTCCTCGAAGTATTCGCCTTCTTCCTCAACTTGGTGGACCTGATCAACCTCGGGCTCGAGATCGTCCTCAGTTACTTCCTCAACGATTGAAACCTTGTAAGGACTGGAGCACTGAGAAGCGATATGCCCATACCCCTGGCATCGAAAGCACTTGGTCCCGGGATTGGACCGAGGGGCATCCGTGGTGGGAGGCTTACTTCTAGAATCAGATCTAAGTGCAGGTGGACCCGGGGGTGGTCGGGTCATGCTCCCCGGAGTAGGTCGGGAAACAGGAGGGTGCGAGGTGGAACTACCGGCTGGTCTATACGGAGGTCTAGAGTCATGAGATCGACTCGGATGCTGAGAACGGGATTCCTCAAGATCAAGCACTAGGCTATAGGCATTTTCCAGAGTAGTGATGTTTCGGGCAAAAAGTTCGTTGCGTAAATCTTCCCGCAGTCCGGTACGAAACATCGACAAAATTTGCGCGGGGGTGGTTGAGGTCTCCCCTTTGCAACGAATCAGGTAATCATCGAAGGATGCAATGTAATCCTTAACGGGTTTGCTTCCTTGGGTAAGTCGGTTCCACCTGTCAAGGAGTCTAGGGAAGTACGAAGGAGGTAGGTACTTCTGCTTAAGTTCACGTTTCATGGACGCCCAATCAGTAATGGGGTACTCGTTGCGGGACTCCCTAAGACTTTCTAAGTTCGACCAGAATTGGCTAGCCCTACCAATAAGCTTCATCTCCGCGAACCTAACCTTTCTAGCTTCAGAAATGTTATACCACTTGAAGAAGCTATCCATACCTTTGATCCAATCAAGGAAGAGTTGTGGATCTAAGGTGCCATCGAAAGTGGGAGCTTCTACCTTGATATTCTTCATCAAGTGTATGTCGGGGTCATGGTTGGTGTCGTGTATGTAATGAGGATTTCGATAAGGGGCACGTGGGGGCCCATCATCTTGAAAAGTTTCATCCCCATACATGGAAGGTGGCCTAGAAGGTGTGTAAAGGGGTGCTTGGTTCCTACCTCGTTCTAGGTTGTCGAACCTATCAGTTGTCTGGCGCCGAAGTTCCGCTAGGTCAGACTGGTTCTCCTTAAGTTGCTGACTAATCGCGCCCATTTGACCTACCAACAGGTCTAAAGTCCTGCTAAGTTGTTCCGGGTCCATTTCTAAACACTATGGGGTACTTAGAAGGTTTGCTAGGAAGTGGACAGCAAACTTACAGCATGGAAAACACTCTATCGGGACCCTAAATGGGGCTGGAAACTCACGGACAGCAAACTACAACTAAGGGTTAAGGTTCTAAATGCAAATGCTGAAGTGGGGAAGTGAATGGCAGCACTTAGGCACCTAAACAGTGAACCTACAGCACACTATTTGTTGCAGGAAACAACGTGGACAGCCACTAAACAAAGTGCAAAGTGAATCCTAGACAACTAGCGAAGTGGGTAGCTTAAGGACAGCAATTAAACAAGTAGTGAACAAGCTTAACGACCCCTAAATGCATGCAGAAAAACAGTGGACAGCAAGCATAACATGTAAATAAATCAATATAACTGTTGGCATGCATGCAACAACGAGATACGCTAATTGAAATAACTCCTAGGATGAAGTCTAGCATGCAAAACTAGAGCAAACCATGCTCTGATACCAAGATGATGTAGAACTATATGCGTAATTGGAGATTTGCACGAAATTTTAAGAGCAACGTTAGATTCTCGTTAGAGCGATTAAAACAACAATCGTAAACAATTAAGTAGTACGTTCGCTTAGGTTAAACTACACAAGAAACTAAGCTAGATCAAAACACATAGGAAATTTAAAGCGTTGCATGCGACGTAGTTTCCAACTTAACCCTTGTTCAACAACGAGGTCTAGGGCAAAGAAGTAATAAATCCTACGAATACTAATGGGTGGCGACAAGTGGACACAATCTCTTGTTTTGGACAAATTCTCATGAAGAATTTGGAATTCGAAAGTAAGAGAATCAAGAAAGGAAAGGATCACCTTCTCGGAGAGACGTCGTAGAAATCCCACGTACCTCCCAAGTGTTGATTACACAATCTGAAATTGTATTCAGGATCTCCATCAAGAAATCTCCCAAGTGTTGATTACACAATCTGAAATTGTATTCAGGATCTCCATCAAGAAATCTGAAATTTTCGGAATTTCCCCTCAAAAAAAAATCTGAGAAGAAACTGGCTTCCACTGTCTGGAAGGGATGGACTAGAGGGAAGCAAGGGGAATGACGTGATTCTCAAGAGCTTTGCTGGTGGGAAGGGGCTGTGAGAGGGAGGGAGAATGCGGTTAGCCGAGGAGAGGGCTGGCGGGGCTGAGGAGCGTGATTTTGATTTCCTGAGAACAAGTTGGTTTTAGGAAAACAAATTAGTGCCTAATTAATAGGGGGGTTACGGTTCAGAGAGGTTTGAAGAATTAGAAATTATTTCCTAAAGTAAGAATGGGTTTTAGGAAACAATTTGAAAAGGGGGTGATGAGGGGGAGTTATGGGCCGGCGGCATGCAAGGGTGCTGGGAGAAAAATTAGAGAATAATTAAACTTCCTAATTGAGTTTATTATGATTGGGAAGAATTGATTTATTCCTCTCTTAATCAAAACTCAAATAGGAGCACAATAAATGATTTTCCTAAAATAGGATTGGTATATTAGGAAATATTTTGAATTTCAAATATTTGAAGTTTGGATTCAAAATGTATTCCAAAATATATAAAACTAAAATAGGAAACAAAATAAAGGTGGGGATGAGGGTTGAGGTGGTCGGCGGCAGACAGGCCGGCGGCCAAAGTGGTGGCCGGCGGGATGAGGGAGGAGGTGACGGGTTCCTTGGATGAGGGGGGGAAATTCCGGAAGGTAAGTTAAGAGGCGACGATTTATGGTGGAAACGGAAGGTAAGCGTAGAAGGAAGATGGGGACAACCAAGAACCACCGGTGGTGGTTGTTGGGTACGACGGGTGGCCTCTCCTAGGCTCCACCTAGCTCTCAACCTTTCTCTCTCAAGCTTCTACAAAGAAAGCTCCAAGAAGACTCATGTAAGAAGAAATTTCAATAATCATCCATTAACCATGAAAATACAAGAAAGAGGCTATATATAGCCCATTACAATGTCATGAAAAATAAAAGACTAAAATACCCTCGAGGGGCTACAAGACTCACTCCCTCAAGCAAGGGAAAAACAGGAAAAGTGCAGAAAATAAAAAAGACATCAAAATAAAAGGTCCAATCTAATCATCAGAAATACATCGGGCAGATCGTGGCCGTCGATCTACGACCACGTCGACGGTAGACCTTCCATCCGATGTCCCCATCAGATTGTTTGTTAGACTCCTCAGACTATGAGGCTTTCGACCCTATATCGTTGATAGATTGGCTTCTGCGCAGGTGACCCAAAGTGATAGAGCCATGGTCCTTGATTCGGTTGACCATCCAACCCCATATACGGCCACATCTATATTCAGAACTTCCAACTTTTATTCAATAGCGAGTATCGTGCTCTAGATATAATTAAAAAGGGGTTTTGCATTCATGAGAAACTTTGATTTCTCATATATAATATGAAATTTGGATTGACCAAAATGTTTTCTAAAGGAAATCTCCGAAAAAGTGAAATAGTTTTTCCCTTAAAAACTTATTGTTGCTCGATGTTCCTTATATGATGCTACAAAGGAGTGAGAAGGAAATAAATCAATTATGAACTTATGAGCATCTTTTTAGAGCCTACACTCTCATTTGTGTTTAGGTAAAGATACGATTTACAGTAGCTCTTCTTCATATTCTGTGCTTACAGTTGAATAAAATGAATTGTTTTCTAGAGTTAAAGTTAGCTCCTTACATAAAAACATACCTTTTTTTGGCTTTCCAACTGAGGCTGTAGCAATCTAACACTTTATTTTTAGTACAGTTGCTTCATGTACTTTAGAAGTACAACATGCAATTCCTGTCCTGAAGAAAGTATATGGTGACGGCATGCGTAAAGTTCTACATGTTGGCCCTGACACTTGTTCTGTGGTTACCAAGTTATTGAAAGAAGAAGGCACAGAAGCCTGGGGTGTGGAACCATATGATTTGGAAGATGCTGATAGCAACTGCAAAAGCCTGGTACGGAAGGGCTTTGTACGTGCAGCTGATATCAAATTTTCTTTACCTTACAGGCCAAAATCATTTTCCCTGGTCATAACCTCTGATACCGTGGATTACTTAAGTCCAAAGTACTTAAACAGGACAATTCCAGATCTGGCAAGGGTATCCGCAGATGGTCTGGTTATATTTGCTGGTATGTTCAAAGCTTTTGTATTGTAGGCATTAAGTTATAGTTATGTACGTATAATTGCAATTTTTATTCAATTTAACCTAATCAGCTTGACTAGAAAACCTGTGGCTTAGTTGATTCACCCTTGGATGGATTGATCTTTTCGTTTAGTGAACGAGAGATTATTACGTGCGGTGTCCGGACCATCCAAAGGCGAATCCGGATGCGCCTCCGAATGAATCCGGACGCCGCACGTAATAATTTTCCTCAGTGAAGACTGGACTTCTATCAATATTTTGGCAAATATCTAGGCAAGCAAGCAAATTCACATGCTTTTTTGGTTAAAATCTATTTTTTTCATTTACTGGAGGATTTCAATGCCATGACTGAAGATGACCAATCCCATGGAAGCCTAATGCATGAGCTGCACTTATCTGCTAATTGAATAGTCTATTTATTGATGCCATCAGATAAAAAGTTCGAAAAATTTTTTGTTCAAAAAATTCTGACCAATAAAATTGTATTTATTTTGTGATGAATATAATATAAATTTTGATTGTTTATTCATATATTACATTCTTCTAAAAGCAAATTTAATAGCTTTTAGATTCATTTAATCAAATTGTGATCAGATAACGTTATCTAACTTTTAAATAAAAAGTTCCTGGTAGTGAGGGATTGCTTTATTTACCTTAGTATCGTAATATTGGCCGTGGCAAATGGTTATATTTCAGCATGATTTGGCTAATTGCATTGCTCTAATATTTGTGGAACATCTAAGACTACAAATTCTTTCAGAGTTCTATGTGGTCAGTTATTCAATTCATTCAGTCATTTAGGCATGAGAGTTGTTCTGCTTGAACTTCAGAAACAATGGCTGTGTTTGATTGCTAAACATTTGAGCAAAAGGAATTGAGATTAAAAAATAAATAAATCTCCAGTCAATGGCTATAGATTCAGAGACAAACAACCTACACATTATATGCATTTCATTTCATTTCTGTCACTTTCATTCAGGCTTCGTTTGGGACGGCTTTTTTACTGCTTCTTAAAATAGCTTTTTAATAAAAATTTAAAATTCTTGTATTAAAAAGCTACTTTAAGAAGCAATAAAAAAACTATCTTAAACGAAGCCTCAATCCACACAAACTAAAGAGATTTTTGAGCATTTAGGAATGTACCACTTGCACCCAATGCCACTTGTTATATACTTTTTTCTACAGAAAATTCATTTCAACCAAAATTGTTACTACAGCCGACTATTTCTTTTTTGGTTTTTTAGTTGTCTGAATACATCATCATCATTTGATATTTCTGATATTCATTCCTTTTCCATGTTTAGGCTTTCCAGCTCACCACAGAGCTAAAATTTCCGAGCTACCAAAATTTGGAAGGCCGGTATGACTTAATCTTCCTGCTTCATTGCCTCATTTTTCCAATATTTTTTTATTTATTTATGATGTCAAAAAATTGTTCCTAATATTTCTAAATTAACTTCACCTCAAAAAAGGCCAAATCAAGGAGTCCTTCTTGGTGGCTAAGATACTTCATTTCGTCTGGTCTGGAAGAGAATGAAGCTGCAGCAAAAAAGTTCGAGCAGGCTGCAGCTAAAATATCATACAAGCCTGGCTGCCAAATTTTCCACCTAAGTTCATAACTAGATCAGTTACAGCATTTCGTTGACTCTTATTTTACTCTCGCTCAGGTTTGAGTTTTCTTGCAAAATTGTATTCTTGACTATATTTTGATTGTAAGGTAACATGAATGATGTTTGATTATTTGTTAGGTATTTATTACACAGGCATCTCATGAATTATGACTATATTCGGATTGTAAGATATCTGATATTTTAGTGCACAGGCATCAAGTGATTATTTCATCTTGTTGAATTAAAAAACTGGCATGGAATTTTTTGACAGCATTTCTGTCGGAAAAAATAGCTTATCAATCTTTCTAATCATAATGAATTTTAAATTTATGCTAAAACAAACGTAATAAAAATTAATTATTTTTAATATATTAGATCTCAGAATAAATTTAATAATTGTATGAGCTATTCTAATTAAAATTTAATCAAGATATAATATTTTAAATTTATTCATTTTTTGGTATCTATTTTTCCAAAAATTAGATATCACCTAAGTATTATTGAATTTAAGCAAACAAAAAAAAAAAAAAAAAAATACTTGGACCCTTTAAAAGAAGCTCGTGTAACAGGATGAATCAATTATATTTTTCTTTCAAACAGAAGAAGTTATGTGTTACTTACCTTATAATCTCCCTCCTTTGGATATTTTGCTTAGCTTTCATTCCATATGTAATTTTTCACTTCCCTGCACGTCATTTCTCCCACCTTTCTCTTCATTTAAACCCCCAAATCCCCAATCCCATCTCTCTCCTCCGCCACCACCAAACTTTCTCTCTCTCTCTCTAGCAACTATATAGGGCATCAGTGTAGATATATAATACAAATGGAAGGCTTAATCCCTTATCTGTACAGAGCTTTCATTCAAAAGAGAAAGGGAAAACAGCCTTCACCTACTTTATGGCTTGGGGAGCCTTTCTTGTCTCCTTCACACTCCTACACTCGGCTGCCGGACGGCGAGTCGGAGAGATATCAAACCTCAAAAGTCGTTCAAAAGCCTTTCTCTTCAACGGTTCCTCCGCTGCCTCCGGTGAAGGACGGCACCCGCGGCTGCAGGAAGCCCTCCTCTTATTACTGAGAAATTATTCGCATGCATAATTTCCACATCTAATTAATAACTTCTTTGTAAATGTTTCTCTGATGTCCATGCATATATACATGCCATATTAATTGTGGATAAATAAAATAAAAAGTGTTATTTTTTTAATTAATTGTATATTTATTAGGTTACTATATATAGTATTATTTAATTATTAATTTTTTTTAATTATGAATGAATAATAATTATATATATATGAGTTCATGTTGCATCTTCGAATATTCGTGAAAGTAAAGATATAAAGTTTAACGACTTAGTTTTGTACAAAGATCCATCACACAAACAGAAAAAGAGATTGTGTAATATTCATAAGATACACCAAAATTTTTACGTGGAAAATCATGAAAAAGGAGAAAAGCCAGGGGGCCTGACGCAGTTTGAATGAATCCACTAATATTTGCAATTGTAAACAGAGATGAATAAACCTAAAGAAGTATTTCATATATCTAATGCTAAGATACAAATACACATATATATAGACTCCCTAGATACTTAATACCGCCTACAGGTGTTTATACAGGTTTGTATTTGATTGTACAGGTATCACTTATTACACCCCCACAAGCTGATGGAGGAGATCGGACAGTGAGCTTGTCACGCAACCAATGGTATCTATTTGTTGAAAGGGGCTTGGTAAAAATATCTGCATATTGATCCTTTGTAGACACCGGCACTATGTTAACGGTATTTGATTGAATGTGATCTTTGATAAAGTGATGATCAATTTCAATGTGCTTCGTGCGTGCATGGAAGACAGGGTTGTTTGCAAGAGCTATGGCCGACATGTTGTCACAATGCAGATTTGTCGGAGATGGTAGTTCTATGTTGAAGTCAAGCAGTAATCTTCGGAGCCATATGATATCTGTTAGTGTAGATGCAATGGCACGATATTCTGCTTCCGCTGATGATCTTGCTACAGTATTTTGCTTCTTGACATTCCACGAGATTAGAGTCTTGCCGAGAAAGGTGCATTGTCCTGAAGTTGATTTCCTTGTGTTCTTGTCACCTGCCCAATCCGCATCAGTGAAGGATATGAGGTTCAACGGTCCCTGCAAGATTGGAATTCCAAGTGAACGTGTACCAGATATATATCTTAATAATCTATAGAGTGCATAGAAATGTGTAGTGGATGGATTGTGCATGAATTGACATAGGAAATTGACAGCGTAAGATATATCTGGCCTGGTTAACGTGAGATATTGTAATGACCCTGTTATTTGCCGATAGAGTTTCGCGTCTGTGAGCAGCTCAGCAGGTGGAGAAGAGGCATTTTCCTTGTTGCTGGACGGGTTGGCCAAGGCTTTGCACTTCTGCATTCCTGCCATCTCAAGAATTGATTCAGCATACTTGGTTTGAGATAGGAAAAATGAGTTTGCAGTGGATAGTATAGTTAAACCGAGAAAGCTATTTGCTAAACCAAGATATTTCATAGAGAACTTTTTATTTAATTGAGATATTATATTTGTAATCATGTCTTGATTGTTGCCTGATAACAATATATCATCAACATAAATTACAATATATATCTCAATGTTGTTGTTTTTGTAAATGAAAAGAGATGAATCTGCTTTACCATACGTGAAACCAAGTGTTTGTAAATAGGTAGAGAAGGTAATGAACCATTGTCGAGGCGCTTGTTTTAATCCATATATTGCTTTTTGAAGTTTGCATACATGGCCTGGATGAAGATCGTCTTCGAACCCTTTTGGTTGCCTCATGTAAATTGTTTCGTCGAGATTGCCATGTAGAAAAGCGTTGTTGACATCTAATTGATGTACCGGCCAATTTTTGTTGATAGCGATCGTGAGAAGGGTTCTAATGGTTGGAAACTTTGCAACCGGGCTAAACGTTTCCAAGTAGTTTATTCCATATTGCTGATTGTTACCTTGCGCTACCAGTCTTGCTTTAAACCTTGCTATGGTGCCGTCAGAATTGTGTTTGGTACGGAACGTCCACCGGCTGCCAAGTATAGTAGTGTTGTTTGGTGGTGGGACAAGTTGCCATGTCCCTTGACGTTGTAATGCATGAAATTCCTCTGCCATAGCTTGTCTCCACTGAGGGTATTTGTTTGCCTCAGTGTAAGACGTCGGTTCAGGTATAGGTGTAGACACATTCGTTTGTTGTATATGTAGCAGATTCAGTTTTTGAATTGGCTTTAGCATGCCAGTTTTGGATCTTGTTACCATATGGTGACCTTCAGGCAACGTAGAAACCTCCTCAGATTGAATAGGGATGAGGGAGTTGGTAGGTTCATTTGTTACAGCAGTGGGTCTAGTGGATGTGGTAATCCTGGGTTGAACAGGGGATAGATCCTGTAGATGAGTGGTTTGTGCTCCAGGCATGTGCTGCTGACAGCTTGGATTGGATTTGGCCAGTACGACTGTGGTAGGATGAGGAACACATAGAGACGAGTGTGTTGGAGCTTCATTCTGTTCCTGCATATTAAGAGAGAGTTGTTTAAACGGGAACTTATTTTCCTCAAATACTACATGCCTGGATATAGAGAGTTTGTTGGTTGATAAATTCCAACATTTGTATCCCTTGGAAACGCTAGAATAACCCAGAAAAACACAAGAGCTGGATCTTGATTCCAGTTTGTGTCTTTTGTTTGACGGGATCCAAGGAAAGCACCTGCAGCCAAAAACTCTGAGGAACGAGTAATCAGGAGTTTTGTGAAAAAGCATATAGAGAGGTGATTTAAGTTTTGTTGTAGGTGAAGGTAATCTATTAATGAGGTAAGATGCAGTTAAAACTGCATCAGGCCAGAAAGAATAGGGGAGAGAGGCATTGTGGAGAAGAGTTCTGGTAGTCTCTATCAGATGTCTGTGCTTACGTTCTGCAAGACCATTCTGTTCCGGAGTATAAGGACACGATGTTTGGTGTTGAATCCCATGTTGAGTAAGAAACTTTTTGAAGTGAGAGTTCAGATATTCCGTACCTCCGTCTGAGCGGAGACATTTTATTTTAAAATTTGTTTGATTTTCAATAAAAACTTTAAACTCAAGGAAGATATTAAAAACATCAGATTTGTGTCTCATCGGAAACACCCATGTAAAACGCGAAAAATCGTCAATGAAAACCACGTAATATAGAAAACCTTGATGTGAGGGTACCGGTGAGGGACCCCAAACATCAGAATGAATTACAGCTAATGGGTTACAAGCTCTATTAGTGGATTTAGAAAATTGAAGTTTATGTCCCTTGGACAATTTACAACTAGAGCAAGAAGAATGATGAGTGGGGATATGTAAAGCTTTATTAGTAGAAGACAGTAAATGAACAATGTCATGACTCGGGTGTCCTAGCCGGTTATGCCAGACGGAGTAGTTAATTTGTTGAGCAGAAAATGCGAAGTTGGGTGGTGGCTTCCGAACCGAATACAGTCCATTTCTACTGGGTCCCGACAGCAGAGTGTTACTTGTCTTCAGATCCTTGATAATGAAACCATGTGAGTCAAAACAAACAGATATATTATTGTCTCTTGTAAGATTAGAAATAGAGAGTAAATTATGAGATAAGTGAGGAACATGAAAAATTTTACTGAGTTTCAGCTTACTGTGTGGTGTAGGCAGAATACCTTTGCCTGAATGAGCAATAGGTAGAGATCTGCCATCACCAATGGTTATGTTGTCTGTGCCATTGTATGAACTGGCTTGAGACATATTGTCAATAGAGTTCGTAAGATGCGCCGATGCACCGGAGTCTAGGTACCAGTCTGTATTTGAGAGATCTTGCGCTGCAACCATGGCTCTGGAAGAGTTGTTTGAGGTAGTTGCTTCGGGTGGATTCACCGTGATGTTTAGACGATGCCAGCAGTTGTGCGCAGAGTGTCCGCGTTTGTTGCATATTTGGCATTGTGTGCCAGTTTTGGATTCCGATTTTATTTGAGGTGAGAAATTTCTGGCACGACCTCTTCTAGCTTTACCTCTGTAGGTGTAGAGAGCAGTCGTGGGATCAGATATTGAGGTATTCCTAATGGCATCGGCCTGTATGTTGATTTCTTCGCTTATGAGAAGCGAATAAAGATTATCAAGATCGATTGGGTGAAGCATTGTTCGTATGGATGTCTTGAACGCGTTGTATGCCTGCGGTAAACCATTTAGAGTATAGAGGATGATATCTTCTTGATCAAGAATCGCTCCTGCTGCTGCGATATTATCAACGACTGTTTTGATCTGTGTGAGATATTGCGTCATCGTCTGATTCCCCATCTGAAGATTGTGTAATTCGTTTTTAAGTTGTATTACACGCGATCTGTTGGAAGATTGAAGTCGTTTCTCGATGGTGCTCCAGATGGCGGAAGTTGAATCAAGATGGATCACATAAGGTAGGATCGCTGGAGATAGCGTAGAGCAGATAGCCGCCGCCAAATTTTGATCAACTAGTGTCCATTCTTGATGTTTGGGATTGATTTCTTTGTGATTATCCCGATTCGTGAGGAAACGATCAGGAGTATTTCCCGGTAGCAAGAAATGAGCGAATCTGTTTGCAGTAAGGAGCTTAAGAATTTGAGATTTCCATACCGCATAGTTATCCGCAGAAAGTTGTGTAGAGACGATGATTTTGATGTTTGAGATGACAAATTTGAGAGTCGCCGGGATGATGAAGTTATCATCTTTAGTTAGATCGGGGCTGTCTGATTGCTGAGATGTTGCTGATCCTTCCATAATGCCGAAGACCAGGAAGAAGAGATCTTGGGCGTGATCGAGATCAAGAAGATCGTATCTAGGGCGAAGAGGAAGCTCGCTCTGATACCATGTAAACAGAGATGAATAAACCTAAAGAAGTATTTCATATATCTAATGCTAAGATACAAATACACATATATATAGACTCCCTAGATACTTAATACCGCCTACAGGTGTTTATACAGGTTTGTATTTGATTGTACAGGTATCACTTATTAGCAATCGATTACAAATGAGACCCTTCATTCGGGGAAGGCATAGGCTTGATCTAATAAATATACATCATATAAAATGTATTACATGATGGGACTTGAAAGAATCACTATTGACATGATTGTTTCTTCTATAAATACATCATATAAATGCTTGAGCCTCCTCCTCTCTTTTTATGTCTTCGTGCACTCAACAGTCTATGATGTGTGATATATATATAATAATAATTTTATGAATTATGATAATCCATTCTAAGATTGTCTAATATATATTTTCAAAGAGATCGATTTAAGCTGCAACAATCATATTTAGAGGGCAACAACAAATATCGCATCGTATTGCCTGTGATAATACCAAACAATGTAGCAGTGATAATAAACATCAACAATCATAATATATCAATCTTTTTTTTTTTTTTCATATAAGATGATTTATTCAAATTTGTTGAGTTGAGCATCTTAAATGGTTCTGAATGGAATTGAAATTTGTTTGAATGGATTATCTTGAACTTGAAAGGAGAATATTAGCTGGGGCGCTCGAGTAAGTGGTGATGCGGCGTTGTACAGGAAAAAAAAAATTCGACAAGTAGGGAGTAAATCCCATGCATTCCTTAGTGAGCACAAAAAACTTGAAGTCCAAGAAAACAGAACAATCAGATTGATCAACTCAATAACATTTCACATATAATAGATCTACATATTAGCATCTATAAAAAAATTATTAAAGAAAATTTAATCGATTATGATAATCCATTCTAAGATTATCTAATATATTTTCAAAGGCCTTTAGCTGTAACATTCATATTTAGAGGGCAACAACAAATACCATATTGTATTACTATACCTGTGATAACACCAAATAATGTAGCAATGATAATAAAGATTCACAATCATGATTTATCAATCTTCTTCTTTTTTTTTTCATACAAATTTGTAGTGAATTTTCCTGCCTAAGGAAGAGTCGTACTTGAATGAAGTTTCTCTTAGATATAAGAGAGGTTGAGATCTACTAATTGAGTTCGAATGCGATTAAATGCTGAAACTAGTTCAATAAAGTTTCTCTCCTTGTGTTCGTTTGGGACAGCTTTTGTACTGCTTTTTAAAACAATTTTCTAGTACAAAAATTTTAAATTAAAGAATTGTTTGTACTAGAAAGTTATTTTAGAAAGCAAGAAGAAAGCCGTTCCTAACGAAACCGGAAGAAAAGCGAAAGAGCTATCGGGAGATTTTTTACCTTACTATCTTAGAAAGATAAACTACCAAAAATGTTCTTAAATACAAGTAGAATTTGCGTTTAAAGCGGGGTTATTTTGATTAACCAAGTTATTATTTTTGTGCTTTAATCATTCTGAAACAATCTTTCTGAGTCTCATATTAAGATAAGCTTATTGTGAGAGATTTTGAACTTCATAAATATCTATAACTTAAATCTCTCTGTTTGATTTATATATAGTAACTAAGTTTCAGTAAGAATATTGTACCGATAAGCTCAAAATTCAAGCGAGCGTAATCGGAACAATTGAATCACATTCTCACAGAAATGTCCAACATCGATTGGGATTATGCATAAGACTTAAATCGTCTAATTTGAACTAAAGCTTATTAAATTAACTAAATTTGAGTTTTAGCTCGATTCTATACGTTGTAATTGACTTGAACTGATTGGGTTATCATAAAAATAATGTTAATGCAATTATTATTATAATTATAGTATGAAAAATAAGAAAATATTGAATAAAGAATATTAAATTTGTGAAATATAGGTGTTGCATCCTGAAACATTCACGACGGTAGAGAGATAAGGAGCTTAATATCATAGCTTTGTATAAAGATCTAGCCTTGCCAAATTAAAATGATTCCACTTGTACATGTTGTTTGTTGATTATTGATATGTCATCAAAAAATTATTTTAATCGGCCACGAATCTCGAGGCAGAAATCAAGTTGGAAACTTCAAAAATTGAATCTGGGATCATCTGAACTCTAATTTCAGCAAACTTACAGTCGAACTGAGCGTCTCGGAAATACGAACCCTATGACACCAAATTTGACTCAATTTGAACCCAAATGAGTCCAAATCAAGGACCCGAAGCATTGTTGGAAGGTTCGAACCACAATTTGGATTACCAAACAGTTTCCAAACGTGACATGCTTATAGTCGAATCGAGCGGCTCAACAAGGCAAATCCAACGAGCCCATGATCGCCAAATTCCGATATCATTAAGTCCTTCAAATGTCTGATAAATGGTCCACAATCAAAGGATTCAATATCGGCCGTTCATCTGAACCACTCCACATTTACCCATGATCTCTCACATATTTACAGGCCATGTCACTTCCAGAAATCTATAAATAGACCCCTCATTTCTCTTAAGGGGGATCAAAGAAAGAAGAAGAGAAGGAAGAAGAAAAGAAGGATATGAGGGAAGAAACTCCTCCCCGACCACCGGCACCGGAATTCTGCCCGACGCCCAAGTGACGCCGGAATTCTTCCTGACCCCCAAGTGATGTCGGAATTCTTCCCGACCCCCAAGTGATGCTTGAATTCCGCCCTATTTTCAAGTGACACCGGAATTCTATCCAATCTTCAAGTAACGCCGGAGTTCTCCCCCGCGCCGACTGACGTCGAACTTCTACCCGACGTCGGACCTCCGCTCGTCGCCAAGTTTCTACGTGACGCCGGACTTCTATCCATCGTTAGACTTTCACCGAACATCAATCTAATGCTGGGTTTCTGTCCATTATTGGATTTCTACCCGACTACGGTCCTTCTGACCTATGTCGCCCGTCGACTACGGTCTTTCTAACTTACGTCGCCCACAGACTATAGTCCTTCTGACCTCCGTCGCCCGCCGACTACGGTCCTTCCGACATACGTTGACCATCAACAACAGTCCTTCTGACCTCCGTCACTCGCCGACTATGATCCTTTTGACCTACGTCACCCGCTGACTATTGTCCTTCCAACCTCCGTCGCCAGATAATGGTCTTTATGACCTCCGTCACCTGCCGACTACGATCCTTCTGACCAAACGAACATGTCAACATTGATTCTTTGTATTCGTACCATGTAATGTACTCCATATGATGTACATCAAGCCAAAGCTTTCTCCCAAGGAAGGGCCTCATTTGTAATCAACTGCAATAATAGTGGATTCATTCAAACTGGGTTAGGCCCCGTGGTTTTTCCCTCTTTTCAAGGGTTTTTCACGTAAAAATTTTGGTGTCTCCTATAAATGCAAAACCCTCTCTCTTATCTAATTGCGTGCCAGATTTCCGTACAACGCTAAGACGTTAAATTTTATATTTCTCTACCGCCGTGAATACTCCAGGACACAACAATTATAGATGATGTCCGTCCTCAAGGAAAGGTGTTAGCTAAATATAGCAAATATATAATATATATAGCACATTACATGGTTGGAGTTGGGAGAATTCAATGGCATGAGAGTTATTTTCAAGAGAATGTTGGTACTTCATTTGATTGGTAGGACCGTAGTTGAGCGATAAAAGTTGGAGGGTCGTATTCAGGTAACGAAGATAGAGGGGACCGTTGTCAGATGATAGAGGTCAGAGGGACCATAGTCAGTGGGTGACGGTGGTCGGAGGGATCATAGCCAGCGGGCGATCGTTGTCAGAGGGACCGTAGTCGGGGGGGCAATGATGGTCAAAAGGACCGTAGTCGACAAGCGACGATGGTTGGAGGGGTCGTAATCGGAGGTCCAACACACAGACAAATAAGAGAGAGTTGTGCAATTATTATAAAGAGACATCATAATTTTACATATAAAATCTCAAAATGGGGAAAACCAGAAGGTCTTGCCTAGTTGAAATAATTCCGCTAGTGTTAGCAATTGATTACAAATGTTTCCCTTCCACGGGGAAGATGTCGGCATAATATAGCAAATATACATTATATGTAGCAAATTACATAGTTGGAGTTGAGAGAATTCAATGATATAAGAATTGTTCTCAAGAGAATATTAGCATGTTTGTTTGGTCGGTAGGACCATAGTTGGGCAATGGAGGTCGGTGGGGCATTAGTCAAGCAACTAAGGTTTAGGAGATCGTTGTCGGATTATAGAGGTCGAAGGGACTATAATGTAATAGCCCGTATTTTGATCCACAAAAATAGTTTTCTTGGAAGTCATTATAAGTAAAATTTTAAAACCGTCTTCACCATAAAATATATATTATTGTGTTTTAATTTCAATGATTTGATATTTTTATATTTTTTCGATCAAATTTATATTTCTGTTATCGAAAAAATGAGGACAATTTTATATTGGTAAAAGTTAATTTTACTGCATAAAATTTGGTATGTGATAGATTCCATTAATATAAGTTTTTAATCAAGAATATATTGCATTTTTACTAGTTAAATTGGAATATGTGATTTTTTGAAATAAATGCATACTAGATAAATTTGATAGATTTTATTGTATTCTTTTAAATTACTGCATTTTATACAGGACATTGATAAAAATATAGCATTTGCATATAAGCAAGGGAGGCTTGATAGAAGGGTGATTGTTAGTATGAAAGAAGAAAACCATGGGCGGACCTAACGTTAAAAATAAAATAAAATAAAAAATTCTTTATTATATGATTCTTTAGGTAATTTATCCCCCTCAATGTATTATTTAGTCTTTATTACATGGGTTTTTAGGCAATTAACCCCCCTACATAATTTTATATTCCTTGTTAAGTTTTAAAATACTATGGTCTTCAAGCAATTGCCCCTACATAATTAAACATATTACGTAGAGATATTATTTCTAGGGAATGATGAACTAAATATAAAGAGAAATCATTAAGAGAATAGGATCAATGAACCAGATCGAACCCCACTAGGGGGTGCTGCCCCCTTGGATGTGATAATCCCAAGATCTAACTTGGAAGAATTATTCAGTCGATCCTTCTAAATCAATCAACTACCATAGCTATCTATAGTCATCAATCAGTGATAAACAGTACAAAAGAATTTATAATTTAAAAACATTAATGTTCACATTTCTATTCATTCCCAAAAGTTATTTACAATACTCATGATTTACACATAAATCATATTTTCTATCCAGTCATGAATACAAAAGAATAACTAAAATGAAAAGGAATAAAATATGAAGAACCCTGATCAACCTCACACACCTTCTCCCTTACACTGCCCTAAAATCATTAACCACATATAATGAGCTTAAAAAGCCCAGCAGGTCACCAAACACCTATAACTTAAATCAAAGCACAGTACAAAAGCAATATGCATGTCAATCAGTCAAATCATAGCAATCACTTTCACATGACCGTTGAGTCAATACAGAAACATAAATCAGTGTAGAAACAGTAATAAATGCATAATCAATATCAATTTAAAAACAGTAAAATCCACAATCGATAGTAGAAGAATCAGTAAACAATATAAAAGTCTGTAAAGCTCAATGAATCAATACGCGTGTCAAATCTCTACTGTAGTCATTGTATCAATAATATCAGTCAAATCAATGAAGAAATCATCGTATCTATAATATCAGTTAAACTAATAAAGAAATCATCGAGTCAATAATGTCAGTTGGTATAAAATCGTATAAAGCATCAAATCGATACATCATTAATAACTATTATAATCAGATCAATGAAATAAAATTATAACATTATTTGAGATAATTGAAATCAATCATTACAGTAGAATCGTATTAAAATGTACATTTGCAAATCCAGCTATTCAATATCACATACAATCCAGTAATGTACATCACGTGTTCAGTAAATCACATGTCACTTGCTCAGTATATCACATGCATAATATCAGTACAGTGACTAAGTGGTATTAGTGCCTTTATTAGTGTCTGCATCAGTATCAGTAATAATCCAGTGACAGAAACAGTAATACAATAACAGTGAAATCGTACATTAATAATAAATCCGTACATTAACAATAAATCCGTACAATATCAATAAATCCGTACAGTATCAATAAGAATAATGCTTAAAACATGTATTTCAGTACACTAGTCATACTCAACAAGCAGAAGATCTGACTTTTACAGTGTTTTTCAGTTTTGTATAAGTATCAGTATCTTATATCCATTGGCTCAGTAAACAAAGTCATCACTCTTTGCCCGTCAGCACAGTAATCATCTTCTTATAACTCCCAATCAATAATCACATGATCAACAGAGGATAACACCAAACTGTATTTAAAGGAAAGCCCTTCGGCCCAGCATACTATACAGGTTAATCAATATCCAACCAACAGTTCAATAAGTCTTTACTTGTCTTTACACACGCAGTCGTATTACAGTAATATAATAATACTTTCAATCATGTGACCACATCCATTTACATCTCATTAATGCATTGCATCAAACATATATAATTTAGCTTAATTTAGAAAACTATTAAAATAGCATACAGTAGATAGATGTCGTTGTAAAATACAAAGTTTTAGAAAATTACCAAAATACTAGAGATCGTATAAGACAATATTTCAAAGCTATTATTATACTGAAAAACTATTTTTCGACATCCAGATAATTTTCTATTCGATAAAAATCCTACATAATTCAGAATATATGGTGAAAAATCTCTAAAAAATATTCAAACCATGCAAAATCATATTCTCTATAACATACAAAAAATTACGCAGTAAAAGTTTCATTAATACAAAGATATGCATATTTTTTGGTAATGGAAACACAAATCTGAGCATAAAAATATCAAAACACAAATTCTTCAAAATCAGAAATATGATATGGATTCCTTACTGCGAGACGAACAATTCTTCCAACTGCGACGACGGAAGAAAATCGCTCCGCGGCCTCCGAAACCAAGCTTTTTTCCTTTCTTCCATCTCTTTCTCTCTCCTCTTTCTCTTTCCTGCCTTTTTCTCTCTCCTCAAAACCGAGAAAATGAGATATTTAAAGGGATGAGATATTTTAGACCGTACGGACGATATTACATTCGTACCAGGATGATCGGCTCTATACACAGATCGTACGAACGATAATTAATTTTGTCCATGGATGATGGGACCTGTCAAAAAAATTTGTTCAGTTCGTACAGACGAAGCCAGTTCGTACAGACTAACCTGCACTTGTTCAGTTCGTACAGACTAACTGCACCAAAAAAATCTAAAATTGGGAGGGGTTTTACATTGGACCCCCGACATATCTGTGAAACGTACAATGATGAACAAATAGGTGTCGAGAGGCAGCGCCCTCGAAACAAAGTTTAGTTGTAAGGATATTTCTGAAACCACCACCCCCCCCCCCCCCCCCCCCCATATTTTTTGGTAATGGAAACACAAATCTGAGCAGAAAAATATCAAAACACAAATTCTTCAAAATCAGAAATATGATATGGATTCCTTACTGCGAGACGAACAATTCTTCCAACTGCGACGACGGAAGAAAATCGCTCCGCGGCCTCCGAAACCAAGCTTTTTTCCTTTCTTCCATCTCTTTCTCTATCCTGCCTTTTTCTCTCTCCTCAAAACCGAGAAAATGAGATATTTAAAGGGATGAGATATTTTAGACCGTACGGACGATATTACATTCGTACCAGGATGATCGGCTCTATACACAGATCGTACGAACGATAATTAATTTTGTCCATGGATGATGGGACCTGTCAAAAAAATTTGTTCAGTTCGTACAGACGAAGCCAGTTCGTACAGACTAACCAGCACTTGTTCAGTTCGTACAGACTAACTGCACCAAAAAAATCTAAAATTGGGAGGGGTTTTACATTGGACCCCCGACATATCTGTGAAACGTACAATGATGAACAAATAGGTGTCGAGAGGCAGCGCCCTCGAAACAAAGTTTAGTTGTAAGGATATTTCTGAAACCACCCCCCCCCCCCATATTTTTTGGTAATGGAAACACAAATCTGAGCAGAAAAATATCAAAACACAAATTCTTCAAAATCAGAAATATGATATGGATTCCTTACTGCGAGACGAACAATTCTTCCAACTGCGACGATGGAAGAAAATTGCTCTGCGGCCTCCGAAACCAAGCTTTTTTCCTTTCTTCCATCTCTTTCTCTCTCCTGCCTTTTTCTCTCTCCTCAAAACCGAGAAAATGAGATATTTAAAGGGATGAGATATTTTAGACCGTACGAACGATATTACATTCGTACCAGGATGATCGGCTCTATACACAGATCGTACGAACGATAATTAATTTTGTCCATGGATGATGGGACCTGTCAAAAAAATTTGTTCAGTTCGTACAGACGAAGCCAGTTCGTACAGACTAACCAGCACTTGTTCAGTTCGTACAGACTAACTGCACCAAAAAAATCTAAAATTGGGAGGGGTTTTACATTGGACCCCCGACATATCTGTGAAACGTACAATGATGAACAAATAGGTGTCGAGAGGCAGCGCCCTCGAAACAAAGTTTAGTTGTAAGGATATTTCTGAAACCCCCCCCCCCCCCCCCCCCATATTTTTTGGTAATGGAAACACAAATCTGAGCATAAAAATATCAAAACACAAATTCTTCAAAATCAGAAATATGATATGGATTCCTTACTGCGAGACGAACAATTCTTCCAACTGCGACGACGGAAGAAAATCGCTCCGCGGCCTCCGAAACCAAGCTTTTTTCCTTTCTTCCATCTCTTTCTCTCTCCTCTTTCTCTTTCCTGCCTTTTTCTCTCTCCTCAAAACCGAGAAAATGAGATATTTAAAGGGATGAGATATTTTAGACCGTACGGACGATATTACATTCGTACCAGGATGATCGGCTCTATACACAGATCGTACGAACGATAATTAATTTTGTCCATGGATGATGGGACCTGTCAAAAAAATTTGTTCAGTTCGTACAGACGAAGCCAGTTCGTACAGACTAACCTGCACTTGTTCAGTTCGTACAGACTAACTGCACCAAAAAAATCTAAAATTGGGAGGGGTTTTACATTGGACCCCCGACATATCTGTGAAACGTACAATGATGAACAAATAGGTGTCGAGAGGCAGCGCCCTCGAAACAAAGTTTAGTTGTAAGGATATTTCTGAAACCACCACCCCCCCCCCCCCATATTTTTTGGTAATGGAAACACAAATCTGAGCAGAAAAATATCAAAACACAAATTCTTCAAAATCAGAAATATGATATGGATTCCTTACTGCGAGACGAACAATTCTTCCAACTGCGACGACGGAAGAAAATCGCTCCGCGGCCTCCGAAACCAAGCTTTTTTCCTTTCTTCCATCTCTTTCTCTATCCTGCCTTTTTCTCTCTCCTCAAAACCGAGAAAATGAGATATTTAAAGGGATGAGATATTTTAGACCGTACGGACGATATTACATTCGTACCAGGATGATCGGCTCTATACACAGATCGTACGAACGATAATTAATTTTGTCCATGGATGATGGGACCTGTCAAAAAAATTTGTTCAGTTCGTACAGACGAAGCCAGTTCGTACAGACTAACCAGCACTTGTTCAGTTCGTACAGACTAACTGCACCAAAAAAATCTAAAATTGGGAGGGGTTTTACATTGGACCCCCGACATATCTGTGAAACGTACAATGATGAACAAATAGGTGTCGAGAGGCAGCGCCCTCGAAACAAAGTTTAGTTGTAAGGATATTTCTGAAACCACCCCCCCCCCCCCCCCCCCCCCCCATATTTTTTGGTAATGGAAACACAAATCTGAGCAGAAAAATATCAAAACACAAATTCTTCAAAATCAGAAATATGATATGGATTCCTTACTGCGAGACGAACAATTCTTCCAACTGCGACGATGGAAGAAAATTGCTCTGCGGCCTCCGAAACCAAGCTTTTTTCCTTTCTTCCATCTCTTTCTCTCTCCTGCCTTTTTCTCTCTCCTCAAAACCGAGAAAATGAGATATTTAAAGGGATGAGATATTTTAGACCGTACGGACGATATTACATTCGTACCAGGATGATCGGCTCTATACACAGATCGTACGAACGATAATTAATTTTGTCCATGGATGATGGGACCTGTCAAAAAAATTTGTTCAGTTCGTACAGACGAAGCCAGTTCGTACAGACTAACCTGCACTTGTTCAGTTCGTACAGATTAACTGCACCAAAAAAATCTAAAATTGGGAGGGGTTTTACATTGGACCCCCGACATATCTGTGAAACGTACAATGATGAACAAATAGGTGTCGAGAGGCAGTGCCCTCGAAACAAAGTTTAGTTGTAAGGATATTTCCCCCCCCCCCCCCCCCCCCCCCCCCCCCCCCTGAAAATTAAGGTTGGATTCGCCCTTGACGAAGATTGATAACTATTGGTTGACAATTGAGCATAAATAATATGGTTATCCAACTTGGTGATAATTGGGGTTGACTGTTAAAATTAATTGATAGTTGGACCTAGATTAAGATTGATACCAACTTGACAATAATTGGACAAAAATACCACATTAATGATATTGCATTCATGATTGCATTTATATGATAGTATATTGAATTGATTGATAATATAATTAAAATATTATTGACATTAATATTGATATAATATATCATAACATACTGACATAATTCATTAGTTGACAGTACTCTTTACTGTGAGCTATCTTGGACTTGTATTCATCTCATCGAGCCACTTGATTTTTCTATCACCATACAATATTTAAATATCATTTGGTTATTCAATTAATGCTTTGGAGCTTTTAAATATGCTTTAAGTACTTCATTTGAGCTCATTTTGGCTCGGATTATACCGGTTTTGACGTTGTTGGATTCGTATCAGTGAAACGTTCAATTTGACTATAAATTTGCCTAAATTGGAGTCGATGGTCCAACATTTAATTTTGAAATTTGTCTACTAGAATATACCTCGAGATTCCTGCTCTATTAATCAAAGCTTCTTTTTTTTGGTTAAGTACCAATAGTCAAAAGAAAATTTAAGTTATTTTGATGATTTTATATTTAAATTTTTTAAATTCTAAAATATATTTTACTTAGGGGCTGTTTGGTATCAGATTTAAGTCGGATTTACGATGAATCTAGCCAAACAGTTTTACAGCCCGCGTTAAATCCCGGGATTCAATAAATCCAAGATTTAAGGATTTACGGCTTAAATTCCGGATTTACTAAATCCCTCGGTTTGGTGGATTCAAAATCTCGTAACTTCTGACCCGACAGGAAGGGAGAGTCATTGAAGGAGCAAAGTCGAACATGCACGAAGGAACCGAAGTAGCGACGTCGCAATCTCTACACCTCCTGCAAGCAACGAAGCTGAACAACAACGACGAAAAGAAAAGATTAAAGGCAAACCCTAGACGCCTCAAAGTTATTATTGATTAACTTAATTAATATAATTTAAACAATAAATAATTTAATTAATTAATTAATTAATCAATAATATAATTAGTGCATAAATTAATTATCTATTTTAACTTAATTGACTAATTAATGGTATAATTAGTAATTAAATATTAATATAATTAGCTTATTTAATACTTCATGTGTCACTTTGGTCAATGTTAGTTTATAATTTGTTTTTATTGAATTTTTTGTCATTTTATATGGACTAAAATTGATTTTATTATGTTTTATGCAATGATCTTGATTACATATATATCTCCTTTAAATTTAAATCACTAACCGTCATAAATCTTGATACATGCTACCAAACAGTTTCTCACGATTTAACATAATTTAACATTTGTCATATCAAACAGCTTTTAGAATTTAACATATTTTGGATTTATTAAATGTGGATTTACAAAATTTATTAAATTCTAGTTAAATTCCACTTGTTGCCAAACAGCCCCTTAGTAATTTTCAAATAAGTTGATTCATAAGCTCATAAATCAGGAAGGTTTTAACTCATTCATCATTTGGATCAACAGCGGACTGACGGAAGAATATGAATCAGTTTAGGCAGGTATTCATGGAGACCAGTAGGGCTTAGGGTTCTTTCAAGAATTATTGGTCTTCGCTGCGCTATATAGCAAAGCAGAGACAGATTCCTCCCTGTTCCTTCTCAGAGGAGCAGTTATCTTTTTTGTCTTCCCGCTCTTTTTGCGGCCTCAGAAGAATCGGCGGCTACTAGCGATCCGCCGTCAAATTCCGACGAGATATATCGTAAGATTTCTTCAAAATCCTGTTTCTGATTCGTGTCTTCGTGTATCGTTTTCCTTCCAGTTGGAACTTCTGCCCAAATTTCTTGATTGTCCTTCGTTTTCCGTCAAGTTATTAATCTCATATGGCTGTAGCCGCCATGCCTTTTTTGGATTCTTGGGAGTTGGGCTCTGTGATGTAGTAGGATTTGCTCAGTTTACTTTGCTTTCAGTGTAGCCGACCTGCGGATATTTGTGGAAGAGTTTCACAGAGGTTTTCTTTAATCGCTTTCTGGGCTTATTAGGCTGCTTGTAGTGAGAGATCATGATAGATGCAGTTAGAAATTAACACCGATTGTAAACTCCAAAAACATCTTCAAATTCCCTCAAACTTGAAGATTTCATTCACGAATAAAAGGAATGGAAATAAAAGTATTATGTTTTGAAAGATTTTTAATATTTGAAGCAGCCAAATAAGCCCTTAGATTGATGTTGAAGTCTTCTCTCACTTGCCAGCTAGTTAGACTACATTTGAGGCAGCTTATACTTTGCTGTTTTTGGTTGTTCAAAATTGCTTTCCAACAACAATTTCTATGATGCTTTCCCAATAATAACATTAATAAGACAATTTTTTTTTTTCCAAATGTAGTTCAGAAGATATAATCCAAATAGATATTTTTATCATTCTTTGTTCTTTGCCACCACAAAAACGATTAAATTGCTATTTCAAATGAAACCTTAGTTCTATCTCTTGTAGGTAGTGTTGATTTACTGATTTCTTGAGAATGAGAAACCCTAAGATGTATAACTATTTTTATGGAAAGCCCCTCAAAAAGAAATGATTCAGTTTTCACACAAAAAGAGTGAAGATATAAAATTATCATTTTCTAAAAATTTACAAGCAAGCAAATGAGCTGTAAGAGAAATTTCATATGCAGCCTTAAAATTAATTATTTTTTAATCCTGCTGATGGTTTCAGGTGGAAGTGCAGCCCAGTCGCAGTTAAATTACATGAGTAATTTCATTGTTTTATCATTTTGTAACTCTTAGATTTTGATATTCTAATGTTGTATTGGCTTTCCGTCTTTTTGATGCCTTCATGCCTAGACAATTTGTTTTTAATTTTTCCTTTATGGAATATGTTGTTTTAAGCTGGCAACCTTTCTTGGAAAGATGCTAGCTTGTCTGGTTCCTTGGTTAGCAAGTTTATTCCCTTCTATAGTCATAAGAAGTTTTAGAAGTCCTGAAGAACACTTATGAATATATACTGCCTCTTTTTATTTCATTTTCTGAGTTGTTAAACTTTTGATCCCAGTGAAAGGCAAGAAGTGGTATCTCTGAAAATGAAGGCATTGATTCTTGTTGGAGGGTTTGGAACCCGCCTGCGACCATTAACACTCAGTGTTCCAAAGCCGCTTGTTTGTTTTGCTAATAAACCTATGGTTCTGCACCAGGTAAAACTTTTTTCTAAACATATTTACCCATAATGACATAAATTTTTTATTAAACTATGTATTGGCATGATAATCATCTTAAATCATTTTATCCTTTCTTAGCTATAGTTTCTGAGTTTTGCATGCAATTCTTTGCGTAGACAGTATCTTGAGTTTTGCATGCAATTCTTTGCGTAGACAGTATCTTATATACTGTTGACTTATATAGTTCTATAATATTTCATAAGTATTTTCTATCAACTTTTCCATCAGTTGACTTATATAGTTCTACAGATTGAAGCTTTGAAAGAGGTTGGAGTAACAGAGGTTGTCCTAGCTATTAATTACCAACCTGAGGTGGAAGATGAAATCAGTTTTATTTTACTTGCTTGGATCCTTTTCTCCCCATCCTGAAAAGATTTTTTTTTTCTTCTCAGATCATGCTGAACTTTTTGAAAGAGTTTGAAGATAAGCTTCATATAAAGATCACGTGTTCTCGAGAGTCTGAACCACTAGGAACAGCTGGTCCCCTGGCTTTAGCTAGAGCTAACTTAGTAGATGGTTCTGGTGAACCTTTCTTTGTGCTCAACAGCGATGTCATCAGTGAATACCCATTCGCCGAACTAATAAAGTTCCACAAATCACACGCTGGAGAGGCTACCATTATGGTCACAAAGGTATAGTGCGTATACATATCACAATATATCTGCAACTATCAACTTTTTGATCTTCAGTTCAACTCCTCCATCAGGTAGACGAGCCATCTAAGTATGGTGTTGTGGTAATGGAAGAGAAAACCGGAAAAGTTGAGAAATTTGTAGAGAAGCCTAAAATGTTTGTAGGCAACAAGGTCAATGCTGGGATTTATCTTCTAAACCCATCGGTCCTCGACCGCATCGAGTTGAAACCTACCTCAATTGAGAAAGAGATTTTTCCCAATATTGCAGCAGATCACAAGCTCTATGCCATGGTTCTACCTGGATTCTGGATGGACATTGGACAACCAAAGGACTACATCATTGGCCTGAGGCTTTATCTTGATTCTCTCAGGAAGAAATCATCCCTGAAACTTGCTGTGGGTTCTAACATAGTGGGAAATGTCTTGGTGCATGAGAGTGCGATGATCGGCGAGGGCTGCTTGATTGGTCCAGATGTTGCGATCGGGCCGGACTGTGTGGTTGAATCTGGAGTCAGGCTCTCTAGCTGCTCTATAATGAAGGGAGTTCACATCAAGAAGCATGCCTGCATCTCAAGAAGCATAATTGGTTGGCATTCAACAGTCGGCCGATGGGCGAGGATTGAGAACATGACCATCCTTGGGGAGGATGTACATGTTAGCGATGAAATCTACAGCAATGGTGGCATTGTTCTTCCTCACAAGGAGATCAAATCTAGCATCCTTAAGCCTGAGATTGTCATGTAAAACATGGCTATTTGAAGTCAAGCTAATAGAGAAAGCCAAATTCTGATTTCCAATAAATGATCAAATCTACCATAAAATTTGGCTTTAACATGACACAATGGAGAAAAATGGTTCATATAGCCGACCCACGTAGTGGGATAAAGGATTGATTATAAATAAATTTTATGGTAAGAAAGACTTGTTTATAAATAAATTTATTAGTGTGTTATAGTGTTAATTAAAATATTTTTTAATTTTATGTTTATAATTTTAAGAACAGCCTTTGAAATTTTGTTTCTTATACAATTCTTTTTGATTGGATGCAGCTTTGACTATTAATTAAGAGGATCATATCTCTTTTTTTTTTAATATAGTTTTAATACTAGCTATAATTTGATGAATAAATTTACTGTTACCTCCCATCTTTGACAGAGGAGTTAAAACTTGTGTAAAATAATGAGGTGTTTGCATGATATTTTAAATATATATATAATTATTTGATGAGTACATCATTAATGTGTATATAATTGGAGTTTTTCCTACATATGAAATGTTATCTAGATGGAGTACAACTGATAAATTTAGTGCATGAAGCCAAATATATATATATATATATATATATATATATATATATATATATATATATATATATATATATATATATATATATATATATATATATATATATATATATATATATGTATTGATTGGAATAAATTTCTTATTGTTTTCTAAAATAAATTTTTTTAATAAAAATTTTGATGCTAAAAAATTTTTTGAACTCAAAAAGTCATTTTAGAAATCAATATGAAAGTTATTCTAACAGTCTTATGCTTAGTTTGGGATATCTTTATTCAGGCTTTTAAAAGCAATTTTTTAATTAAAAAATTAAAAATTTTGTACTAAAAAACAGCTTTATAATGCAGTAAGAAAGTCGTCCCAAGCGAAGCCTTAATTATATTATTACAAATAAATTTTGCTAGCTAATCATGTTCTTAGACGTTGTAAATATTTATTTATAAATGACTTTCAGAAATCAATTCCTTCATTAAAAAATACTAATGAAAACTTTTTAAAAATTACAGCATAAAAAAATGGAATTTTTATAGCTATGCTGTGAGAAAAATACTCCAATGCTTCAGAGAAAGAAAAATATTAGAGTGGTTGACAAGTGCAGCATCAAACTTATGTAGATGAGGAACAATTATTAGGTCCTCCGACCGGACGTTCGTAGGACGTAGAGGAACGTCCGGTCGGCACTAAAAACTCGTCAAAAAACTCGGTATTTGCTCGGTGTTGCTAGGTATTATTTGGTATTAACGAGGAATACCGCTCTGTGAATACCAATACCGAGTTATACCGTGCAATACCGAGTTATTCAAAAAAATACCTAGTTTTTTCTAGGAAAAACTTGGTATTTTTTTTGTATAACTCGGTATTGCTCGGTATAGCTCGGTATAACTCGGTTATTGTTTGGTATTGCTCGGTATTTCTCATTTTTTGGCGGGATTTTAGCTCCGACCGGACGTAGCTCTACGCAGGTCGGAGGACCTAATAATTGTTCGTAGAGTGCACTCTAAAGAGGCTAAATTATTTGGAATAAAGATTTGTGATTATTGTATATTTATGGAGTGATTATTATCTCTTACAAATACAATCTTTATATTTCTAGAAAGTATTTGAAAACCTATTCTTGAAATTAATCAATTTTTTGAAGATTTATGTGCGACAAGTTTAAAAGAGGAGTATTTAATATACATGAAAAATTAATTTTGTCAATTTATGAAAATTAAAAAAAAAATCATCTGAATTTTGTATTCAATGAACATTTGTCAATTTATTTATCATATTAAGATCATCCGCAACTAAACAATAAATAAGTGAATGTATTGTTCACTAATCTTTCTGGAGTGAACAGTGTGACGTCAATATCGGTATTCCACTGTTCATCTATGCCAAAAAAATTGGCTTACGGGATTTGCGGAAGAAGCGCCAGAAAGAGAAAAAAAAAACGGTTCATTTGCAATGAGATGAAGAAATGGAGTTCCATTAAAGATGAATTACTACATTTTGAAGTTTTACTGTTATTTTAAGTGTAAAATGAATTTTTTTGTTGAAGATGTACTAAATAAGGATTGACTATCCAGTTCAATTTAAAATAAGAATAAGTGGCTTAATTCAATATTAATTACAAGCAAAATTACTATGATAGTAATGGACATGTATAATGCTGTAAAAAAAGGAATTTTACATACATATCATTTTATATCATCTTATTTATATATCTAAACTCAAAATTCTAATATTACATAAATACCATTATACCACCCTATATTATTTTAATATCAAGTATATCACTCATATTTTCTTCCTATCATTTATATATTTTATTTCTACCGCTCATATTTGACATGAAAATGAACTATGAAAATGATATGTATGTAATATTAAAATTTTAGATGTAAATATATAAATAGAATAATATATAATAGTAAATATGTAAATCTTGCAAAGCTAAAGCCCGAACCAAAATAGCTGCACCTAATAATCGAAGAAAAATGGGAGTGATAACTCGCAAAATTACTGTGTAACAAACGGTTGGCTTCCTCCCGTATCCTTCGCTCTCTTTTGAAGTTCCTTTCAATGGCCGCTCACACTGCCATTAAAACTGCACCACATCGCCTGCCAGATGCGCTACGTTCGTCTCCGGTTATCTCTCACGAATATCTGCGATGTTTCCGCCACTCTTCTCTCCGTCTTCCTCTTTCCCTCTCTGCACACTCTTCCTCCTCATCAAAGGTACGCTTTCGTTGCCCTTCCTCCTTCACAAAACCCTAATTAGCCGATTCTGTGTTTCCAGACACATTTAAGTCTCTTCAAAAACTAGATTGCCGCCGTTAGGCCGCGGTTTGGCGCCTGCGCCTCAAGATCCGGTACAGCCATGGAGAACAAGGCGATGTCGGAAGATAGGATGCTGGTAGATCTTGTTTGACTTGTGCAGTTTGGATGGATTCCGTTGATTAATTACATCTGTGGTTTTAAGGGATTGATTCATTTATTTTTTACACTTTTTAAATGTTTCTTTGCGTTGGCCGTTGTTTCTTAGGTCCTGACTCAATCCGGATGGATGCAGGTCATGGTGCCACCACATCCGTTGATAAAGCATTGGATCTCTGTCCTCAGGAATGAGCAGACCCCTTGTGCAATTTTCAGTGAGTGACTAATTTTACCAGTCTATTATTATTTTCTTGTGAAGAAAATTACTTAAGTATAAGCGTATGTCCTATAATGTATAGCTTTCAATTGTCAGTTGGCTGGCAGTTAACTGTTTTATGATTTTATTCGCATAGGTGCAAAACTATGAATATATTCATTAATCAAAATAACCCCAGAGCATTTTTGTTAAGTCTGACAGAATTGTTTCATTGATTTTGGTTCATCACTCAAACTTTCTTCTATATGCTTTACTTTGGCTTTATAGTCTTCTTCATTTTATGAGAAAAAATTACAGGTGCTAATGGAGGTAGTGAGGTACAGTTTTATGCGGTAAAGCACAACAAATCTGTTAATGCTATACTATTATAAATTTCGAGGGCTTTCCAATGAGATGACTGACTTGTACTATCCTGTCCCGGAGGTCGACTGTGTGCTGCTTAGTAAGGAGTTCATAGTTTCATGTATTTCATCTGTTTGATGAAGTTTCCAACGTTATCATTAGTGTTGATACTTCTTTTCCAAAACTACCATTACTTATTACTTTAACATATAGAAACAAACTTATGATTAGCAATTTGATATTATTGTCAAGAGGTTAACCTTTGTTCCTCTGATCCTATCTATATTAGTAAACCATTGCATTTTATAAGATTTGTCAAATTACAAAATCATGTTACTGCTTGGTTTGTAGCTATCCCTACTTTAGTATCTTGTTGGAAGATTTAATTACTCCCCTCCCCCCTTTTGCTAGGGAGTGCAATGGCAGAGCTTGGAAGATTACTTATTTATGAGGCTTCAAGGGATTGGCTGGTAAGTTATGTTTCCACACCTTTGTTGAATATCATTAGTTAAACAGCTTTTCCAAACTTTATTTTCTTTAAAATCTCTCTAATTTTGATTTTACTAATACATCGATAAAAGCAAAAATCTTTATTTTCATTTAGGGTGTTAAGGTCACTAAAGTCTTGCATTCTCACAGTTTTATTGAAAAATTTAGTAAAATATCTAATCTATCTTTATTGAATATCCTCTTCTAATAAAAATATTTTTTGATATTCATCCTTAATGCAGTTCACTTGAACTAAATCGTTACTACTATTCTTTGTTTGACTAACTTAAACATATATCTATCGCCCTTCTTAATATCTAATTTATTATATAAATCATTAAAAATTAAAATCTTTGCATCGCATATTATTTTCTTAGACTCCTTACGTGTCTCTTTATATATTTCTCAATTATCATAATTTTTACATCTAAATTAATTTTTATAACAAATCTTCTTCTTTTTTTAACTTTTTTTTATACATTTTGATTCAACCACTAACTATTTTTACTTTTAGAAGATTTTCCCTTTGATACTTCAATCACATCTTTTGCAACATTCTTAATATAACAAGATATGTTTTTCTCTATAACATTAGCTTCCTAATACACAGACAAAATCTTAAGATCTAGAATCTTACTCTAAAAAATATTTTTGTTAATATTTTTTAAATGCACCCATCTTATCCTAGAACAACGATTTACTTTAATTTTTATTTTTTGTCATTTCATCTTAAAGTCCAAAACTAATAAAGTGATGTTAGGTACATAAATTTTTCACTCCGAATAATTTTATAATCTTTGCAATCTAAACAATCTATTTTTCTTATAAGAAAATGATTAATCTGAGTTTTAATATATCCATTCTTATAAGTGATGAGATGTTAATCTCTTTTCTTAAATAAGGTATTAACAATTACAAAATCATAAGCTAAAAAAAATCTAATATGATCCTACCACCTTCATTAATCGCTTCAAAATCATATCTACTATGAATATTTTTAAAATCATCTACCTCTCTACCAATATGTCCATTTAAATCTCCTCCAATAAAAACTCTTTGTTCGATAGATATCTTTTGCATTAAATCTTTTAGGTCATTCCAAAATTTTAATTTTGAACATATATCCAAACTTACTTGTGGAGCATAAGAACTTATAATATTAATAATCTTAGCATCAACAACTATAATTATATTTTCAATTCTATTAATTTTTATAGCATTATCTTTCAAACTCTTATCTATAATCACATCTACACCATTTCTATTACAACTCCTACTAAAATACTATAGTTTAAATCATAAACTATCAATATCCTTAGCCTTCTCTTCAATCCCTTTAGTTTCTTGAATGCATATGATATTTATCTTCCTATAATTCATAATATTTATTAATTTGCATGTAAGGGAAGCTATATTCCAAGTTCATATCCTAATTTTAATTTTATGGACTAGCTTTTTTGCCCACTTCCGTCAATGATGTGGGAACCCTTACCTATTTAACACTGCACCCTGACGCCGGTGCAGCGGCCCTTACACACTTGTCACTGTATTTAGGTCATACAACATGTTGCTTCCAAGGAACGTCCTAGCATTAACACAATGCATTAAAGAATTCATATCATGATTGTTCGACAAGTTTTACGCTTGCTATCGACTACTTAACACAATCCTCCATTTTTCTCATCCAGAACTTGGGATTTGGCAACGGCAGTGTTATCCCTACTTAGTTAAACAAAAATCAATATTTCTTTATGAATAAATCTTGTTCCATATGGTTTAAAATCTTCCAATCAACATTAGAAAAACTATTAGTGCTGTATTATTTTTGACACAACAAAAAAAATAAAGACTACCCGATCAAAGAACAATGAATAACCTCACAATCCTAAGTTGCAATTCTGTTACGCCGGTCCAGCTTGGACCGGCTCTTCCTGGACCGGCCCAGCCGGTCCAGTTTTACCGCAGACGGACACCACGCCAGGCGGAAGAGAGAGGGAGCCAGGGAGTGGGGTCCACGTGCAATTCAAACTTGGATTAAGTATTTTTGGAGGGAGAAGGAAGGGTAGAGTAGTCCTTTTGCGTTTAATTTGAATTAGATTGTATTAAGAGGGAGTTATGAGGGAATTAGGTTTGCATCTTGATTTGGAAAAGAGATTTGTCTTCTAGGTTTTCTTGCTTGGGCTCTTGGCTTTGCCGGAGATTGTTGGAGAGTAATTCCTTCCTCTCGGATTGAAGGAAACTTGTATCTTTATTGTCTTTTGCATCGACTAGTGAGATTTCTATCGTTTGCAATTGTTTCTCTTATTTTCTCTACGACTCTTCTCAGATTTTTCACTGTTTTGTTGTGCGTGGTGGCTGTTTTCCATAGAAAACAGCGGATTATTAGTGATCTGGCTTAGATCCGATAGGAATCACTTGAAATACTCAAGTGGTACCTATCAAATTGGTATCAGAGCACAGATCCGGACGGTGGGGGGCTGTTTTCCACTGTTTCGCAGCAGATTTTTGCTTTTCGGAAGAGATCCGGAGACCATTTCGTGGTTCCCATGGCATCTAAACGTGTAGAAGTCTTGGAGACCGAAGTGGGTCAATTTAAGGCGGATCTGGAGGAGAAGATGGCGACGTTGAGTGAGAATGTGGAAGGGAAATTTATGGCATTGGAAGAGATGATGAAAAAGTTGTTGGAAGGGCAAGCAAGAGCTTTGCCAGCGGAGGAAAGAGGAGAAGGTAGTGGGAGCAAGGGCAAGGAGAAGGCAAAGCCGGAAGGGGAAGAGGAGGTGGAACTGCTGGGTAGCAACGGAAGAATGCTGCATCGGGAGTCCATCAGGCGGGAAGAAAGAGAGGATGATTGGCATCGTCGGAGGCCCGACCCAGTGGACCGGCCATGGGGGATCCATAACCACCATGGCGGGGCGCGTGGGGAAGATGGCTATCGACGGACGAGGAGGGATGATGAGCCCCGATATGGAGAGAGAGGAACTTGGGAAGATCCCATTGCCTGGGACAGAGGAGGCCATGGGGGAAATAGGGCATACGGGGTGGACACGAGGGCCAGAAAGCTGAAAATGCCAGTTTTCGAAGAGGGGAATGTGGATGAGTGGATCCACAAGGTGGAGAGGTATTTTGCAGTGAATGGCCTGATGGAGGAGGAGAGATTGATGGCGGCTAGTATGTGCTTGGAAGGGGCGGCTTTTGCCTGGTTCAAGTACATGGATAAGTGGGATCCGGTGAGGACTTGGAGGGACTTCAAGGAAGCTATCAGGGAGAGATTCAGGGGGAGCAGCCCATGGGAGATCTCCGAGCAGTTCTATGCCCTCACTCAGGAGGGAACAGTGGAGGAATACAGGAAGAAATTTGAGAGCTTGGTGGGAGACATGGAGGGCCTATCAAACAGTACGTTGGGGGGGAACTTTATGAAGGGCCTCAAACCCGAGATCAGAGATGCAGTGAAGGTCATGAGACCAAGAGATCTGAGGGAGGCAATGGAGTTAGCTCAGTTGGTGGAGAACCAGAAGACCAACGCCCGCTCGTGGAGGAACAACCACTCAGGAGGTCCCACCAGGACCACTACCACTTACTTGGCTCCAAAAGGGCCAAGCCCTAGTGTCCCTAGAGAGAGTGGAAAGGAGAAGAGCGGAGTGACTAGAACTGCGGGAAGTTTCAAGAAATTGACTGAGGAGGAGATGCAGGAGAAGAGGGCCAAGGGCCTTTGTTTCAGATGTGAGGAGAAGTTTGTTCCAGGACATAGATGCAAGGATCGCGCTCTTTGGGCTCTCACCGTCTATATAGACGAGGCGCCTGAAGAGGGTGATGATTCTGATGAGGAGCAGATTGATCCACAGTTGGAGGTAGCCGAAGTCTCCCTCAATTCTGTGATGGGATTCACTCCTAGCCATACAATGAAGGTGAAGGGGGAGATTCGGGGGAGAGAGGTTGTGGTTCTGATTGACAGCGGGGCAACCCACAATTTCATATCCACCCAGGTGGCGGAGGAGCTAGGGATGGAGCCTACTGAGACAGGCAGCTACGGGGTGATGATGGGGACAGGGAAGATTGAGTCCAGCACCGGGATCTGCAAAGGGGTGGAGATGAGATTACAGGAGATCAGGGTGATAGAGGATTTTCTACCCCTGAAGTTGGGCAGCACAGATGTCATTTTGGGCATGAAGTGGCTACAGACCTTGGGTGAAACCAAGGTGAATTGGGGGACCATGGTGATGGAGCTGAGCGTAGAGGGGAAGCAGGTGAAGCTGAGAGGAGAACCAGGATTGTCCAGAGCTGGAGTGTCACTCCGATCCATAGTGAAAATCATACAGGAGGAAGGAGGAGGATTCCTGGTGGAGCTACAGAGCTTGGAGGAGCAGGAGGAGGGGGAGGGAAGACCCATCCCCGCTTTGGTTCAACCCCTGTTGCAGGAATTTGAGGATGTGTTCCAACCTCCAGTTGGACTACCACCTGACAGAGAGCAGGAGCACCAGATTATCCTGAAAGAAGGAGTATCTCCTATCAGTGTGAGACCTTACAGATATCCTCAGGTGCAGAAAGATGAGATTGAAAGGTTGGTGGGAGAAATGCTAGAAGGAGGGATCATTCAGCCCAGTGTGAGTCCTTTCTCTAGTCCAGTTCTGCTTGTGAAGAAGAAGGATGGGAGTTGGAGGTTCTGTGTAGATTATAGAGCGCTCAACAAGGAAACTGTGCCTGATAAGTTTCCTATCCCTGTGATTGATGAGTTGATGGATGAGCTACATGGAGCCGCCTTGTTCACCAAGGTCGATCTGAAGTCAGGCTATCACCAGATCAGGATGAAGAAGGAAGATGTGCAGAAAACGGCCTTCAGGACTCATGAGGGTCACTACGAGTTTCTGGTGATGCCTTTTGGCCTCACCAACGCTCCGGCAACATTCCAAGCTTTGATGAACCGGATCTTCAAGCCACACCTCCGCAGGTTCGTGTTGGTATTTTTTGATGACATCCTAATTTATAGCAGGACTGAGGAGGAACACCTAGAACACCTGAGAGTGGTGTTGGGTGTACTGAAGGAGCATCAGTTGAAGGCCAACTTCAAGAAGTGTGACTTCGCTCAGGCACGGGTGGAGTACCTGGGGCACGTGATATCCCAGGAGGGAGTGGCTGCAGATCAATCCAAGATAGAGGCAATGCTGGCGTGGCCTCAACCCAAGACTTTGAAGGGACTCAGAGGGTTTTTGGGACTGACAGGCTATTACAGAAGGTTCGTGAGAGGATACAGCACCATAGCATGGCCTCTGACAGAGCAGTTGAAGAAGGACGGATTTTTATGGGGAGAAGCAGCTTCAGAGGCCTTTGAGAAGCTGAAGAAGGCCATGACGACGGTGCCAGTGCTTGCTCTGCCAGACTTCAGTCAGGTGTTTGTGGTAGAGACAGATGCTTCAGGCTATGGATTGGGAGCAGTGTTGATGCAGAGGCACAGGCCCATAGCTTACTTCAGTCAAGTCCTATCATCCCGGGCTAGACTGAAGTCAGTCTACGAGAGAGAGCTGATGGCGATTGTACTGGCCATCCAGAAGTGGAGACCTTACTTATTGGGCAGACACTTTATTGTCAGAACTGATCAGAGGAGCCTGAAGTACTTGTTAGAGCAGAGGATGGTCACAGAGGAGCACCAGAGGTGGTTGTCTAAGCTGTTGGGATATGATTTCGAGATACACTACCGACCAGGGCTAGAGAATAAGGCAGCGGATGCCTTATCACGCTGTATGGGGGAACTCCAGGGGATCGCTGTATCAGTACCAGTATTGATAGATTGGGGAGCCATTAAAGAGGAGAGCATTCAGAATGAGGAGTTGAGGAAGATCAAAGAAGAGGTGTTAGCAGATGAGAACAGCCACCCGGGCTATTCAGTTGTGGGAGAAAGACTGTTCTATCAGGGAAGGAGTGTGATTCCTAGGTCTTCCATCCATATTCCCCAGCTGTTACAGGAGTTTCATGAGAGTGCCATAGGAGGGCATTCAGGAGTGCAGAAAACTTATAGCCGGTTAGCTGCTGAATTGTACTGGAGGGGGATGAGGAAAGACATAGAGGAGATGGTGGCTAAGTGTGATACTTGCCAGCGGAGCAAGTACATGACAATGGCACCAGGGGGATTGCTGCAGCCCCTGGCCCTACCAGAGAAAGTTTGGGAGGAGATTACTATGGACTTCATTGATGGACTCCCAAAATCAGAAGGCTACACAGTTATACTGGTGGTGGTCGACAGGCTGAGCAAATATGCTCATTTCATTCCTTTGAGACACCCGTACACAGCAGTGTCGGTAGCAGCAGCGTTTGTGAGGGAGATAGTCCGCCTGCATGGGGTACCAGAGTCCATTGTTTCTGATAGGGACAAGGTGTTCCTGAGCCATTTTTGGAGGGAACTGTTTAGGATGCAGGGCACCGTATTGAAGAGGAGCACAGCCTATCATCCACAGACTGATGGTCAGACGGAGGTGGTGAATAGGAGCTTGGAGACATACTTGAGGTGCTTCGTGTCAGATACACCAAAGCAGTGGGCCAAATGGCTAGCCTGGGCAGAATACTGGTACAATACCTCGTCTCATTCGGCTACTAAGATGACACCTTTCAAGGTGTTATATGGTAGGGATCCCCCACATCTGGTACACTACAGCCATCAGAGCACTCCAGTATCTGCAGTGGATCAGCATTTGAAGGAAAGAGATCAGGTGTTGGCCGAGCTCAAGAGGCACTTACTTAGAGCCCAACAGATTATGAAGAAGCAGGCCGACAGCAAAAGGAGAGATATACAGTTTGGAGTCGGAGACAAGGTCTATTTGAAGCTCCGACCATACCGACAGAGGACTATGGCCCAAAGGAGAAATGAGAAACTCGCAGCGAGATATTTTGGCCCTTTTGAAGTGGAGGAGAAAATTGGGGAGGTGGCATATAGATTGAGGCTTCCTCCAACAGCCAGAATACACCCCGTTTTTCACGTCTCACAGTTGAGGAAAGTGGTGGGGGAGCATGCAGTAAGCCCAGAGTTGCCCAGCACATTGAGGGAAGACATGGAAGTGACACTGGAGCCTATAGAAGTAGAAGGAGTGCGCATCAATGCGAAGGGGGAAAAGGAAGTGAAGATTAGGTGGAGCGGCCTTCCAGACTATGAGGCCACATGGGAGCCACTGGAGAGGATTGCTGAGCAGTTTCCGACCTTCCACCTTGAGGACAAGGTGGTACTTTGGGAGGGGGGTAATGTTACGCCGGTCCAGCTTGGACCGGCTCTTCCTGGACCGGCCCAGCCGGTCCAGTTTTACCGCAGACGGACACCACGCCAGGCGGAAGAGAGAGGGAGCCAGGGAGTGGGGTCCACGTGCAATTCAAACTTGGATTAAGTATTTTTGGAGGGAGAAGGAAGGGTAGAGTAGTCCTTTTGCGTTTAATTTGAATTAGATTGTATTAAGAGGGAGTTATGAGGGAATTAGGTTTGCATCTTGATTTGGAAAAGAGATTTGTCTTCTAGGTTTTCTTGCTTGGGCTCTTGGCTTTGCCGGAGATTGTTGGAGAGTAATTCCTTCCTCTCGGATTGAAGGAAACTTGTATCTTTATTGTCTTTTGCATCGACTAGTGAGATTTCTATCGTTTGCAATTGTTTCTCTTATTTTCTCTACGACTCTTCTCAGATTTTTCACTGTTTTGTTGTGCGTGGTGGCTGTTTTCCATAGAAAACAGCGGATTATTAGTGATCTGGCTTAGATCCGATAGGAATCACTTGAAATACTCAAGTGGTACCTATCAAATTCCTACAAGGTGCCCTTACCACTGAAAGCCGAAAATCTTTGAATAAAGTAAGTAACCAGAGTGTGAAAGAACTGAGAAAAACATAAAATAAACAAACCAAAATACAAGATTACAAGAACTGAAGGTAAGTTACTGTTGTAGCCTTTGGAAGTCGCAATAAATTTTCTAATTGACAGTTCATGCTACTTCCCAATTAACAGAAAAACAACCCCCACTAGTTTTCTGGATGAAGAAGTTTAGGGGAGATCTGATATTCTGATGAAACCCGGTCTGCACCCTCTCCTTCTATTTGGAGACCAACACGAGTTTTTGGAAGGCTGGACTTGCTGGACAGCACTATATCCTGCAAGAAAATTCAGAATTTCTCAGTAAACTACTGTTCTTTGGCAAAGAAGTATAGATGAAACTATGGACAATGGAGACCTGATGTAGGCTTTGTGCAATCCAAATGATCTTTTCTTATTTTCGGCTGGATGTTGCTTGGACTTATTGATACCTAGAGACAGATGGGAAGAACAGCAGATATGATTGCTAGTGGCTGGATGGACCTGGGTATGGATGAGTCGGCGACTGTCTCTGTGTGATTGGCAACAATTTGCTGTCCTGTACACAAAACTGCTGGCTGAAATTGCAAGAAGAGGCTTCAGGACTGATTTTGGTGGAATCCCGGACTCTACTACAGCCCCTCTCTTTCCTTCATCTCCTCTCAAGATTTAGGGAAAATTCACCCTAAGGAATGGGATATTTTCCTCCCTCTCAGATTTTTCAAATCTGAAATCAAAACTCCAAAAACTCCCCCTCCCCCAGGTAAGACTTAGGTATTTATAGGAAATAGCCTAAGGACTAAAATATATTAATTACTAAACTACTCCTAATAAAAAAATAAGAGAAAATGGACTATTAAGTTTTTTTTTTTTTTTTGTTATTAGAAATGGTCCTCCTATCTCTATCTTTATCAATTTTAAGAATTGATTTGCACATAGTCATTCTTTAATGTTCATTGTTCAACTACCTAGAGTTGTGTAGAAGAAATTAATGGTTTAAAATCTTGCTCCAATCAACTAGCATGATTTTGACTCAGAGAGAAATTTATAGAGAATGCATTCCAGGTGGACGATTTATATCTTTGAACCTATGCTGGTGCATCTCTAGCAACAAGTGAAAATTTCTAACTATGGATTTTGTATCAATACTTATCTTTTGACATTTGGTGATCCTTGTGGGAATGCATTTGCAGGCACAACTTTGTTTTGTGCTTCTTCTTTCCTATATTAGTTATTCTTGAGGTATAATTCATATCAAGTGGTTCATTGGATTAACAGAAACTGTCACTTAAAAGCGATGGCTTTGAGCTTTTCACTTGGCTTTCATTCATGATTATAATCTTCTCATTCATTTCAGGGTTTATATGTCTAATTTTTACGTTACAATTCGTGGCAGCCTACAATCTCTGGTGAGATTCAGTCACCAATGGGTGTGGCTACTGTTGAATTTATTGATCCAAGGGAGCCTGTGATGGTTTGTATTTTGTTTAACTATCTGTTTTGCAACTATTTCATTAAATATGATTATAGCAGTGTGCTTGGCTATTATACCTTTTAACAAATATAAAACTATAATAGATGATCCAATTGTCAACTTGTTATTTGTACATTTGTACGAGTCATAATGCTAGTTTGAGGATTCTTTTTTTTTTTTTTACCGAGCATGCCCTTATACATAATTGCTTTAACCTTGCAGATTGTTCCCATTTTGAGAGCTGGTCTTGCTCTCGCAGAGCATGCTTCATCAGTTCTTCCTGCAACAAAAACTTACCATCTCGGTGAGGAGAGGCTGTATTATTCTTTCTTTATTCTCATATCTTTGCTTTCGAATGTAAAATTCATGAATTTTTATAAAGCATGCCTAGACATAATTTAGTCATTCTAAAGAATATCTCTTCATTCAAGAAGCATTAGCATTTTGCAATAATGATTTGACATCAGAAATATTAAGCTTATATAACATTAAAAAATTGGTTTTGATGTTTCTTGATCTAATTATTTGATCAGTTTTGCATGTTCAAACTGCAATTGCTACTTGCTATTTTGAGTGTGGAAACTGATAGGTGTCTAGCAGCATTCCAATAATTTGTATAGGCTATAAGTGTAGTTATTCTTAAAAAAGTTGTTTATTTTCTCAACTGATTTATATGATTTTTTTGTAAATATTTTATTCTACTCGATTTTTGCTGCCAATGAAAACAATGATAAAGGTTCCTTCTTTTGAATAGGCATGCGCAGGGATGAGACAACACTCCAACCTTCTATATATTTGAACAAGTGCGTTTTTTTCTACTTTTACATTTACTATTTTGATTTTCATTGAAAAAGAAAAAAATTGGATTAGGTTTAACCATTTCAGATTTCTTGTGGTACCCTTATTAAAAATATTTTCAGTATTACATTATAAAAGTTGCTAGTATTGAAAATGCACATGTTTGTCCAATATCTTTTGCATATAATCTTTATTTTTGTTTTAGCTAGAATGTTGATACGCCTTAGAAGTAAAAATAGCAAATAAAAGAGAAGAATAGTGTAGGAACACAAAGATATGGCTGATTTTTTTATTTCTCTTTTAATAATTAAGCAAGATACAATTGATCTACTATTTGAGAGATAAATCAGCTCTCCCACAAACTCTAGACGCTGCTAGAGACTTACAACAAACATTAGGAAAATAAACTCAACAATATCATACCCTAAACCATAGACAAATTCCCCCTTAAATAGCTCTATATTACAGTAACATCAATAGAACCTTCCTAATCAACATAAATATTATTTAGGAAATCTTCCTAAACAATTAAACATGATTTAGGAAATCTTCCTAAATAATTAAATATTTTCTAAATAGCATAAACACAATTAGAAAACTTTCCTAAACAATTCCCCCCTTGATTAGCAACCTGTTAGACCGGTCCCATGGACCAGTCCAGTCGGTCCACGTGGGACCGGTCCAGTCGGTCCACGTGGGACCGGTCCAGGCGGAGAACGGGCGAACGTCTCCGCCTCTTCCGTCAGCCGCACGCACGCAAGCTCCACGGGAGCGTTTTAGAAAGGATTTTTTGGGGGTTTAAGAGAGAAATTTGAATGTAGGGACTGTTTAGGGAATTCTTTTTGATTTGTATGCATTAAATAGTTGGTTTTCCTAGGATTTGAGTATCTTGAATTTGGCTGAAATTTGAGATCTTTTAGATCTAGGTTTTCTTTGGGCTCTAGCGGCGTCTAGAGATTTGGGAGAGATCGATCCTCCTCTCGAATTGAGGATCAATTGTATCTTTGATGTTTTCTTCTTCTACTAGTGGAATACAAATCTTGCTTTGAGTTTTTTTTCCAATTTCCTCTGAAATTCTGCTGTTAAACTGCTGTAAACAACAGATTTGCTGTGTTTTCCTGCTGTGGACAGCAGTCCAATCACTTTTTTCATTGTTTTTCAGAATATCTACAAGTATTTCCTATCAAATCAGTATCAGAGCATCGATTTGGGACCACCGGCTGCTGAAATTTTGAAATTTCAGCAAGTTTATCATTTCCGGAAGAAGATTTTTTGGGATCCGTTAGAAGAACGATGGCCGGAAAGAAGGTGGATGTCTTGGAAGGCGAAGTCGGAAAATTGAAATCCGATTTGGAGGCAAGATTCTTCGACTTCCAAAATCAAATCACCTCCAACAATGAAAGGTTGGAGGGGAAATTCACCGCGATGGAAGAAATGATGAAGAAATTACTTGAAATGAAGACCAATCCGGCGACATCGGAAGTAAGAGAGACCACCGACGGCCGTGGCATGGGAGGAAATCCGAACCCTTTGCGGGGGAGGAGAAATTCGGAGGTGGAGATTTTGGAGGAGGAAAACGACATGCCCCCTCTAGAACCGCTTTCTAGAGAGGAGATGAGTAGGGGACACGACCAACGGGAGGCTGATTTGGTCGGAAGGAGGGAAGAATTCAATCGCCGAGGTGCTGAATTGGAAAAAATCCAGCGTCGAGGTGCTGAATTTGAAGGGGGAAGGGAAGAAATTCATCGTCGAGGTGCTGAATTCGAAAGGATTCAGCATCAAGGGGCTGATTTTGAAGGAAGAAGGGAGGAACGTCATCTTCGAGGTGCTGAATTTGAAGGAATTCAGCGTCGAGGTGATGATTTCGAAGGGAGAAGAGGTGAGTATGAAGAGGGATTCGAATATAATCGTTGGAGGGATGATCGAGACACTTGGGGGACTCTTCCCCTTCGAGGAATGGGAGGTTATGGAGGGTACCGGGGAAACGGAGGAGACCCACGGGTGAGGAAGCTGAAAATGCCCGTCTTTGAGGGCGAAGAAGGCCATGGCTGGATCTACAAAGTGGAGCGTTACTTCGCTGTCAACGGGTTGACAGAGAATGAAAAATTGACAGCGGCGGGTCTGTGTCTGGAAGGGAAAGCTCTGGCATGGTATCAGTGGCGGTGACAGGAGGGAGCCCATCCGGAATTGGAGAGAGTTCAAGGATTGCTTATTAGAGCGTTTCCAAACCGACGGGGGAGGAGACTTCTATGAGCAATTCTTTGCCTTGACTCAAGAAGGAACTGTGGCAGATTATCGAGATCGGTTTGAGTACTTAGCTAGCAGATTGGATCACATTTCAGAGTCAGCCTTAGAAAAGAACTTCATGAAGGGCTTGAAACCAGAGATCCGAACAACAGTTAGGGTACTGGAGCCGAGGAACCTTGAAAAGGCTATGGAGCTGGCGCAGTTGGTAGAAGATCAGAAGAAAGCAGAAAGAGGGGTTCGAGGAAACTGCTCAGGAGGCTCTTACAGGACGACGACCACTCTTCTAGCACCCAAGGGGCCTGCATCAGGCAACAGTAATGAGACCACCCGTGAGAAGCCAGTAGGAGGAGCGAGTGGGGAAAATTTCAAGAGGCTGACAGAGAAGGAGATGCAAGATAAGAGGACAAAGGGGTTGTGCTTCAGATGTGATGAGAAGTACATGCCAGGGCATAGGTGCAAGGACCGAACTCTTCAGGTTCTCCTTGTCTGTGAAGACGAGGAAGACGAGGAGGGAGGTGGGAGCAGATCTGGAGAGGAGGAGAAGTTGCACCTGGATATGGCAGAAGTCTCTCTGAACTCAGTAGTGGGATTCACTCCGAGTCACACTATGAAAGTGAAAGGAGAGATAGCTGACCGTGAGGTGGTTGTGCTAATTGATAGTGGGGCTACCCACAATTTCATTTTCACTCAGGTCGTTGACCAATTAGGAGTGAAGTTGGTGGACACCGATTGCTATGGAGTGATGATGGGTACAGGGAAGGTGGAGAAAGGCCAGGGAATCTGTAGAGGAGTGGTGTTGACCATCCAGGAGATTCAAGTAAGGGAGGATTTTCTCCCACTAGAGTTGGGAAGTACGGATGCCATACTAGGAATGAAATGGTTGCAAACTTTGGGGGAAACCAAGGACAATTGGGGAGCACTCACGATGGAATTAATGGTGGATGAGAAAAAGGTGGTTATAAGGGGAGATGCAGGGCTATCCAAAGCCATGACATCACTTAAGACCATGGTTAGAGACATACAAGAGGCGGGAGAAGATTATGTTGTGGGACTACACAGGTTGGATGCGATCAGATTGGAGGAGGGAGGGGATGTTTCTCTTTCCGTGCAGCCCTTGGTTCCGCAATACAGTAAGGATTTTCAGTCACCTCAAGGATTGCCACCTCCATCAGAACATGAGCATATCTCCACCTTGATGACAAGGTGGATTTTTGGGAGAGTAGTATTGTTAGACCGGTCCCATGGACCGATCCAGGCGGAGAACGGGCGAACGTCTCCGCCTCTTCCGTCAGCCGCACGCACGCAAGCTCCACGGGAGCATTTTAGGAAGGATTTTTTGGGGGTTTAAGAGAGAAATTTGAATGTAGGGACTGTTTAGGGAATTCCTTTTGATTTGTATGCATTAAATAGTTGGTTTTCCTAGGGTTTGAGTATCTTGAATTTGGCTGAAATTTGAGATCTCTTAGATCTAGGTTTTCTTTGGGCTCTAGTGGCGTCTAGAGATTTGGGAGAGATCGATCCTCCTCTCGAATTGAGGATCAATTGTATCTTTGTTGTTTTCTTCTTCTACTAGTGGAATACAAATCTTGCTTTGAGCTTTCCAATTTCCTCTGAAATTCTGCTGTTAAACTGCTGTAAACAACAGATTTGCTGTGTTTTCCTGCTGTGGACAACAGTCCAATCACTGTTTTTCAGAAGATCTACAAGTGTTTCCTATCACAACCTTCCTGAATGTTTTTTCTTAATTAGGAACTTTCATAAACAACTCGCCTCTTGATTAGGAACCTTCCTAAATAATTTCCCTTAATTAGAAATTTTTCTAAATAATTTTCATTAATTAGAAAATTTTTTAAACAACTCCCTCTTAATTAGGAACATTCCTAAACCCTAAACTTTCATAAACAACTCACCTCTTGATTAGGAACCTTTCTAAATAATTTCCCTTAATTAGAAAATTTTCTAAATAATTTTCATTAATTAGAAAATTTCCTAAACAACTCCCTCTTAATTAGGAACATTCCTAAATAACTCTCCTTTCTTGGTTCCCCCCCCCCTCCACCTCCCTCCAAAGCATATCAATACTCCCTCCCTAAAAATGCACATTGTCCTCATGGTAAAAGGATGGAAATTGACTCCTGATTAGCTCGTAAGGTTTCCATGTTGCTTCGTTCTTCGATAAATCCTTCCACTTGATAAGTACGTACCTTCTGAACAATAAATCCATGATGCTGAGAATGAATTGACAGTTTTTTGTTAAGGAAAAAAATGTACGTCGTACTTATGCTAACAAACTTGGTTGGGACAATATCTTGATGGAAGCTGTAAAACAGCTCTCTAGTATCTCTGGATTGCATAAAACTATAAAAGTCATGAACTGTCCAGGATTGGGTAAAACATGTGGGTCTACATCCATTCTTCCATCATACTAACTAAATTCTTGAGAACCCGGATGAATAGGTGCAGCTCTTGCTACAACATATTCAGCTTGTTTCACATCAAGACTAAGATGCAGTGACCCCAGAATTGCCATCGTAAGATCATCACGACCCCAATAGCTTCTTCCTCCTCTACTGTAACAGTTCTCATGATCCCTCCATGTTTTACCTGTGTATCGAGGGTGGGAATCTCACCTTTCTTCCCTTCACCTCTCATGACCCGATCCCCATGGTTTAACCCATCCCCCTCCTCCGGTCGTCCACTTCCCTTGCCCACAAGATCTCTCGTAGTGGTCATCCACTCCATCACCTTCACCACGAAACTCCCTTCCTGTTGTTCCCCTATCTGAAAACCTTATTCCACCCCTTATCAGAGCCCTAAGAGGTGGCTCTTGACCCCCTCCTCTAATGGCACACTTCCCTTGCTCGAAATGCCTCTCATAGTGGTCGGCCACCTTACCACCTCCACACAAAAATTCCCCTTGCTTTACCCTCATCCAGAAACCCTGATCCGCCTCTTATCGGATCCCTAGGAGGTGGCTCTTGATAAAAGTAACTAACCTCGTTGAACTCCTCATGTCCAATCTCCTTTCCCTTCGATTCAACCAAGGGAATTCCAGTCAATATTTGGTTAGGGTTAGCCATTGGAACCACCAATGGAGTTTTTTATTACATCTCCAAGAGCTTCCTCTTCATCTCCTCTAGAATTTCCATTCCTTTTGGTTCAGCCCTAGGATTAGCCGGCAAAGCCTTCGATTGCATCTCGATCAACTTCCTCGTCATATCTTCCAAGTTAGAAAGCCTTCCTTCCATGGATAAAAACCTTCCTTTCATGGATGAAAACCTCTTCTCCATGTCGGATTTGATTTGCTCCATCTTACTTTCCAACGCGTCTACCTTCTTTGTTTTCATAGGTCCCAAAAAAGTGCTCTAATACCAATTTGATATGTCTTGAAAATTAAAATAGTCAATCAAAGAGAAGAATAGCGTAGGAACATAAATATATGGTTGATTTTCTTATTTCTCCTTCAACACTGCCGTTGCCAGGTCCCAAGTCCTGGATGAGAAAAGTGGAGGGTTGCGTTAGGTAGTCGACATCCAGCGTAAAACTTGTCGAACAATAATGACATGAATCCTTTAAGAAATTGTGTTAATGCTAGGGTGTCCCCTGGAAGCGACGCACTGTATGACCTGAATACAGTGACAAGTGTGCAAGGGCCGCTGCACCGGCACCCGGGTGCAGTGTTAAATAGGCAAGGGTTCCCACATCAAGGACGGATGTGGGCAAAGAAGCTAGTCCATGAAACTAAAATTAGGATAGGAACTTGGAATATAGATTCCCTTACAGAAAAATTAATGGAATTAATAAATATTATTATTCATAGGAAGTTAAATATTTTGTGCATTCAGGAAACTAAATGGGTTGGAGAGAAGGCTAAGAAAATTGATAGTTTAGGATTTAAACTTTGGTATTCGGGTAGGAGTCGTACTAGAAATGGTGTAGGTGTTATTATAGATAAGAGTTTAAAGGATAATGTTATAAAAATTAATAGGATTGGAGATAGAATCATAGCTTTAAAGATTGTTGTTGATGATAAGATTGTTAATATTATAATTACTTATGCTCCTCAAGTAGGTTTGGATATGAGTTCTAAATTAAATTTTTTTAATGACTTAGAAGAATTAATATAAAAGATACCTCTTGAAGAAAGAGTTTTTATTGGAGGATATTTAAATGGACATGTTGGTAGAGAGGTAGATGATTTTAAAAGCATTCATGGTGGCCATGGATTTGGAATGACGAATGAAGGTGGCAAGACCATATTAGATTTTTGTTTAGCTTATGATTTTTTAATTGCTAATATTTTATTTAAGAAAAAGAATGAGCATCTCATCACTTATAAAAATGGATATAGTACAACCCAGATTGACTATTTTCTTATTAGAAAATTAAATTGTTTAGATTGCAAAGATTGTAAAGTTATTCCGAATGAAAATTTATGTACCCAACATCGATTATTAGTTTTGGACTTTAAGATAAAGGGACATAAAATAAAAAAATAAAGTAAAACGTTTTTCTAGGATTAGATGGGGGCATTTAAAGAATATTAACAAAAATATTTTTGAGAATAAGATTTTAGATCTTAAGATTTTGTCTGTGCATGAGGATGCTAATAATATGTGGGAAAAAATGGCTAGTGATATTAAGAATATTGTAAAAGATGTCCTTGGAGTATCAAAGGAAAAAGCTCATAATAGTAAAAATAGTTAGTGGTGAAATCCAAATGTGCAAGAAAAGATTAAAAATAAAAAGTTTTGTTATAAAAATTGGTTTAATTTTAAAAATTCTGATAATTGGAAAATATATAAAGTGGCTCATAATAATGCTAAGAAAGCAATATGTGATGCAAAGACATTAGCTTTTAGTGATTTATATAATAGATTAGATACTAAAGATGGAGAAAGATATATGTATAAGTTAGCCAAACAAAGAGATAAGAGTAGTAAGGATTTAGTTCAAGTGAAGTGTATTAAGGATGAAGATCAAAAAATATTTTTCTTAGAAGATGATATTCAACAAAGGTGGATGAGATATTTTGCTAAACTTTTTAATGAAGATTGTGAAAATAAGATTGACTATAGTGTTCTTAGCACCATAAATGAAAATAAAGATTTCTATTTTTATCGGCGTATTAGTAAAATTGAAGTTAGAGAGGCTTTAAAGAAAATGAATGGTGGAAAAGCTGTTGGACCCGATGATATTCCAATAGAGGTGTGGAAATTCTTAGGAGATGAAGGAATTTCATGGCTTACTAAACTTTTTAATACTATTTTGAAGACTAAAAAGATGCCATATGAGTGGAGAATGAGTGTGTTAATTCCTATTTTTAAGAATAAAAGTGATGCACAAGATTGTACGAATTATAGAGGTATTAAGTTAATGTGTCATACTTTAAAACTATGGGAACGAGTTATGGAGCATAGGCTGCGGCGTGATATTGATGTTTCTCAAAATCAATTTGGATTCATGCCGGGTAGGTCGACTATGGAAGCCATACATTTATTAAGAGGTTTGATGGAGAAATATAGAGAAAATAAGGAGGATCTACATATGATATTTATTGATTTAGAAAAAGCATATGATAAAGTTCCAAGAGAAGTGCTATGGAGAGTTGTTGAAAAGAAATGAGTCAATAATGCTTATATTCAAATCATTAAAGATATGTATGTAGGAGCTATTACTTGTGTTCAAACACAAGGTGGATTGACCAAGTATTTCCCTATTTCGGTTGGGTTACATCAAGGATCAGCCTTAAGCCCATATCTTTTTGCTTTAGTCATGGATGTTCTCACTAGACATTTGCAAGAGGATGTACCTTGGTGTATGCTTTTTGCTGATGATATTCTTCTTGTTGATAAGACTAGAGAGGGAGTTGAAGGTAAACTCGAATTATGGAGGTCAACCTTAGAGTTTAAAGGTTTTCGCTTAAGTAGATCTAAAACGGAATATATGGAGTGTAATTTTAGTAGTAATAGACCTAGTGAGGGGATTGTGACTTTGGGCGATCAAGTCATTAATAAGAGTACACGTTTTAGATATCTTGGATCTATTGTTCAGATTGATGGTGAAATAGATGGAGATATTATCAACAGAATTCAAGTTGGATGGTTGAAGTGGAGGAATGCATCAGGCTTGTTATGTGATAGAAATGTACCCCTCAAACTTAAGGGAAAATTCTATAAGATGGTAGTGAGGCCTGCAATGTTTTATGGTGCCGAATGTTGGTCATTAAAAGAAGCATAATAATAAGTTAAGTGTGGCAGAGATGAGGATGCTCAGGTGGATGAGTGGCTTTACCCTTAGAGATAGGATACGAAATGAGCATATACGTGAAAAGGTTGGAGTAGCTCCAGTAGAAGATAAGATTAGAGAGAGTCGCCTTAGATGGTTTGGTCACATAAAACGGCGGCCATCCGATGACCCGGTTAGGAGAATAGAGGTATTAGATTTGACTTATGTTAAGAAAGGTAGGGGTATACCTAAAAAGACTTGGTTAGAAAATATTAGGAATGACCTTTCTTTATTAGATTTAAATGAGAATTTGACTTTTAATAGGACACAATGGAGAAAAAAGATTCATGTAGCCGACCCCACGTAGTGGGATAAAGGCTTGATGTTGTTGTTGTTGTTGTTGTCCTTCAATAATAAAGCAATATACAATTTATCTACTATTCGAGTGGTAGATCAGCTCTCCCACAAATCTTAGATGTCACTAGAAACTCACAAGAAACACTAGGAAAATAAACTCAACAATATCATATCTTAAACCATAGACAAACGTCATCTTAAATAGCTCTAGAACATAATAACATCAATAGAACATTCTTAATCAACATAAACATAATTTACGAAATATTCCTAAGCAATTAAATATGATTTAGAAAACATTCCTAAACAGTTAAACACTTCCTAATTTGCATAAACACAATTAGGAAACTTTCCTAAACAATTCTCCTCTTAATTAACCTTCTTAAATAATTTTCCTTAATTAGGAACAACTCCCCCCTTGATTAGGAACATTCATAAATAATTTCTCTTGATTAGGAAATTTCCTAAACAACTCCCTCTTGATTCGGAACCTTCATAAACAGCTCCTCTTTCTTGGTTGTGCCTCCCAAGCATATCAAATTCTTGGAAAGTGATAATTTTTATCCCGATGTGCAGTTTTATTGGCGACTATGATTGCAAGTTATGCAAATTCTGATGTTTTTTATCATGTTTGGATTCTTTTCTTTTTTGTTTCGGTTAAGGTCAAGTGTGAATCTTTTGGTTTCATTTGGATTACAAAATTAACAGTTGGTCTTTAATATACTAGTTTTTTGCCCTTGTTCATTGTATTAAGCTTTCTAGAGCCAATGATTACGCCTGGGACAGAACAGTTCAAAGTGTACATATCTATGTTAATCCGTGTCTTGCCTAGCAATGGTGTCTTGAAGCGCTCCTAGATCAATTTGGGAATTTGTGGAAGCAGAGCTGAGAGCAATCTGGAGTGGGATTATGGGTGTGAACTATGTGAAATGCAAATACTAAGTCTCACATCCAATAATTAATGAGAATGTGCATCGATATTCTACTGGTTGACCATAGTCATATATGTTCAAGCTTTTTGAGTTAGATACGTGTCTGGGCAACATGGTTTTGGCTCCAATTCCATCTTCAACCAATTCTTCTCCTTAAGAGTTTCTTTTTGTTAATTTTATCTCAAAATTTTCTTTTTTCGAACAATTTGTTAATGAGAATGATAATTCTCTCTTTATGTGCTTATTTTTAAGAGGTTCAAATTCCTCAAGTGTGCCTTCATTGAAAATTCAGGTTTTTTTATTCATTCTGTTATGCGCATCTTGGGCAGGCTGTAAGGTGCGGGAAATGGTATGGATATGGGGATCGGGAAGTACAATATGATAAGTGGTTGAATGTGTGTACAGATGAATCTAGATCCAATAATTTTCAACTATTTATCCTGTCCATTCTTATTTGTTTGATTTTTTTGCCATTATATGTTAATCGTGCATAGCGTGACTGAAATATGTCTGTGTGGCTTGATCATCGTTCGTACATGAGGGATTAGGATTTGTTTTTTTTTTTTTTCTAGCTTGTTTTGATTTCTGATCACACTTAAGATGGTGAAAGTGCTATATGTATGGATGGATGGAAGGTGGAATGGAATGGACTATAAAAGTTGGCCTTTCAATTGATCAATCTATACGCCACTAAATTGTGATATGCTAATTATCATTTCATCCTAGCTTGTTTTGGTTTGTTTCACATTATCTGTCAATCATGAATAAGGTAAAAAAAGATGGTCGGTTTGTTTCCTGATTTGCAATGGTTTCGCCATACTTGTTATGAATCCGTGCTTCTAAATCCTTTCTGATCCTTCTCTCTTCCTGGATGCACAATTTTGGTTCTTTCATGTTAATGTTGTCCGTCTTCATTTTGGACTTGCCTAAAATTTTCTTTGGAATTTTTTTTTTAATCATGTGCTTCATTTTATGTTTATTTATCAAATTTCTTTGGTAACTGGATTATGTTCTTTTCGACATTTATCATGATAGGCATCGATTATGCCTGTTTTTTTAACTTTTTTAACCACCGGTGTAACCTAAAGTATTGCCAGGTTCTTCAGTTAAACATGAGTACCCGACCTGCAGATTATTGATGTTGGTTTTAGGAATCTTCAAAAATGTTTATTCGTCTAAAGTTCTGCATTTGGAGTTGGTCGAGTTAACTTAATCATTAGTCACGAAAGTTTCTTCCTGGCAGTCTAAAGCAACTCTTAAGATAATATTATTTAGTTTGTTTTTCTGAATGCCAGAAATTGAAAAACCTCAAGTTATTCACAGAAAATTCTAATGGAACTTGTGGAAACATTTTGCATATTATATAAGATGTATCATAATATTAAGCGGGCTTAGTGAATGGAACTTGTGGAAACATTTTGCATGGTCTTTGGAACTGTGGACTTGAGCAGAAAGCATATTCTATATAAGATGAGTTCAAAATGTAATTTACTCAATCTTGTATCTGTTTGTTGGAAGGCAATTGCGTGAATTTAATTTTGGCCATGCACTCATTAGCTGTGAAGAAATGGTTATTTATATCTGCAAAATTAGGTAACATGTTTTTGGTTCATGTCAGCATTCTGATTCTAATTGATTCTAATAAAGCGTACTAGTTCTAACATGCCGTTTGTCATGGAAAATGGATTAATTATACTTTGTATTTTTCTTTTACAGCTTGCCTGACAAATTCCCTGAAGGTTCTCGAGTACTTGTTGTGGATCCCATGCTTGCGACTGGTATTCTGTTTACTTTTTTATCGATATTTCATATTCTTATATTAATTTAGATATATGTAATTTTGTAAAGAAACTATAAGATAATCTATCTAATATAATCTATTATAATTTCTAATAATTAAGATAAGGTTGTGAAAACCGGACCGGACAACGAACCCGAAGAAAAAAAGATTCATAGTTTGGCCGGTTCAACTCCAAAGGATTCGACCAGGGTCGAACCGGATGATGTAATAAATAATAATATTATTAAAAATCAATAAAATGCTACGCAAATTCAGTGCTCTTCTATTTTGAAGTTAAATATTGCATTAAGAATAATGTATCATCTCGGGAGATTGACACTACATTCTAAAATGCTTTCAATGTCAAAATAAGATTTTAAAAAATACTATTTCTATGATCAAACACAATTCAAAGAATAACATGTCATCTTGAAAGATAAATATGAAATTTTATTGAAAGTGTTTGGAAAGAGAAATAGATGTTAAACATTCAACCATTCCTACAATCAAATGCACCAAAGAAAATATTATATTATCTCGATAGTTAAACATAATATTCTATAAGGGATCTCAAAGTAATAATGGTTTTATAAAATTCATAATTTTCTAAATTAAATTTTATGGGAGAATATTATATTATTCGGGGTGACGATAATAACATTCTATAACACTATTTATAAATAGAAATGGGTTTAAAAAAAAAAATACTTTCCCAGTGATTTTTCCCTGCTTTATAGGAATAAAACAGTGTTTATTTGAATATAGAGTTCTTATTTCCCTATAAGGGTAAGCCCCTATAGTTAATTAGATCCTAAGAGGATTGCTCATAGGAAAACTCTTGATTAAAACAGTGATTATATTCCCTTTGATTATAAGATTAAAGCAAACAATGGAAATTAAAAAATTTCAAGGAAAAAGCTCAATATTGAGCAGTTCTTAGAGGGTCAAAGGAGAAAGGAGAAAAGTAAGAGGTGTTGGATTCTAAGAAGCTCAGACGTAACTCTAGTCTATTTTATGTTCAGCTTTATAATTTATAAGAGAATTTATTGTTCAAGTGGGTATGTTATTAGAAAGGTAGGATTATATTCCCGAATGGTGGGGACTTATAATTTTGGGTCTGTCTCAGAATCTAAAACTACAGTGAACCATTATAGAGCAGCGATTCAAACCTAGTCCAACAATATGCAGAATAATGAAATGGGCCTTATATCTTAAACTCTTTGTAAGAGAGTAAAAAATTGTCAACAAAATTTCAAATCCTTAAAAGTCAATGGAATTAAAATCAAAATTCAAGCTCTTTCCATTTCCTTTCCTTTTTCTAGTAATTGACATACATAAAAGCTTTTGGTCCCCTGTGGAGCATTTACAAGTTATGAAGATCTTTTGTGATGGAAAGGAGAAAACAAGCTTTCAATCTAAAATTTTCAAAACCATCAATATTCAAAATCTTTTCAATATTTTCCTTTTCTCCTAGAAAATGACATGCACAAAAAATTTTGATCCCCAGCGGAACATTTGCAAGTTTTTAATGTCATTTGTGACGAAGAGAAAAGATCAAAACTTCAAGAAATGAAATATATATTAGGTTTGGGTCACAAAACCTTTTCCTAATCACCATCTCTTTCAAAGTTCTAGCCTAAGTACGCTCTTATGACAACCATCATGTTTAAATCTGTTTTTAGGACTAAATCCGCTCTTACAGCATCTTATAGACTTCTAGCCTAAGTCCGATCTTATGGTAGCCATCCTATTTAAATCTGTCTTTAGGATTAAGTTTGCTCTTACGGCATCCTATAGACTTCGAGTCTAAGTCCGCTCTTACGACAGTCATCCTGTTGAAAACTTTCAAGTTAAGGTGAAATTCTCACATAGGTTTCTCTTTTTAAGAAAGATGTCCTCTAGTTTGTTGAGATGGGTGTAATTATTCACATGGTGGCATCCTTCCTCTTAGACTAGAAAAAAGACTTGAGTCTTATCAAATAGTATTCAAATTCTTACATTCATGTCAAATCACATCCAAATCACTACACTCATCTAGCTTTTACTTACTCTTGACTTTACTAATAGTGCTAACCTCATTAGTTATTGCTTAGTAGAGTCATCATTAACCTTATCAAATCACTCAATCACTCAATTTCAATTTCAATTACAATCAAAATTCATTTTCACTTCATCTAACCATTTCAATTCAATATGACCAAATCAAATCAAACTTTCACTATACATTGCGGATCTAGTTGGTCAACTCCAATACACATGATAAATTTTGGTGAGTTTGTCACGCCTATTGGAGGTCCAATTATTGATATTCAACAAGATGGTCATCCGCATCAGCTGGAACGCCAACAGCATGTCTACAGCCTGCTCTTTCTCACCCGCAAAATTTCTTTTTCTCTTGGTTTTGAACGGGTTCACTTTACACCAAAAATGAACTAACAACAGGAGTTACAAATACACGCCAAATTTACTCTACTTTTCTTGGCGACAAACCAAACAACTAAAAGTGAAAAAAGCTTAGTATCCATTATACTTTGTATTCCCGTTTCCTCTAACCAAACAGCTCCTTAGAGTAATTTTTTGAGGTATTTGGAATTCTCTACTGCCAACGCACCTTAAAACTTAAAGGCATTAAATATTTTTATATGCAACCAAACACTGCATAGAATTTCAAATAGATTGTTTTAGTTTATATTGTATTTTGAATACATCTTATTTTCACATATTTGCAACTAAACAATCCCTACTACGCAAAGAAGAATTCTATTTACTTTCGTTGTTCTATTTTTAAAATAATAAAGTGCTCTTCTAGTTCTTTGAAGTGCGGTTTGTTAGAATAAGATCATTTGCTATTGAGAAATCAAATATATTTTCTTCCATCATTGTGGGCTCCGAAAATTCGGCCTCGGCCTCCACTCGCTTTTCTTCTTCGGCGAGGGAGTTTTAACGAACTAAGTTCCGAGGTAAATTTTGGAAGGCAGATGGGTTTGTAGATAAGACACTACCCAGAGATTTCGCCCTCATTTTGTGAGGACTTTATGATCTGAGTTCTGGTTTCCTATAGGCGCAAGCCCCTATAGTTAATTACCCCTCCCGATCACGGGAGAGAACTTTCGATTAAGGCTAGTCGTTGATCAGATACGTATAGAATACGTGTTATCTGGCATATAGTAGCAGCAATGGGTTTAGGTATTGGAAATTGGATTTTGATTTGGGTATTTGGAAAGTTTAATATTTAAAGTAGAAATTGCACCATCGTGCACTTAAAGCGGATGGTGGGGGAATGGATGATGGGCCCGATCAAGATCCCATGGTTCCGTCGTCCCGGGCCATCGTGGTCTCTGGTCTACTTAGTCAGAGGAGGTAGTCGACCCAACCTGACAGAAGGATCCTTGTCGGCAGCCATGGGTTGCTTCGTCCAAGGGGACCTTGTAGACCGGGGTTGAATATTTGCCTAAGGGGACAAATTTGAATCCATCTTAGCTAACAGAGGGCTTTGTGCCCTATCGATCATATCCTATTGATTCATATCTCAAGGATTTAACGCCATTAAGGAGCGTATTGGCTCTGGCCATAACCGCTATCTGTGGTGCCATTTGGCGGCAAAACCACTCGGTTCAGAGGGCCCCGAGTCATAACCGTTTACCTGCAGTGCCATTTGGCGGCGAAACTGCCGGTTAGAGGACACGTACCACGTCCTTACTGGCAAGAGATTGTTTGAGAATGGATCCTAGTGATATTTTCGACTAGGCATTCGGCTCTTTGTGAGCTAGAGTTTATTTGAATTTGTCCACCCCGGCAGACTGTTGCGGAGGGTGGATGGATTTTGCTTTAAGCATTTGATGGTTGGATTTCTAATTTTAAATATTTTTGGGATTTGGGATTTGTTGGATTTTGGATTTTTTGGGAGGCATTTAAAAATGCCTAAAATTGACCCCTCCGATTGAGATCTTCAATCAACGCGGCCATCATCGGGGTTTTTGGGGTCATTTCCTCTTTAGTTGATTGAACCCTGTCAACTCGACCAAACTGTTGATCGAGGATCGGGTTCCTCATAGGCTTTGTGCCTTTGTTTATGAATTTCCTTGATTTTAGGCCTTGAAGGCCGAATATGAATGTTGTAGACGCCTTCTGTCTGCTTGTATCAGTGTTGCAGATCCGGTGGCGTTGAGTTGTAGATTGTAGACGCCTTCTGTCTGCTTGTATATGTGTTGCAGATCCGGTGGCGTTGAGTTGTAGATTGTATGTCATGAAGTATTTCCTCATTTTGACATTGACTCCCCTTTCTCAGTCACCGGGGAGGGTTTTCTTTTGGACTTTGAAGTCCACTGATTACTGCTTTGCTTTGAAAAGATCTCCTTTCGAGATCTTTAGTGTGGTGGACTTTTTCGTACATTGGGTTGCCGTTGTACTTGATGTACTGACAGCACCTTGATCACCACTATCGTAGGTGATATCTGTACTTGTGCCCACAGTGGTTCATCGTGCCTACGATATATCCACTGTTGTTATCCACAAGTGGTTTGTAGTCATTTGCAGGGGACTGTTGTACTCATTACGACCTCCTGAAGGTATTTGTAGGAGACCCGTTGACATCAGTATTGTGTCCACCTTTCACCGATTTCAGGTGGGCTGATGTCTGCATTTATCTGTAGAGGATGGATCTTTAATTGCTGATCTCCAATATTGCCTTCTCAGTCAACAGACAATCGTAGGGATAATCGTAGGAGATGTACTTGTGTCCACAGTGGTTTAATAGTGCCTACGATATGCCCACTGTTGTTATCCACAAGTGGCTCGTATTTGTTTGTAAGGATCCGTTGTGTTTGCTACGAACCCCTAGGAATGTTCATAGGAGACCCTCGTTTGTCCACCTTTCACCAATCTCAGGTGGTTTGTTGATTGTACTTGTTTGTGTTGGAGTTCTATCCATTCCACAAGCTCAATATACGAGCTCAAGTTCTATGTCCCCAGCGGTCCTTTGAGTTCAATTGCATGCTCACATTCTTTTTGTCCAAAGTCCTCTGGCGTCTTTATATGTCCATTTTTATGTTCAAATTGACTTGAGTTTGATCCAAATTTGATTTCATTTTATTTGAGTTTGGATTTTTAGAAATCTCTTGAATTTTGATTATGATCCACAGGTCTACAGTTCATGTTCAAAAGTTCACTACTCTTTCTCTTTTAGTCCAAACATTTTGTTCTTTTGAGTTCAAAACAGGTCCAAGTGTAGTAATATTTCACCCGAAATTTCGGCAGCCTCCCGGCGTCTCCCCCGTTTAGAGGAAAAATAACGGAAAACTGGGCCTCCCGCCACGCTAGAGAAAAGCGCGTACGGTAGGTGCCCTCTTACGAGGACACCGCGGCCGTGTAAAGTCTTTGTCCCCACCACGCCAGAGAAAGGCGTGTATGGGTCTTCGGTACCTGTTGCAAGAGAGAAGCAGTTTGCTTTCCCCCCGCCCGGGGGTACTTATAAACATCCCGGTCTCGTCGTAGATGTCACACCGGGTTCCCATCCCACCATGCTAGAGAAAAGCGTGTATAGGCGGTTTTCCGGTGTGCCACGAACACCGAGAGCAGGTTTGGAACCGAGGGCCGCTCGCCTACCTTGTCGTGGGTGTCGCGCCGGTTGCCCCTCCCACCACGCTAGAGAAAAGCGTGTATAGGCAGACCACCGACTCGACACGCATGCCGAGGTAAGAGAGCAAACAAGGGTTCCAGAAATTATACCTTTGGCGGCCGGCGGATCGGCGAGTCGTCGGCAATGGGGGGCTCGGATGTCGAGGCGAGGAGAGGGTACACATTGTTTAATTATAATTAACATGAATTAACTATAAGTAATTAAATAAAACATTTTTAATTAATTATCCATAATTAATTATAATTAATTAAAATAATTAATTAAAATTTATTAAAATTAATTAATATAATAAGTTATAATTAACTTAACATTAATTATAACTTATTTAACATTAATCAATTTTAATAAAATATAATTAACTAATAATAATTAATTATAATTAACTTATAAATGATTAATTAATTATATTTAATTAACATAATTATAATTAATTATATAAAAATTTTCATACAATCCCTCGGTTCGACGGATTCAGAGGATTTGACCGGATTTAGGCTAAAGCCAGCCAAACGACTTCAGTGCGCACCTTAAATCCCGGCAATGGGTAAATCCCGGATTTAAGGATTTACGGCTTAAATCCCGAATTTACTAAATCCCTTGGTTTGGCGAATTTCGGGATTTGGCAGAAGAAGCGCGTGAAGGGAAGAAAGTTACCTTCACTTCCAGCGGGCTCCTGCTCTTGCCCGAACAAAATGTCGTAACCTCCAATCCGACGGGAAAAGGGGAGGCGTTGAAGGAGCGTAGCCGCACAGCAACGAAGGGGTCGGAGGAGGCGACGGCTTGGACAAGAGGTAGGGAGATCTACCTCTTCCTCTCTCTCTCTCTCTCTCTCTCTCTCTCTCTCTCTCTCTCTCTCTCTCTCTCTCGGGATGGAGGGATCGGACAAAGGGGGGGAGGCGACGGGAGCTTGGTCGCTGGGTTTGGAGGCTGGAGCTCGACGGGCTTCAGTCGTTTCTTACAATCAAAATGTTGAGACTTCCGATCCGGCAGGAGGGGAAAGTCGTGTAGAAGGGGCGGCGTCGAACAGCTAATGAGGAGTCGGAGAGGGAGGGAACCAGCGCGAGAGAGAGTGAGAAAGAGGCCGAAGGCCTCATTCCTTTGCCCTTTTAACGACGCGAGAGTGTCGTGTCGACGACGTGCAAGGATGCGACTTCGGTCGTGGCTGCGACGTGCGATGGCAGAGAGCAGGTAAGATTTTTTTTTCTTTTATTTTTTTGTTTTTGCTGTAGGGGGCAACAATCATATTCTTATATCCTATTGCTTGCTCACGGTAAATCCTCCTATAAATATCCTTCTAAAGCTTATATATCATTTAAGTCACCTTGTTGTATGTTGGCATCATCTCCAATCTTGTTGAATTGTCAAAGTTGATTCTCCAAATGATGTTTGGCTATGATACGAATTCATGTATTGACTAAAAAGATGACAGAAGATTTGAGATAGCTATGAAGATGAAGTTCAACGAGGAAAAATCAGGCACCCTGCCTAAGAGGGGGAAACTTTCCATTTTAAGTTTGATTCAACTATCATAATTTGTTTTTATTTGACCCCTTTGACCTCTATTTTATAGTAGAAGATCTTAAAAGAGGAGACTGACAATTAAATTTATCCTAAACAATTTGTCAAATGACTCTTTCTCGTGGCAATTAAAATGAAAATTAAGAGAGAAGGATCAAACTGGTTCTCTTTTTTTATTTTTTATTTTTTTTGAAAAATCAAAATCCGACCGTATAAAAGCATCAATTTGATCTCTCGACTCTTTAAATTGGTGCCAAATTAATCATTTCATAGGATCAGTTGGGTCCATATTTAAAAGGTCAGAGGACTAAAATGAGATTTTTAAATAGTCGGGGGTCATTTTCGTCCTTTGCATAAGAATCAATGGACTATTTTGATCCTTATCTCTAAAAATAAATTACCACTGTTAAAAGAAATTATTCAACTAAACTTCTAAAACATGACAAATAATGCATGTTCATCTTACATCATTTGTTCTGGACCTGCCATCTCATTCAACATTTTAAATCCAACTGTTTTCAGATCAAAAAATGACACACTTTCGTTGTAATTTCACAACTTAATTGAGGATTAGAATCAATTGCTTTCTTTTCCTTTGTGGCAGGATAATTTGATATAATGGATCGCCGGTTTCCTGGATATGATATATGCTTTGTTTAATGGTTTCCAAGCCTCAATTTATGATATTTTTTAGGTGGCAAATGTAATAGTTTACCCCTGTAGCTCCTGTAAAATATTTCTTGTCAGGGCAGATGGTCATTATAACAGAAAAACTCCATTTGTTTACTTTGTGCATAATTGAGCATGTATATAGATAGTCTGATATATAGAAATTTCATAGTAAATAAAAAAGCGATAACATGTTATCACAGCTTTACAACCAGTTAAATTATTGTTGACCTTCTATTTATGTACAAACTACAAATCATATTACCACATCAATTTCTCATCCTTTTGGTTTTTCATTTTACAGAACAGAAGAAAATTTATATTTTTCATTTTACACCTTTGTAATCCAAACTCCATCGCAGGTGGTACAATAGTGAAAGCAATTGACCTGTTGAAAGATCGCGGGCTAAACAACAAGCAAATAAAAATCGTATGCCCATTCAAATGGTTAATGATTCTTATGTACATTTCATGTTTTCCATTACTTATTTTGACAAGTACTGCTGCAGATATCTGCTATTGCTTCCCCTCCCGCACTTCAGAAGCTCAGTACCAAGTTCCCAGGGTAGTAAGCTATTGTCCATACTGCTTATGTTATTGTGATATTCATCTTTAGTAAACTGAGGCTTGCTTTAATTTTCAGAATTCATGTTTACACCGGAATGATAGATCCAGTTGTTAATGAGCATGGGTATGTCACTAATTGGCTTCTAATTTTGAGAGATTATTCTGTGCGGACACCAGACGGGAGAACCGTTCAGTACCGGTTGGTACCGACCGAGCGCGGTATATTTTTGGGGTGACGTGGTGCTTTTTTATTGGTCTATGGATGACGTCCGGACTCCGCACAGAATAATTTGTCTCTAATTTGCTACATATAAAGGCTTTCCATTGTAACAAAATTTCCATGTATTATCAGGTTTATAATTCCGGGACTGGGAGATGCTGGTGATCGCTGTTTTGGTACTTAGAAATGCAGGTCAGTTTGTTCATTAATGGCTGTGTTGGGTGTAGTGCAGCATTTTGCTATTAGCTAATTTTTTCAAGAATCATATGGCGTGAGAGCGATTTAATTTCTTGGTAACGCCGAATGATTTTGAATGTGAATTATAGGCTTTGATATTGTGGGGACATGTACATGTTTTGGTGATTAACAGCATCATCCATGGGGCAAATTATTACGTCTGGTGTCCGGATTCGTCTGGACATCAATCTAAATGTGTCACATCATCAAAATACACTGAAGCCCAGTATATTTGGGTGCGGTGGCGCGTCTGATTTGGGTGTCACCGGACGTAATAACTCGCCCATCCATGGAGTGCTGTTTAGAAGAAGCTGTAAGCAGGCAAGCGCTTCCATGCTCTAAATTTCACCTCATCAGATTTTTAAAAATGATCATTTGGGGCCACGGTGCTTGACCTGCCTCTAAAAAGGCTGTGGTCTTTTAAAAGAAAAAAAATTGGTGATTATAAATTTATTTTAAAACAAGTATTGTATGTGATTGATTATTTATTTCATATTAAATTTTAAAAAATAAATATTATATATATTCAAGAAATTAAATGAGTTGGAAAGAAAGTTTAGAAGGTTGATAGTGTATGATTTAATTTTTTTCTAGCTTGTAATCTTGTAATTGTTAGCATTTTATTTAAGCAAAGAGAAGAATATCTTAATGTTTATGAAAATGGATATAGTAAAATTTATATTTGATTATTTTTTATAAGGAAAATAAATTATTTAAATTGTAAAGTTATTTCGAGTGAAAATTTATATATATCTAGTATTGTTTATTAGTTTTGAGTTTTAAGATCAATGGGTAGAATATGAAAAATAAAATAAAATGTTAGTCCAAGAGTATGGTATGGGGACGTCTTAAGAATATTAATAAAAATATTTTTGAGATTAAGATTTAATATCTAAAAATTTTAAGAGTTAATTTTATGTGGGAAAAAATAACTAGTAATATTAAGGATGTTGTAAAGAATGTGTTTAGAGTTTAAAAAAAAGTCTATAATATTAAATTAATTGGTTATAGAATCAAAATGTGAACAAAAAGGATTAAAAAAATAAACTTTTATTACAAAAAGTAATTTATATATAAAAGCTAAAAAAACTGAAAAAGATATAAAGAGATTCATAAAAGCTTAAGAAATTAATATATTTTCTTTTAATTATTTATATAATAGATTAGATATTGAGGGTAAAAGATATATGTATAAGTAAGCAAAATAGAGATATATGAAAAGTATTTTGATATTTAACAAAGTGCTTGTATTAAAAGAGAATATTCAACAAAATTAAATCAAATATTTTAATAAATTTTTTAATAAAGATTGTAAGAATACAATTGATTTTAGTGATCATAATATTTTATTTTTATCAGCATATTAATAAAATATAAATTAGAGAAGTTTTAAAAAAAATAAAGTATGAAAAAAAAGTATTTAACCTGATAATATTCCAACAGAGAAGTGGAAATGTTTTGAAGATTGAAAAAAAAAATGGCATCTGAAACTTTTCAACGTTAGTTTGAAGAAAAAGGATGCCATATGAGTGAAGAAAATGTGTTGATTCTTATTTTTAAGAATAAAGATTATGCAAAAAGTATGTTAAGTATACAAGAATTAAGTAAATGTGTCTTACTTTAAAACTATAGGATAGTTTTTTAGCCACTATTAAGACTAGATACTAATATTTCTCAAAATCAATTTTAAGATACGTCAGAAAGCTATACATTTAATAAGATGTTTGATGGAGAAGCATAGAAAGAATGAGGATCCATATATGATATTTATTAATTTAGAAAACAAACTTATGATAAATTTTTTAAGAAAAATGCTATGGAGAGTTTTAGAAAAGAAAGTTGTATATATATATATATGCAGGTGTTCCTTGTGTTTAAACATAAAATGATTTGACCAAGTATTTTACTATTTCAATTGAATTACATGAAGGATCAGCTTTAAGCTCGTTATCTTTTGAAATTTCAATTAGTTACCTCTTATGTATTTAGAATTGTGCTTTAACATGACATTTTCAAATCACTGGATAGGGGCAAATTATTACATCCGGTCACCGGATGCGGAGAATAGGTTCAGACATTGAATAAAAATTTGTCACGTCACATGCGCTCTTGACTACGCTTTAGGTGCGTTTTGACGCGCTTTTGACAGCGCTTTACCTGTACTTTTTCTGCGCTTAATTTAAAATAATATTTTATTAATATACGGACCTAACCGGATGTAATAATTTGCCTTGGATAGGGGCGTCATAAATCAGTTGTCAAATAATCATTGTAAGGCTGCTTTTGGTTTGGATCAAAGCAAGCCAATTATCTCTACCTTTGAATACATCAGATGCAATCCTAAGCTGCAATTGCTAACGATTTTAACAAAGCTTCTTTGCATTATATTATATTACATCTCTAATTTTACACGAGTAAGATATTGTCTAATAATTCTTATTATATTAATGAAATTACTTAAACTGGGCAGAAAATAAAATTTATTTTTTCGTTAACAGAAAAAAAATTAAATTCTCTATTCCATTTAATCTTGAATACCCATTTTCTACCTAAAAACTAATGCTACAATGTTCAAAATGAAGGATATGTACCTTAGTATTATGCCCTTGAAAATATGTTCCGTTAGTCCATCCCTGCCCTTCCCTGCGAGCGTTTTAATTCCCCAAGCCATCTTTATATATACAAGCTAGTAACAAGTCACAGGAAAATTGTAAGGCAAAATTATCACCTGGCAATACTGAACCATCTTCATATTTCAAGTTATTCCCTAAGCCATCTTGGCTACAAAAAGTGAGAATATTGGCATTACATAAATTGGACAGGATAAATGACAAGTAATTCTGAATACAGGTTTAGCCCTTAATAGTTTAAGCCATCAATGGCACAAAGTTGTGATTTAGCCGCCAGAAAGGATCGATGATTCTATAAGAACAGCAAACCAACCACTTCAACGATATTCGCTACCATCTATCTAAAAAACCTGCAATAAAAATAAAAGAAAAGAATTTTGAAGGCATGATTGTTCTTGAAACTAACAAAATGTATATCAATTAATTAGGGGTGTCAATATTTGATAAGACATGAAAACCTGACCCGAACCCGACCCTAAAATTTCAGGTTAGACCCGACCCATTTCTAAAACGGGTCGGGTTCGGGTTCCCAGATTCGATGGGTTGCTGGGTCAACCCAAAAACCCGTTTGAAATGACTGCCCGACTGCCCGCAAACTTGCCCGCCCCTTGCCCATGGCTGTCTGTGGACCATCCCGAGCCTGCCCACCCCCTGCCTGTGGCTACCCGCGCCCTACCCGTGCGCCCGCCGAAGCTGCCCATGCTTGCCAGCAGTCGGCCACGCACCTGCAGCTGCGCCAACCTGCTCGTGTCCGCGCCAGCGTCCGCCCACAACCCTCCGCCCGCTCGTAACCCGCATTCCTTTGTCGGGTCGGGTCAACCCGGCAACACACCAGGTCGGGTCCAGGTTCGAATTTCCGACCCGTTTGCATACCCGGGTCGGGTTAGGGTCGATAAGTTTGAACACGGGTCAGTTTCGGGTTTAACCTGAGCCCGACTCAAAATCCAGTTTTGAAACCCCTACAACTAATCACCACTTGTAGGCCAAAGTGCCTCTAACGTCATGGATAAATGACAATTCAATGACAGATAAACTCAAGTAAAAGATGGAAATATTCCAATGTAACCGTAGACATTTTGAATCTACGAAAGATAAACTAATTGGAGGTTACAAGTTAAGGGAATTCTTGCAAGCATGCAAAGACAAAATCAATCAAGAAAGAAACTCTGTAATGGGAAGTTGCAGCAGAGGCTAGAGACTTACATCAGTGATAAAGTTACAACTCACTGTAATTACGCCAGACTTCACGAAATTCCTCACGAAATGTATTCAAACGTGCTTTCAAATTCGGAGTTCTGAAACTGGCATGGAGTATTGTAGCTAAAATTCATCCAGAAGTTAAAACATGTTAGAATGTGACGCCATGAAAGCAGGACAAAAGAATTTGAATCATTTGTACCTAGAAGACCAATAGCAAGTGCCCAGAGTACTGTAAGAAGGTTGCAAGAAGTGAACCACAAGACGCAACTAGCTGAAAATATGATCACCCAACACTTTAGCGTTTGTTAAAAGAAGTATTTTTATTATGCTAAAAGATGGATTATGGTACCTGCAGAAAATATCAATACAAATATCCAACGAGGATGGCCACATATATGAATGGCTCTTTTTGTGGATGGTCGCCCTCGAATAACAGGTCTGCAAGAAAATTGTCCAAAATAAGCCTCAGTTCATAACATCACCTGACGAATGCAAATTAAGGCTTCGTTTGGGATGGCTTTCTTATTGCTTCTTAAAAGAAGCTTTTTAATATAAAAATTAAAAATTTTATACTAAAAAGCTGTTTTAAGAAGCAATCCCAAATGAAGCCTAAAACAGTATGTCAGTATGTGTTTAAGAACACTCACGCTATTGGTGGCCTCATTTTTGCAGCCAGTTGAGGAGAGAATTGTCTCACAGTCCTGGTTACTTTTTCATTAAAAGTAATTGCAAAGCTGTAATTGTAAGCATTATTAAAGAGATTACAGTGACTCAACATTGAAAAAATCATTAGCAAGCTGTGTCAAAAAGCCTACAACAGCCATGAACATTGAATCTTATATGAAAATGTCGACTTAAGAAACCTAAACCTTCTGAGAGGCTTGAGTAATGATATCCATGTATCTCCATATAGAGTATGGTATACAGAAAAAAGCAAGGTATGAACTCAACAGAATGCAACTTTAGGGTCATTAGAAGTTTAAGGTCAGGTATAAATCACGTGGCAATATCATGATATTACTCAAGTAAACCACATCTTTCAAGCAGCATTGACAAACAAAAAACTCTTAACTCGAGCTGTATATACTATTTTCCCAGTTAGTGATTTATATGTAACCAAAAAGTCAGTAACATTTTTTAACTAAATATCGACTAGCTCCCTATATGGAATTTGATGTGCAGCTGACCTTAAGCCCTTCTTATTAGTAGCTCGTTTCATGCATTTATTTGTGACTAACCTTGTACCTTACTTTCAATTAATAAAATATTTTAGATATTTAAAAAAATAAGCATTATGAAATTAAAAAAAAAAATTAAAAAAAAAAAACTCTGCTTACTGGCCAATTGCAAAGAAAAAACAGCTAAAGCAATTTTTAAAAATATAATAGAAATAGAGAACAACAGAAATAAAGGTAACAATGATTGATGTCATGTTAGGAGCTATTTGATTTGTTGCATTACTGGTATAATGTAAATCAAACAAGTGTTTTGAAAATTCTAGCCACCTACTGATGCCCTCAACATCGCCCCTGTCAATTGTCATCGCTGTCGTAGATCGTCCTCGTCACCATGGCTCGCCACTACTAGAACCACTATTGATAGTCCCTGCCAGCCTCTGCCAACTATAGCCAACGCCGGCTGCTTTCGTCCGCCATCACAAGCCATATGAGCCATGCTTTATGTCGAATTTTATTTTACTTCAACTTAAATTAACCTCCCCCCATTTCGTTTTTCACCCAACCAAATAATTCTATTTCTTTTAGACTAAATTTATTTTAAATTGGTTTTTTTTAATCTGTATTCCTTTTTCAGTAAACCAAACAACCTTTTATTAAAATAGAGAACATCTCATTGAGAATTGTCTTTATCAATAGAAAGTACAATTACGAGACTTGGTAAATGGAGGACCTATGAATTAAAGAATGCGACGGGTGGTTTTAAAAATACACAAACATGCAAGTAGCTTCAATGCAGGCACAATAAGTGACCCAAATCATTTTTCAAGCCTACTTTTTAACGTCCCCACACCAAACTGTTACCAATATAAACTTCAAAAAATTTCAACACAAACTTGGAAAAAACTTTTAAAAAGAAAAAGAACATGGACAAGAAGAAACCAAGTAACTCAGACAAATCCTCTTTGATGGTAAACTCAAATCAATTAATCAAATATTGATTAATCTATAATTTCCAAATCATTACAACAATTTTTGCTAATATTGGTACATCAGGATCATGATCCACAGATCTTAAGTTCGAGAAATAAAAGTTTAAAAAATATTTAAGATGGCTAAGAAAAAAGAAATACAAATAAACTAAATTAAAAATCAATATAAAAAAAAATAATGACATAAAATAAGATGTAAGCAAATGAGATAACTTTAAATAAGGAATAGCCATTCAAACATTGAACTATTGAAGCCCATAGTTGCATGATATATATTTCTTTTTTCAATTTCACAAAAAAGGGTATTTTATATGTGATTTGCTTTGGCATGGTACCCAAAAGTTGCTCATTCCAAAAATGATTTTGGAGCTAAAACCATGCAAACGTTTGAAATTCTATTAACCAAATGACATGAAACATATACTTGTATATTCATCTATGGATCAAGCAAAATATGTAATATTATGAATAATTGTAGGAAACTCAAATCCTAAACATGCATCATCCCACATAAAAGAGGAATTAACTTCATAAAAGCACACTATTTCTCTGTTCGCTCAAAAAAGTTTATTACTGTTATGTTTGTATTGTTCAATCCCAGCAGTCTCTTAGCATTTTGATCCCATGGTCAGAATTGGAATCCGTGAGAGGCTCACCAATTAAATCCTAGCCATCACTTGGCATTTTGATCCCACGGCTATGATGGGAATTCGTGGGAGGCTTGCCTGGATCATGATGATCTCCTTTCATAGATGGTTGATTTAGGAAGGATTATATTAGAGAGAATATGCATTATTATGTAATTATTTGTTTCTTTATTAAGATATTTTATATAGATTTATAAATAGGGATAAGTTTGTGCAATAAAATTAAGTATTTTCCCTCTCTAATTCTCTAAATTTAACATGGTATCAGAGCCTTCATTGTCGTTGCTGGAATTCTCTATTTTTTGCACTGTCGTGCCTTTATTACCGGATTTTCCTTGTTGTTGTTATCCTATCTATAGCCAACGCATCTTTCATTGCTGCCCTGCTAGATATAGCCTTTATCACTGTCCTTGCCACCGCAATGTCTGAAGCAAATTCCTCCTAAAGCTTTGACCAAATGGAGGACTCTAGGGTGCACCAAGGAAAAGGAGATCTCCAAAATATGCAACCTTATCGCTTAAATGGAAAGAATTATTTGAAGTGGTCTCAATTTGTGAAGACCTACTTGAAAGGAAATGAAAAAATGAATCACTTCCTTGGGGTAGGACCAAAAGAATAAGATCCTAATTTTTGGGCATGAGATGAAGCAGAATCTATGATCATGTCATAGTTGTGAAATACAATGATTCCAGAAATTAGCGATAATTTCATGTTCCTATCTACTGCAAAAGACATATGAGATGCTGTCAGACAAACCTTTTCAAAAGCTCGAGATGCTACACAAATCTACGAAATTAAAGTCAAGGTGGAAAGAACAGAACAATGAAGCAAGATAGTGATTGAATATGCCACTCTCCTTCAAAACTTGTGGCAAGAACTTGATCATTACAGATGCATAGAGACCAAATATCCCGAAGATGCGGCTATCCTAAAAAGCTTTATTGAGAAAGATATAAGTGTATGATTTTCTAGCAGGATTAAATACAAAGTTTGACCAAGTTAGAGTCCAAATCCTTGGCAAAGAGGAAACACACTCACTGAATGAGACCATTCCTCTCATTCGTGCAGAGGAAAGCCGATGAGGCGCAACACTGGAACCAAAAATTGCTGAAGATTCAACAATGGTGATAGCCAAAGAGGCATCATGGAAGGAAAAAAGTAAGGATTTCTCAAAAACTCAAGGCAAAGACTCTATTTGATGCAGCTATTGCAAGAAATCAAGACACACAAATGAGGCATGCTAGAACTTATATAGAAAGCCACCAAGTAATGAGTAGAATCAAAGAAGTAGACATAAGGGATCATCACAAGCTAACACTACAACAAGTCAGCCCAACCTAAAAACACAATTTAGTTTAAGAGAGCTTAACAAAGAAGATATTGATAAGCTAAAACAACTCCTGGTATCACTTGAAAAACCACATGTATCTTCTTCTCTTGTACTTTTAGGTAAATTTCCTATATACATTGGATAAGTGCCTCTAAAAATCTTTTGAAAGGAGAATGGATTATTGACTCAGGGGCCACAAATCACATGACGCACTCAACTACCCACTTCATCAACTACACTCCTTGCCCGAGTGATAAGAAAATCATCATTGTTTGTGGTTCTCTTATCACAGTAGCAAGCCAAGGAAACATACCATTATCTCCATCTCTCACTTTAAAAGATGTGCTCCACATACCTTAATTATCCATAAACCTAATCTCTACACAGAAACGTACCAGTGATCATAATTATAAAGTCCTATTTTGTACACGTACATGCTCATTTTGTATCTTGCCTCTAAGCGTAAAGTCACTCATCCACATGAGCATCCTCATCTCTGCAACACTTAACTTAATAGTATACTTCTCTTTTAATAGCCAACATTTTGCACCATAAAGCATTGCAGGTCTAACCACCATCTTAAAGAATTTTCCCTTGAGTTTGAAGGGGGACTTTTATATCACACAAGTCCGATGCATTCCTCCACTTCAACCATCCAACTTAAATTCTACTAATAATATCCCCATCTATTTCACCATCATTCTGAACAATTGACCCAAGATATGTAAAACATGTACTCTTATTAATAACTTAATCACCCAATGTCACAATCCCCCCACTAGAACTACGATTACTAAAATTACACTCCATATATTCAGTTTTAGATCTATTCAAACGAAAGCCTTTAGACTATAAGGTTGACCTCCATAATTCAAGTTTACCTTCAACTCCCTCCCAAGTCTTATCAACAAGAAGAATATTATTAGCACAAAGCATAAACCAGGATACAACTTCTTGCAAATGTCTAGTGAGAACATCCATGACTAAATAAAAGAGATATGGGCTAAAGGTTGATCCTTGTTGTAATCCAACTGAAATAGGAAAATACTTGATCAAACCACTTTATATCTAAACACAAGTAATAGCTCCTGCATACATATCCTTACTGACTTGAAAATAAGCATTATTAACCCCTTTCTTTTCTAGAAGTCCCCCTAGCATTTTTCTTGGAACTTTATCATATGCTTTCTCTAAATCAATAAATATCATATGTAGATCCTCCTTATTCTCTCTATACTTCTCCATTAAAGCTCTCAATAAATGTATAGCTTCCATAGTACACCTATCCAACATGAAACCAAATTGATGTTGAGAAATGTTAGTAACGCGCTATAACATATGCTCCATAACTCTCACTCATAGTTTTAAAATATGACACATTAACTTGATTCCTCTATAATTTGCACAATCTTGTGAATCACCTTTATTCTTAAAAATAGAAATGAGTACACTCATTCTCCACTCATCTGACATATTTTTATGTCTTCAAAAAAATATTAAAAGTTGAGTAAGCCAAGAAATTCCTTCATCTCCTAAGCATTTCCACGTCTCTATTGGAATATCATCAGGTCCAACAGTTTTTCCACACTTCATTTTCTTTAAAGCCTCTCTAAATTTGATTTTACTAATATGCCGCTAAAAACAAAAATATTTCTTTTTATTTAAGGTGTTAAGGTCACTAAAGTCAATCACATTCTCATAATCTTCATTGAAGAGTTTATAAAAATATCTCATCCACCTTTGTTGAATATCCTCTTCTAATAAAAGAACTTTTTGATCTTCATCCTTAATACACTTCACTTGAACTAAATCCTTACTACTCTTATCTCTTTGTTTTGCTAACTTATACATATATCTTTCGCCCTCGTTAATATCTTATCTATTATATAAATCATTAAAAGCTGAAATCTTTGAATTGCACATTACCTTCTTAGACTCCTTACAGGCCTTTTTATATATTTTCAAATTATCAGAATTTTTACATCTAAACGATTTTGGCATGTTCCCTGGATATAAATTATAATCCTTGAACTTGTGCTCTGGCTTCTTGTAGTAATAACAATGTCATCAAGTGTTTTCTTTCTCTATAACTTAGCACTCATTCTTCTTCCTCTTTAGAGTTACAAGTTGGTCTTTCTTTACAAGTTCTTAATAGTTGTTGTTCCACCTCAAAAACATCAACAACTACAAAAAAACTTCAACTTTCTGTGAAGGTTCTCATGAAGTCTTACCACATATTTCAGGAATATAAATCTTACATTCAATAAAACTTCTAAAAATAGTTTTCTGCCTTCTAAATTTCTTTATATATTATTGCACATTTTTCCAATTATCCTACTTTCAAATTCTGCCATTGAATCCACTTTTCTTATTCATATAAAATCGCATAGAGTTGAGCTTCTAGCAAATTTTTAAACTCTAAAATATCCAGGCTAACAGATCAATTTTTTTTCTTGTGAACTCCACCAAACTAAAGCATGTAAAGGCAACTTCAAACAACCAAATGCATTTTTTTCCCTATCAAGATATTTTTTAATCATGAAGCATGTTTTTAGAAGCTTAAACAAATTGCTTATTACCTTACCATTGTTCTGTGGCGGAGAGCCCATGTATAGTTGGAGGAAATTGTTGGAAGCAGAAATTAAGAATGAATTCATCCAATATTTATTCAAATTACAACTTGATCTTTATTTATAGAGATCAAAGAAATATCTACCAACTCCATTCAAATTTAAAAGAAAGAAAAAAAAAACCCAAATTAGTCCTCTGATTGTTTCTCTGTGGCCAATTTAATCCAAGAATATTAAAATTTTCAAATAAAGCCCCACGATTACACAAAATTGATCCCAAAATGATCTCTCGGGTACTAAATTGAGAATAATTTTGTATGGTTGAGGGACTACAATGGGATCAAATTTGTATCCCAATTTTAGTCAGTTTTCATATGAGGGACCATTTGAAAACAATTTAGTATAATCAATTATTCAATTGGAGAAATATAATACTCTAAGGCTAAGTAAGCCACATATAAATAATCAGAGGACTAGTATGATTTCTTCTCTTAAAAGAAACTTGAGCATAAGAACTACGCACTAAAAATAACAAATCTTGCTTAGATTCTCTCCTTGGAAGGGGGTTGAACTTTAATATATAAAAGAGTTAGAGAACTTAATGGAGATATTTTAGGTTGATTTGTTTCATTTTCTCCAATTAATTATCTCCTCTCGAAGAAACCCATTCTAATTTGAAATTTAAAATTGCAATTTTACATTTAAGTACCCACTCATTAAAATAAACATTGGTGACAACGAGATGTCACATCAACTAATGAACATATATCAAATTCTTGTATTTTTGTGTGTTGATCTTAATTTCTATTTTCTAATCATTTTCACTCTTTATATTTGAATTAGGTTTTGCATATTCCCCAAAAATATGGAATATGAAACCCTTCAAACACATATCTATCCATAAGATTCAACATTCTTGGTTGGACCTATGATCATCCGAAATACAATAGAACGGGAGAGAGAAATGTGGGCAAAAGGGAAAAGTACATGGCTAAAGTAAAATGAGTGAGGGTTATAAAAAAATTTATTCATCTTCATACTATCCCTGTGGGAAAGTCAGCTAGAATTAATATGAATTGAAACCTGCCATTGAGTTCAACACACCTAGCTTGTCCTGTTTTGGGTGAATCTCATTTATGGGTCACTAATGTTTTAGAAGCCAAAAAATGACCATATATCTGTTTTACTATATTTTTAGTAAACATAGCCATAATGATGCTTCTTACATTGCAAATTTATTTTTCAAGCGAATAATTATATTATATGATTAACATCCAGTATAGTTTTTGATAGAGATGTTAAGGTTGTTACATACATTTGGAAATATTATGGAAATTATTTGGAACTAAATTGAAATTACTTGGAACAAACGACTAGACAGTAGCAGTAAATAGAACCTTGGAAACTTGCTATGATATTTAGCATGGAACAACACTGAAAATTGTGATATTTATTTTACCTACAATTTCAGCCACCGCATCAATCTGCTTTTTACAAAATAAACTTGATGGCTAAATTTATCTTTCTGAAATTGTTTGGATATTTATTGGGTGGACACCATTTAAGCATTTGACGGCACTTAACTTCAATATGAACATTAAAACATTAGTCCAAACAGCACTGAGGTAATGATGGGAAATTTCAAGTTAGAGCGGCCATTCATGGAAACCTGATAAAAGCACATTCTGTCAGTCAACTAAAGGGCTTATTAAGATATTTGAAATGTTAGAGGATAGCTAGAACAACATTACTTCAGTTACCGAAAAAATAAGGGAATAAGGTGTTTACCATTAGCAATTTTTCACTAGATACTTCGTCTTAAGAATAAACCAGACAAAATTTTCAGGCATAAAGCAGAAATACAAACCTATCATTCAAGAACGCAATACTCAAGGCGGTCAAAGCAGCAGCAATAATAGCAAGTGGCTTCCGGATAAATCCAATCCCTGATAAGAATACATAGCGCAGATCGGATCATCAGTACATTAACCAAAATCAAACAATCAATTCTAGTATACCTACGACAAAAGTATCATATTACCAAGAAGGAAGACGATCAATATGAAATAATTCGTCCTGTAGCTGAAACCAAAAAAAAAAAAATTTGTGAATAGCCCTAAAACCACATAACTCATATCAAAACCCAAAAAAGAAAACTAAAAACCAATTATCGGGAATAAACTCACTAGTAGAGGTTGCACTTCAACCGGCTGTCCCACTTGGCGGAGGATCTGGGGACGGTGAATCTCGAGAAAAATTCGGTGAGAGGACGCGGAGGAGCAGACCAATCAACCTCTCGAAGGGCATCAATTAGATCATCCGTCGACACTTTCCCCCAATCCATCGTTCCCACCTCTGTAGAAGACGATTTTGAAAGCCCCTGTTAGGTCGGAGAGTAGAAAATTCAGAAATCTAGCCGAACACTGATTATCGAGAAGAGCTTCGTTCTCTATTTGCTTTGGCAATCACGTTGCACTCTACGAATCGGCTTCATTTTATTTACCATATTGCCCTCGGACAAAAAATTAAAAAATAAAACGTGTCTGAGCCCGGGTTCGAACCGGGGACCTCTAGTGTGTGAGACTAGCGTGATAACCGACTACACCACCCAGACTTTTGTGATCAGCTGCAAAGACTTAATATCTACATATATACTGAAGCTAAGAAAGTAATGATATTTGTATTCATTTACTTCTAAAAATTAAATTTTAGCATTAGTTGAACGACGATGGCCTTCTTTATTATCTATTCCATTAATATTTCATTAATTTATTATAATTGTAAATGAAAATAATATTCTAAAATCTAACTTATACTTTCATTTTATTATTATAAAAAATATGTTGGATGTAGCTATTAGTGAGGAGGCGGAGACCAATCAGAATGAGCCACATCAACAGTACAGAGCCACTGTACCAAACAAATGAGTGACGTGGCGCATTCTGGTTGGTCTCCAAATAGACATTCGGACAAAATAATTAATCAACTAATGAAGCCCAATTTTCACTTCCGTAAAATAAATGTTGAATTTTAGCTATAAAACTTAATGCCACTCACTTGCAAGCACTCTCAAGTTCAAACAAACTCCTCTAAAAGAAGAATATTAACAACTTTCCCAAGTATAAGTTCACCAATAATCCATGCATGAACATAAGCCATTTCTGAAATAATGGAAACGATTCACGTCTCTCATAAGAATCTCTATATTCGTATACTCTGAAATAAACTTTGTCAAGGAATGACAATCCTCGCACAGCCTTAGATTCTTTGTGATCCTAATAACCTCCCCTTTATCGTTGCTAATAAGTCCAAATGATAGAGCCAGCTTCTCACTGTGACCCAAAACAATCTTCTTCTTTTCCTCCTGCTCAAGATTATACAAAACAACTTTGGTATTTGGAATATAACCCATCTCCTTCGCCTCCTTTACTAACTGGGTCAACAAGGCATGAGCCTGCTCAATCTGTGGATTCAATTCATCAACATAAACAAATGAATAAAGCTTCCTCTTAACTTCAATCCAACTACAACCTTGCAACTTCTACAACTCTCTTTCTTCTAAAAGCTTCTTTACTCTGTTAACTTCCTCGCAAAGCTTAGCTTCAGCATAAATATCAATTAGGAGTATGTAGTTGACGGCATTCCAGGGCTCAAGTCCAAAGATATGTGAACATGCCTTCTCTACAAACTCTATGTTTCCATGTATCCGACACGCTCCAAGAAGGGATCCCCATACGGTTGGACCTGGCTCAATCTCCATCTTCTTTATGATCTTTACTGCTTCATCTAATTGACCGACACGATCAAGAAGATCCACCATACATGTATAGTGTTCATATTGAGGCTTTAGATTATGTTCCTTCTCCATTGACTCAAACAATCTCATGCCTTTTTCAACAAGTTCGCCATGGTTGCAAGCACCGAGGACAATCACAAATGTGACAGGGCTGGACAAATCCCCACACTGATCATCTCTTTAAAAACCAAATTGCTTCCGTTCCAAAACCATGAACACCGTAACTGGAAATCATAGAATTCCATGAAACAACATTCCTGGGAATGATCATCGTATCGAAGACTATGTGCCCAAAATCCAAACTTTCACATTTCATGTAAAATGCAATCAAAGCATTCACTACTAATACAACGGTATCGAGCCCTCGCCCCAGAACATAGCCATGCACCAGTTTCCCCTAGCTCAGAGCAGCTAGCCCAGCACAAGCCTGGAGAACACTGACCATTGTTATCAAATTAGGAACAATTTCAGAGTTTTTCATCATCATCATCTCTCCAAAGATAGCCAACGCATCAAAATTCCTCCCATTATTAGCATAACAAGCTATTATCGCGCTTTAGGAAACCACATTCCTGTGAGGCATTCCATCAAGCACCTTTTGAGCATATGTGACCTTCCCAATCTTTGCATATGAATCAACAAGAGTCATCAGTAATGGAACATGGAGTCGAAGTCGTGCTGAATTACATGGCAATGGATCTGACGAACTTTGCAGAGTATCAGCGACACCTACAGGGAGGAAGCAAGGCATGCCTTGAGCGCGTACAAGTATGAAAAGTTATCAAAGTTAACTGCATTGCGGTCCATCTATCTAAACAAGGATAGCGCCTCTTCACCCTCTTCCGCCATGACAAAGGTCTTCAACAAGGCTTTCCAAACAAAGATGGTATTGTCAGGAGTTCTATCGAACACGTTGCGAGTGTCATCGAGAGAGTTGAAATGGGAGTACATATCGATGAGCTTAGTGGAGAGAAATGGGTCGTAATAGAACTCATCAACCAAGAGGCAGCGGTCGATGGCGGGGGCATAAAAAGTTGGAATTTTGACGGGTGCATGTGATGATGAAAGACTCATAAGTGCGCTGCGTGGGTTTGGGCTCGTGGGGAGGAGCTTGAGAACTTGGCTGAGATTGCCCTGCTTTGCAGAGGGATTATATTAAGTGGTTGTAATTGTTGGTTGTGGGAGTTGGAGAATGCTCGCTGGATGCTTGAATGGAGCAATGTAAGCAAAAGAGGGATCTGAGAGAGAGGTAAGGAGGAAGGAGAGTAGAGGGGAGTTGTGGGCTAGGAGGCTTAGGGAAGGCACGGAGAACAGGGAGGCATGCATGTGCGTAAGAGGTCCCCATTATGAAGGGAGAAGGATGAGTCATGAATATTACAGAGATAAACAAGTACTTCACCTAAAAAATGTGATGTTTATTAACCAAGTTTCAACTTTACATAACTTTTTAAAATTATTTTGACTCCAATGGGTGAACTATTTGTGGCATTCAACTACTATCAATGAGATAATATTTTTTTATATTAAAATCACATCTTAGCATCAACATTATTCAAATGATGATAAAATCAAATGTCATGAAAATCACTGTCTCATAATTTTGTCTATTATTGTAAAAGGAAATGTTGTATTTCATTATGATAGATGTGATACACAGCTCACCTTGGTCTGTTGGTTGAGAGTTTAGGCTTCCAACTAAGAGGTTTTGGGTTTGAGTCATTGTGTAAGCGTTGTGTGTGTGTGTTTGCCTTAAATGGCCTAAATATCCAAAAAAATGATAGATGTGATATAGCAACAAGAAGTAAATAAATGAATAATCGGATCCAAATGTTATTACATTGAACTTTTTAGCACATAAAGTAGACAAAGCCATTGCATAATTGCTCTTAGAGTCAGACGGAATGAGTAAGATGTTTTTCCTCAGAGATTCACAAGTTAAAAGAAAGATAGTCATGCCTTCGCAACTTCGATCAAGTTACAATAAGAAAAATGGGTTTTAGCTTACTAAATTTAGCTGTAATGAAGTAAAATCAATTAAATCCATACTTACGTGTTCTTCATATATAAGAAGGAATAATAATATACCTGACATAATATTATCGCTTGTTAGCAAAATTTGGCGACTAAGAATTTGTTCTTTGATGACATAAGGAGAAGTGCCATATCAAAAACACTTGGTGTAATGCTTCAAATCAAATCATCAAATGAGGTCATTGATATACAAAATTCAATCAAAAAAGCAACAGATTAAGCATTGCTTAGAAACTAATGAGAAATAGTAAGCATAAAATGAGACATAATAACTCAAAAAATTTGACCAAGAAGCAGAGAGTGGAGACATGATATTTGTCCTAGTAGAGGTCCAAGACTTCATCAAGGTTCCCTTAAAAAGGAGAAATTATTCTGTTTGGATATCTGACGGTTCCGGTGAGAACCGTCCTTTTTCTCTCTGTGAACAATAAAAGCGTAGTGAACTACATTTTTACCGTTCATGCTGCATTTTTTTATTTTTTACAGAGATAAAATCGGACGGTTCTCAACGTCCGGTATCTGCATAGAATAATCTCTCCTTCAAAAAAGCAAAACAATAGCTTCAAGATTAAGAAAATGTTATCTAACAAGAGAAAGAGAACATAATCAGGAAGAGAGTCTTTTCCTTCCCAACTTGATTTTCTTCCTTGTCCCTTGTAACCTCGTGCAAACCCAAAATGATAGTGTGACATAAGAAATGTGCTACTCTTGTCGTCATATTGAAGAGAAGGCATGGGAATTTGTGTAGAACGGTAAAGATATTACCGGAACATAGAAAGAGGAGAAGGTAGAGAAGGCTTTCACGTAAACATGAGATGTACCGAGAAAACAGAGAAAGGATTCATTTCATTTTCTTGCTTTGTAAATCATATACAGTGGGTATAAATAACCAAATGTATTAAAGAAAGTACATCTATTCTAACGGACAGGCATAGATCCAAACAGTGCTTGACACATGTATTGTTTGCTAACAGCCCCCTTCAAACTTATGGCTGCGTCAGAGCTGTGAGTTTGCTTGATATATGCTTGAATCTTTGCGTTGGTAAGGCCTTTGTGAAGATGTCGGCGAGTTGATCAGTTGTGCATATGTGATGGACGGAGATATGGTTTTTCTTGATGCAGTCCCTTATGAAGTGGCAGTCGACTTCTATGTGCTTTGTGCGTGCATGAAAGACTAGATTGTTTACGAGTGCGATGGTCGATGTGTTGTCGCATTAGACGGTGGTGGGGTTGTCTTTAGGTGTATGGAAATCTTCTAGAGTCGTATGAGCCAGAGAATTTCAGAAGCTTCACCGACCAATGCTCAGTATTCTGGTTAGGTTGAAGACCGGGCGATTGTGCTTTGTTTCTTGACTTGCCACGAGATTGGTGATTGGCCAAGGAAGTTGCACAACCCGGAGATGGAAGTTCTATCTTGTTGATTGCTAGCCCAATCTGCATCGACATATATGTGGAGAAGAAGATTGTCTCGGTTTAGAGGGATACCTGTTTGCGTGGTGCCTTGTATGTACCGAAAGAGCCGATTGAGTGCTTTGTGATGATTATTGAGCGGTTGTTGCATATGTTGACAGAGTTGTTGTACGACAAATTGGATTATCTGGTCTTGTTAGAGTTGGATATTGAAGGGACCCAATGACTTATATATATAAATGAGGGTTGTCGTATGGTTCAGTGGAGGTGTTGGTTGTAGTTGTTTTGCACGGAGTAGGTGTGGAGACCAGTTTTGATTGCGACATGCCGGCATGTTCGATGATTTTCTTTTCGTATGTTTGCTGATGAAGAAGTATGCTGGAGTTGGTCTTGTGTGTTTGAATACCCAGGAATTGAAATAGTGGTCCTAGATTATGCATCTGAAAGTTGTCATGGAGATTAGAAAGAAGTTTATTAATTTATGGTGAAGAGTTACCAGTAAGAAGTATGTCTTCGACGTAGATGAGAATATAGATGCGAGTGTTCCCGAATTTGTAGGTGAGCAACGAATGATCGGATGCTCTTATTTGAAATCCATAGTTTATTAAGTGATTTGATAGCGTTGCGTACCACTCCCGTGGAGACTGTTTCAAGCCATACAAGGCTTTCGTTAAGCGGCATACGTGGTTGGGATGAAGAGAGTAATGGAATCCGGGCGGTTGATGCATATAAATAGTGTCGGATAGTGTCCCGTGTAGGAAGACATTTGATACATCTAGCTGATGGATGATCCAGTTGTGATGAAGAGCCAGAGGATGAGAACGCGTATAGTTGGTATTTTGGCCACATGGCTGAATGTTTCGGTGTAGTCGATGTCGTGTTCTTGGGTATATCCTTTGGCTACAAGACGAGCTTTGTGTCTAGCTATGGTTACATCAGAATTGTATTTGATGCGAAATGTCCATTTGGATCTGAGAACGTTCTGAGAGGGGTTGGTTGAACAAGTTCCCACGTGCCTTGAGATTATAATGCCTGAAATTCTTGAGACATGGCGGTGCGCCATTGTTCGGACTTAACGGCTTGATTATAGGTGTTCGGTTCGGTGGGTTGCATGATATGAGCGAGATTGAATATTTTCTTAGGTTTGGAGTGTCCACTTTTGAATCTAGTGAGCATGTGGTGTCCCTGTATATGCTGCAGGTGGTGGGGTTCCGTGGGCTGTGTATTATCTGCAGGAAGTGTGGTGATATGTGTGGTGGAAATGGGTTGTGTGACTTATTGGTCATGAGGGGGCGGGTGAATGATGTCTTGCGGGTTGGAAGCAATCCGTCTAGTGTTGCTATTAGGAGTGGAGACGGTGGGGATATTAGTGATGGATGGCGGTATGCTGGATGTGGGGACTAACAGAAGTGGTGGTATGGTATTTTGTGAAAATTGATTGATCGTGGGTTGAAGTTAATGGTTAGCATATGGAAAAATTGATTCGTTAAATATGACGTGATTTGAAGTGTAAATTTTATTGGTTGAGGGATCTAAACAATGGTAGCCCTTTTGAGATGTGGTGCAACCGAGGAAGACATATGGGTGAGAGCTGGGAGAGAGTTTGTTCGCAGTGTAGGGTTTGAGCCACGGATAGCAAAGGCATCCGAAAACTCTGAGGTAATTGTAGTTGGGTTGTTTACCGAAAAGAATTTTGTGAGGAGATTTGGAGTGTGTGTTGGGTGATGGTAGACAGTTAATTAGCAAGTTCGCTGTGAGAACCGTGTCTACCCAGAATTGTTGAGGAAGGGATGCTTGGAGTAGGAGAGTCCGAGCTGTCTCTAAAAGGTGACCATGTTTACGTTCGGCGACTCGGTTCTGAGATGGAGAATAAGGGCATGTGGATTGATGAATTAAACCAGTGTTACGACAATGAGTTTTGAATTTATTATTTATAAATTTGCTGCCTTTGTCGGAGCAAAGAGTCCGGATCTTGCTATTGAATTGACGATTTATGAAGTTTTGAAATTCAATGAATTTTGTAAACACTTCAGATTTATGAGTAATAGGAAAGATCTACATAAATTTAGAAAAATCATCCATGAATGATACGTAATATCTAAAACCAATATTTGATACAATGGGAAACAGACCCCAAACATCCGAATGAACTAAGGAGAAAGGAGATGTGTACAGTTAAAGATCTAGGTATAGGTAATCTATGTCATTTGGCCATTTTGCAAGAGTTGCACATTAGGCTTGGGCGTGGATGTAGCTGTTGAGTTTGGATAGAGCTGCCAAGGTTGCAGCGGATGGCTGGCCAAGAGGTTGATGCCAAAGATCCTTAACGTGTTGAATGGAAAGGAGAGCTAACCGGTATGTGTGATCAGCCGAGTGGGTGTGGCTGTGGAAGGGATAAAGCCGTTAATAGATGGACCCATAAGAAGACGACGGTGGGTCTTCCGGTCCTGTTTTTCATAACCATGAGGAGAGAAAATAATTATACAGTCGTTGTCCTGAGTTAATTTGTGCACTGATAGAAGGTTGAATGAAAGATTAGGGACAAAATTGAGATTCTTTAATTTAAGATTACCTGTTGGTGTGGGTAGGAGACCTTTACCCGTGGTGTGGATCAGGAGTTGGTGGCCATTACAAAGAACCACTTGGCTGGAGCCAGTGTAACTTTGAGATTGCTGAATGTTTGTAGGATCGAAGGTTAGGTGAGTTGAAGCTGTGATGACCCCAAGATCAAACTTGGAAAGAATGTCAATCAATTACTCCAACAATTTACCAGAGTTATCTAAAACCTTCAATTAACAATCTAACAAACATCTATAAAATTTAAACATCAATATATCAGTCGATTCATATCTCAAAACATCATGTACAATACTCAGGAACTACACTATCAATACAAGTAAAGAAACTATCCTGTCCTGAGTACAAAAGAATCATCAATCGACCAAAAGACAAAAACCTGAAGATCTGGATCAATTCCTATCTCCTGCTCCCAAGCCCTGACCTGAAAATATCAACCACATATAATGAGCTTTACAAAGCCCAGCATGTCACCTAATACCTATAACTGAAATCAAAGCACGGCGATGCTATCAATATGCATGTCAATCTATCAATCTGTATTAGTCAATGGTCAATGAGTCTATGCAGCGGAAATCAAATCAGTAGTCGATGCAATCCGGAAATCAATAGTCAATAGAACCAGTCAATGCAGCGGCAGGCAAATCGATAAATCGACTCAATCAATCAATATCGTCAATCAAATCGATGCTGTCGAATCAATACAATCTATTCAATGAAATCAATCTCTAAAGCAATACGAAACAATGAATCTATAAAGCAGTCAATACAGTGCAGAAACAGTAGGTAGTAGTACAATGAATCTATACGATGTCCATATCAATGCTATCAATGCAATATCTATATCTATCCATGTCCATATCAATGTCCATATCAATGCTCAGTAGAATCAATGCTCAGTCGTATCAATGCTCAGTAATCAATCGATGAAATCAATAAAATCGTACGATACAGTAAATCCAATCAAATCAATAAATCAATGGATAATCAATAAATCAATGCATATCAGGAAATCCATACAATGGTCTTACTCGACAAGCACAAACACTAGTCATTATCAATGGTGCTGTTGTAGAAATCCATATTGCTGTTGTAGATATCCGCACGTTGGTTCTATCAAGAAGAGTCGTCACTCTTTTGCCCGTCGGCCGCCCGTCGGCCGCCCGTCGGCATATAAAACTCCTTATAACTCCCAATCGTTATATCGATGATCTGTGGTCTATGATTTAAAGGAAAGCCCGTCGGCCCACCATCCTGTACAGGTCAAATTCTATCTCCAACCAACGTTCAACCAGGTTCCCACTTATCTTTCAGTAACAATCAATTCAATACAATAATCGATGCAATAAGCAGTATTAAAGAAATCTAGAATAATTATATCGATAGTCATACACATAACAAGTCAATCTATCAATTCCGGGAAAATCAGAAATCATACGAAAATCGGGCAGAGTAATGGTAGTTGGTCAAATTTACACAAAAATCCTGCAAAAAGATACAATTTCCGAATTTCTCCAAATTACCAACGAATATCCACGGCATCAATACAAGACTATCAATTTATAGAATCCAAATCAAATCAAGTCCTGATATTATTCTATTCAATTAAAATCGCGTAGAATCAATTCCGACCGGTAAAATCTTAGTAGAATACAGTCAAATCGTGTACAATAGTCATATCTATAACATACTAGAAGTTGTGCGGTGAAAGTTGTGTCAAATCAAAATCATGTCCAAAAGTAGACTATGAAAACACAAAACAGTGCACAACTCGATCAAAACACAATATCTCAGAAAACATAAATAGGATTCGGAGTCCTTACCACGAGATCTTCACTTTTCCCAACAGCAGCGTCGGACGAAAAGCGCTCCGCGGTCTCCGAAAACCAGCTTTTTTTCTTTTTCCCTTTCTCTTTCTCTCTCCTCAAAATATCTGATTTTATAAAATGAATTTCTCTCTCCTCAAAACGAGCTCATTTCCTTATATCATACACATATCGGCCTGGCCGATCGCCCGATCGTCCCGGGACGATCAGACCAATTCTGATCGTCCTGGACCATTCCCAGGGCGATGATCAGGACGGTATTGTGAACAGTGCCGATCGTCCTGGACGATCTCAATATCGTCCTGGACGATCCTGTCCAGAAATAGCTTCAGAAATCAGCTGTTTTCAATGCACTGATCGGCCTGGACGATCTCAACTTCGTCCTGGCCGATTCTGGGAGGAAAATCCAATTCAGAGAGGAACAGTAAGGGAACGAGATCTCACAGAAGCTCTGCTATTGAGGAACCAATCAGAGGAAGTGGGTTGGGTCGGTGTTGTAAAGAATGCCAGCGTGCGTTCGATATTGTAAATGTCGTCATGTCGATGCCATCACTTAAGGGCTGAGTGATCGAACTTGCCACAGATTTGGCAATTGATGGCTGGGCGGTTTGGCTTACTTCCGCGATTTTGACTAGAAGTGTTCTATTGGCGAGCGTTTGAGCGACCGCAGTATAGAGATGTTCGCCCACGACCCCTGCCGCGACCGACAGTGAGAGCCATTTGATTACCAGCTAAGTTGAGAGATTGAAGGTCTTTCAGTGTGTCGTGGGCAAGATTTAGCTCTTCGCTGCAGAGAAGGGTATATAGTTCGTCGAGGCTAACAGATCGAAGATTTGTGCGGATAGCCGTTTTGAAGGCTTGGTAAGTGGTTGGAAGGCCATTAAGGGTGTAGTGAATGATGTCCTCGACATCGACCGGAGCTCCGACAGCAGCTAGTGCATCGACTTTTGATTTGACATCGAGGAGGTATTGTGTCATGGACTTGTCTTTCATGGACAAGAAGTGTAGTTCATTCTTGAGGTGGGCGATTCTTGAACGTGTGCAAGATTGTAGCCGAGTGTCAAGGGTGTGCCAGATTTTTGAAACAGTGTTCGACAGAAAGAACATAGGGTAGTATGGCGGGAGAGATGACGGAGTAAAGTGCCGTGGCAAGTTTTGATCAATCAGGACCCAAGTTGTATGAGTAGGATTCGGGATCTGATGGCCAGTGCTAGAAAGGATTAGGGGAGGCGGTGAAGTGGTGGTGCTGGTCAAGAAACCTTCGAAGCCGTTCGCACGAAACAGTTTTAGCACTTGAGAGCGCCAGATTGAGTGGTTTTCTGCGATGAGAATTTGGGCTGTAACATTCTTGATGTTGTTCATCAAGAATTTGAGGGAGGAGGGGATTTGAGGTGATGAGAAAGCACCGTCAGGAGTGGAGTTGTCCGCTGGGATAGATGAAGAAGTGGTGTCTGTGGACGCCATATCGGACATAGTTGTCATATGTCGTTGATATGAGGAAGAACTGGAACTTCTGATACCACGTAGAACGGTAAATATATTACCGGAACAGAGAAAGAGGAGAAGGCAGAGAAGGCTTTCACGTAAACAGGAGATGTACAAAGAAAACATAGAAAGTTTTCATTTCATTTTCTTACTTTGTAAACCATATACAGTGGGTATAAATAACCAAAGGAATTAAAGAAAGTACATCCTATTCTAACGGATAGGCATAGATCCAAACAGAGCTTGACACGTGTACTGTTTGCTAACAATTTGAAGGGTCTAAGATGACTAAAATTGAAACCTATTGAGTGAATTAAACGGAATTGAATATGGGGGAGAAATGGAGCTGGCTAGAGATGAGTAGCTATATTATGATTTGAATTAGAACTAACAAGTGTGAGGGATAAATTGATCGATGAAATGAAAGGCATAAATTTGATAAGAGTTGAAGGTCATTTGAAGATTAATTACTTTACAAGTAAATGCAATTAAATCTAATTCGGCAGGAGTAATTGAATATTTTATGGATATAATTGAAAGCATTAGATCATATTAAATAAAACAGAAGAAAATTTCACAGTTCACACTGCCGCCTGGCCCTGCAGTCTGCTAGCACTCTTCTACCACTTCAACTGGCACGGGAAAAAAGTTCAGGTCTTTATGGTGGCGAGGGCCTTGGCTGAGAAGCGCACGAAGGAAGCTAGGGTTTCTTCTGAGTTTTATCACACGTGTCATCTTCTCTGAGTATTTATAGAAGGACTATCTCTCTCTCCTCAGCTAGACGGCCGGGCCTTCGTGCTCTTCCGAGTGAAGCTGAGCTATTTTAGCAAATACTTTTGTTTTGGACGAACATTATTTACTCTCCTTAAATTCCCTCAGTTTTAACCCATCTCTCATCCGTTGACTTGTACTTCTTTCTTTCATGGTTCACTGAATTTACTTATCTGGAATTTGAGTGTCTCCGTGAGCCGAAAGAAATTATTTTTTGAGGTATTCCTTGAGTGTCCTGTTGGAGGGAAGTGGTTCGTTGGGTACTCTAATGGCGTTTTCTGCCTCGAGTATTAGGTTGCATGTGCAATCGCCATTGCGTGATTCTCTTGTACGGATGAGTATTACTAATTGCCATTGCAGAGATTTTTTGATTGAGGCCAGCAGATTTGGGGTACGGAGAAGACCAAATAGTCATTGCTCTCTAGTTTTGAAAAAGGAAAATTTTATTGCTGCTTGCTTTTCTGCGGGTGCTAATTTTTTCGCCAAAAAGAAGGGAGGCAAATTAGCTGTAAGAAGTGAGTTGCAGCCGGTGGCGGGTGCAGACTCTACCGAGTTGAGAATTTCTATCAAAGAGGCTGAGAGAGATTTTCCATTTAAGAAGGAAAATGGGTGTCTTGATTCAGAATCTTCTCCAAAGCTTGATCATGGAAATGGAAATGGCAATGGAGGTCACTCAAGTGGAAATGGGAAATTTCCACCTGGAGGTGGAGGTGGTGGTGGTGGTGGTGATAACAATGACCATGGAAATGGTGATGACAAAGAGGATGAGTTTGGACCTGTTTTAAAGTTTGAGGAGGTGATTAAAGAGACGGAGTCAAGGCATGCTGTTCTTCCTTCAGACATGCTTGAGGCTGCAAAGACTGTTGGTATTCAGAAAGTTCTTCTGTTTAGATACCTGGAAATGCAGGTGCTTTCTTGTTTTTCTGTGCAATCAATCTGTTTCTAATGTGGCAATTGAACTTAGTTCTACCTAGTTTAACATATCCATAATAATTGTAATTTGTAGGTTTAATGTCTTCCGTAATAATTGCAGGCATCAGCGTGGCCTCTTGGTATGGCAATGAAATCCTGCTCCCTATTAAGAAACAGAATGCTTGCTGATCCCTCATTTCTTTTTAAAATTGGAACTGAGGTCAGGGATTATTTTTCTCCATGATCAATATGAGACCACCATTGGACCATTACTAACGCCTCAACAATCTTTTTAATTTTTGGCAGATTATCATTGATTCTTGCTGTGCAACATTTGCAGAAGTTCAAAGGAGGGGCAAGGATTTTTGGGCAGAGTTTGAATTGTATGCTGCTGATCTTTTGGTAGGGTTGGTAGTTAATGTGGCTTTGGTCAGTATGTTAGCACCATATGCGCGATTTGGGCAGCCATCTTCTGTGAAGGGCTTTTTTGGGCGTATGGCACATGCCTATGGAGCTCTTCCTAGCAGGTATTGACTGGCTTTACTTAACACTTGGTTGCGAAGTGTATAAGAAAATAATCAAATATAATAGCGAGCTTTGTCACAGCGGTTGATTCTGTTTCTTTTGCTGAATTTATATTTAAACATTTGATAGGTAAGTCAAATGATAGAGCAATTGCTAAAGTTGGTATAAGGCTAAAGATTATGATTACCATTGCAGCATCATCAACAACATTTGCCTTATCTTGATTATTTGGGTTGGCAATTTACCATTTCTGGATAATAATTTATGATAATTAGGTTATTCGATTTATATAACATTATATTAGGCAAACTACTTGGTTATAAAATACTGAAAATGCCTAAACTTGTGATCCCAAAATTTGCTCACAATCAAAACCAGTATTTGCGAAGGGAAAGATTGGCCTCTGCATTCAGTATGATCAATGACTCAAAACGTGAATCTCCCTCATTTTTAGTAACTTGTTTACACGGGCAAAGTGTTACTGAACATTCTTTGAACTGAATTCCATCAACAATGCCCTCACCTTTTCAGAGAATTTAACCACGTCATTTGTTTTTTTTTTTTTTTTTTAAACTTCTTTTGATGGTAAATTCTGTTGCAGTGTTTTTGAGGCTGAACGACCAGGATTCAGATATTCACTACAGCAGAGGATTGGAACATATTTTTTTAAGGTTTAATTTACAATTTAGTCTTCACACTTGCATCAAGTTGTTGAATGTCAGCATCAACTATTCTTTTTTGCAGAAACAGATCATTAGATGTAATTTTCATGTTCTTGTTGCAGGGAATTCTCTATGGGTCGGTTGGGTTTGCATGTGGGATTGTGGGGCAAGGGATTGCGAATATGATTATGACAGCCAAACGGTAATTGAACTCATGAATACGAAATGCATTACTGATATTGTTGGGATGCTTATGTACATACCTGTCATTGTTCCTTGCAAGCATCCTTGGTTTGCATCTCCACTTCTTTCTGATTCCCTGTTCAGAAATTTCCTAGTTCAGTGAGTTATAATCTATTTTTATCATGTTGAATGAGCATAAGTGATGTAGGGAGATCATTTGGTGAATCATCATAAGTAACAACTCCTAAGAGCAAGAACACAAAAAATAGTAGTAACGACAAATTCCAAAATTATTCATTCTGTTATATATATATGTACTACAGCTTGCATTTATAAAAGCAAAAAAAAAAAGTCCTACAAGATTCTAGAAAAGAGGTACAAGAAGTGATCTACTTTTTTTAAGGCCTGATTTAACTAATATGCTCCGCATCATTCTCCCCTTGTGTCACGACCCAACCCGACCGAAACGAATCTTATCGCGTCGGGCCGCGACGGATAGAAATCCAGGATTTAGCTTTGGAATTTGCTTCAGACTTTCTTCCAAATATCAAAACATACAGAAAACACATAGCTACTAAAAACATCCAAATATACAGAAATGCATCCACTATTTTCTTCTTTCTTTCTTTCATCAAAATAATCATGTACAATACAGTGCATGACTACCGACAGAAAGAACATAATAGAAAAGTCATGACTGTACAAAATCAAAAGTACAAAAATACCTAATCACTGATCAGACACAAAACTGCTAGTCTAATACTTCATTCCCTTTCCCAGAACCTGAAAACCATGCAGAAAATAAGGATGAGCTAACAGCTCAACAAGACTACACTCACCAATCAAAATATCCAGAAATTCACATCAGAAAACACATCAGAAGCAGTTATTCAAATAGTCGTACAGAATTCAAACAGTCGTACAGAAATCGTATAACAGACAGAACAGATATTTGATCAAATAGAAATCAAATCACAGATATATGAATTCAAATCAGAGTGCAGAACAGATCTTATAAAACTTACAAAACTTTCAAATCACATAACAGATCGGATCGTACAAATCAGAATTCAAAATCAGATAAAATCACATTTCACATATCACATAACAGATATCAGATTTCCTGACCCTGACAGAATCTCGAAAGATTCTGGCCCCTTATGCCTCCCTTCCCTGACATTGACAGAATCTCAACGGATTCTGGCCCTTTATGACTCCCTTTGTGCATATAGTATCAAAACAGAACAGATATACAAAATTTCAGAACAGAACTTGTTTTCAGATTTCTCAGATTTCCATGACACAGACAGAATCTCAAAGGATTCTGGCCCCTTATAACTCCCTTATGATAGCATGCACATATTAATTCATTCAATTCAGAAAATCAGAGTTCGTCAGAAAATCATCAGCGACATAACGGTAGTATACGGAATTTCCACAAAATTCACAGATTCTGAAATTTACCAAATAACCATAGATAGTACACAACATCATTCTAAGACTTTCATTGTACTGAGACAGTAAATTCAGACATCCAGATAAATTGTTATTCGATCAAAACACCGTAGAATTCAAAATACCCGGTAAAAACCTTTCAGAAAATACTCAAAACGTGCGGAAATACCATTTCAGAAACATACCAAAAGTTACGCGGTAAAATCTTTATAAGTACAAAATAATACCATAATTTTACTAACGGAACCAAAATTCGAAACAGAAAAGTCGTCAAAATCCTCTTTTCTGAAAATTGAGAAAGGCAGAATGTGCCTTACCTCGAGTCGGTCAACTTTCTCAACTGCAGCTACGGACGGAAACGGACCGAAGTCGCCCAAAAATTACTTTTCTTCCTTTTTTCCTTTGGTTTTCTCTCTCCTGGGTTTTCTCTCTCTTCAAAAAGATCTCAAACCCATATATATCCAAACTGATCGTCCCGAACGATCCAAAATCGTCTCAGGACGATTTTCCCACTGGACGAATTTCGTTCAGGCTAAACAGTAATCGTACCTGGATGAGTTGCTCTCTGGAAAAATTTTGTACGGACGAACCCCAGTTCGTCCTAAAACAAACTTCCCTGTCTAGAAATTTCTCTACAACCTGTACTAATCGTCCCCGGACGATCCAACTTCGTCCGGATGAACCTGGAAGGAAAAATGGCTTTCACACCTTGTCTGAATGTGGATGACCAGGGAACTGAAAAAAAAATAATTTGGAGTTGAACTTAATGATATATGATACTTTTATGCAATTTCTATATTTAATATTTTTTTGCTCATGTAATATTTATATTTCTGTTAGAATTCATAGAATTAGAGAGGGAAAAAGGATTGAATTATTATTACACAAATTTATCCCAATTTACAGATCTATGCATGATATCTTAATAAAGAAACAAATAAATACAAAATTATTCATATTTGCGCTAATATAATCCTTCCTAAATCAGCCACCCGAATATGGAAGGAGATTGGCATAATCCAAGTGAGCCTCCCACGGATCTCCATCCTTGGCCGTGGGATCAAGGGCCAAAGGGATGGTCGGTATTTTAACACTCCCCCTCAAGATGGGGAATACAGATCAATCATTCCCAGCTTGATAATTAGTCCAGTAGAATTATCAAGTCCCTTAGTGTATCATAGTCTTCCATTTGGTCAAAACTGTGGGAGAATTAGCTTCTACGATAAATGATAGCGATGAAGGCTATATCAATCAAGCCTGTAAGGGCAGCAATGAAGGCTGCGTTGACAATAGCCCTCAAGATACCGGAAATGGAAATAAAGGTCAATGGTGGGACAACAGAGAAGGTGGATTAATTATCCTTTAGATTTGTCTCCTTCTTGATTCTCAAGGGAATGTCGGCAATGAAGGCACGACAATATATAGCAAAACTCTAGCAATGAAGGCCGGAGGTGGGAACATGCATCCCTCATAATTCCAGCAATAAAGGCTGGTAGAAGGACCAATATTCCTCAGAATTCGGGCAATGAAGGCCGGCAGTAGGAACCTATATTTCTCAAAATTTTGGCATTTTTTTAGGAAATACCTTCCCGGTTTAATAAACCAAGCTTCCGACTCTTTAAAAGAGTCGGACCGAGTAGTTTAGGGCACTCACATTCGCCCTTTCTCTCCGTCCCGTCTTCAGCGTACAGGGAGTCTGCCGTACTGATTTTGGCGTACATGGAGTCGGCAATGATTGGTGTCGGCAGCTTCTACTCACGGATGCTTCGAGCTTCTTCTTCTTCTTCTTGCTTCATTTTCTCCTGGAGACTAGGGCTATGAATGCCACAATCTTCTCTTCTTCACGATCATCTGGAAGATCCTATCGCAAGAGCAGGCGAAGTCTTGCAGACGGGACCAGGCGACCCATGTGCGGGTCTTCTGGACGGCAAAAGAAATCTCCCGCACGTTTGTAGGGAAGCCGCGACTATCGGCGGCGTATGGTAGCTTCACTCCCTTCTTCTTCTTCTTTTCCTCCTCTGACAATCTAGGATGGTTCTTCAACGGCGATGAAGGCCCTTTGGCTCTGATACCATGTTAGAATTCATAGAATTAGAGAGGGAAAAAGGATTGAATTATTATAACACAAATTTATCCCTATTTACAGATCTATGCAGGATATCTTAATAAATAAACAAATAAATACAAAATTATTCATAATTGCACTAATATAATCCTTCCTAAATCAGCCACCCGAATATGGAAGGAGAATGACATAATCCAAGTGAGCCTCACATGGATCTCCATCCTTGGCCGTGGGATCAAGGGCCAAAGGGATGGTCGGTATTTTAACAATTTCAATTATATTTCATGTCATTTATCACTAGCCACTTTACGTCTTGTGTAATTTTTTGTTTTATATGTATGTCAATTTGTTATTTATAGTTTGATAATGTCTTCTTTTTATATACTATTTGGATAATATATAAAAAATCACTTTTAACCTTTGTTTGCACTTTACACAATTTTTTGATTTTGAGTCTCAGCCTCACAATGCCTTGAGGCTTGCTCACTAACAAAAAGCGCCTCAATACTCAATTGTGCAATTTTAAACCTTGCGCCGTAGTCATCACAATCTCACTTGAATCGTAGTCTCCTTCAAGATATACTTTTCCACTTTACTATTGTGTATTTGTGATATAAAAAATGCTAAGACTATTGAGATTGATCCTCACTCCATCGGCTCGATTTCCCATTGGCAATAGGTTGCCACCGGTTGTGGGAAGTAGTTCCAATCAAGACTTTTGGCGACCATCTATCCATGAGGCTCTCAACATCCATTGGTTGGACAACCATGCCTAATTTTTCCTTTTCTGGTCAATCTTTGATGAAGCATTCTCTCAAGAACATTGTAGAAACAAACTTCAATGACTCATGTAGAAAAAAATAAAGACTATGCTCTAGTCTTGAAATGATGCTCATGATTGTGTTCTTCAGAGATACAGCGAGGCATGTGCTTTCCATCAGCACATTTCAAGCAAGTACTAACTACCACAATTGGTGTGGCAAATACTACACTTTTCAGGGACATCGTATCTCCTTCCTCAACAACATCAAATCTCTTATTAAATGGATTCACGCTCAAGCTATATGAGATGCAGCTTGTGGAAATTTCATGAAAAGAAAACGTGCTTGTTTATTATTGATTGATTGTTCAATGAAGAACCAATCTCAGCGCCTGGTTGACTATAACATCCCACATTACCCCTTATAAGTAACGTAGAGTGTCACATAATTAAACGTAACATTCATTCTCCACATCATATTTCTCATCATTTGTATACATAGATAAAAACATCCACTGAGCAATACATTTAATGAATTAATAGAAGTATCTAATTAATCCCAATCACATCACACAAATGCTTACAAAGTCATTATAAAATCAAAATACATTACCACAAATTAATAGGTTACACACCTCGGCAGAAGATATCACAAACATTGATAAACAGAAAACCTAAATATTTCATAACTTGCATAATCAGTTTCAACTTTTTCTTTTCTTTTCCTTGTAATAACAGTCAATATAAAAATTGTTGAACTATAAGGCTCATAAAATTATGCATTTTTAGTAAGAAATTAAATGCAGTATTAATGAATAATATAATTAAGTCAACTAAAAAACATTTGCCAAACAACTTAAAAATCATACAACAACAACAACATCAAGCCTTTATCCCACTACGTGGGGTCGGCTACATGAATCCTTTTTCTCCATTGCGTCCTATTAAAAGTCAAATTCTCGTTTAAATCTAATAAAGAAAGGTCATTCCTAATATTTTCTAACCAAGTCTTTTTAGGTCTACCCCTACCTTTCTTAACATAAGTCAAATCTAATACCTCTACTCTCCTAACCGGGTCATTGGAAGGCCGCCGTTTTATGTGACCAAACCATCTAAGGCGACTCTCTCTAATCTTATCTTCTACTGGAGCTACTCCAACCTTTTCACGTATATGCTCATTTTGTATCCTATCTCTAAGGGTAAAGCCACTCATCCACCTGAGCATCCTCTCTGCCACACTTAACTTAGCATTATGCTTCTCTTTTAATGGCCAACTTAAAAATCATATTTAGGATAATTCTTTAATTCATTTGAAATATGTACATAATATCATAATTAGTCTTCTAAGGATTTGACTATCATTTTTATATAGTTAGCTTTTATAATAATGTTCAATGGAGCGCAGGTAAAGCTGTCATTATCATCATTGAACTACATAGAAGCCACTTTTTCCTCTTTCAAGACCCCTTTTTGCCCCACATGCAATGCAAGTTTCATATTTGTGGTCCTTTTTACCTCACCTGCAACATTGTATCATGTTATTTCATAGCCAACATTTTCTAATTTGATATTCAGCAGACTTTAAATATTTGTAATACCTATTTGGTTTGTATTGTTGCATTCTTTCATAACATCTATCTGTTATACCATTTGCATACAAAGAATAAGTATGTAACATATGAATATAATGAACTTCTTTTTAAATTGTTTCTAACTAGAGAAACCTTTAAACAACCATACTATATCTTAATTTAAACTCTATTCATTTAAAAATACAAGTAGGTGCTTATACATGAATGTTTACATACATGCTCATATTCCCTAATCGATTCATCTTAATACATTTTTTCATTCAATTGAGTCGATAACATTGTATGCTTCTAGAATTTATAATATTAACTTTTATAATTTAAAATTACATATCTTATCTCCTTGACGAGCTATCTCCTCAAATCCTTCTCCTCGTACTCTTCTTCATTTGTAAGTTACCTATAAGTCATCTCTCTAATTCTATAATTTCCACAAATAAATTGCATAAAATCAACTTATAATAACATAACAATTTACATCGAAACCAATTTATCTTCTCCTCATATACCAATTAATCCTAACAAATTCGATATAATTATCTTTAGAACTTTTACTAAGTTTAGGAAATGCAAAAGAAAACCATAATACAAACACTGCAACATAATAATTTACTTACCTTAAATCCTTCCTTCCTCACTATTTTCCTTTTCTTCTTCCTTTTTTAAAATCAATCTTCTCTCACACTGCTACAGTTCTCATACAACCACTCTTCTCATGCATTAAGGCCAACAACTTCAGTTTTTCCCTTGACCGATTCTTCCTGCAGTATGCCAGATCCTTTTCTTGCACTGTGCCGAACTCTTCTACTCTGCATTGTGCCCAACTCTTCTATAGTGCATTTTGCCGAACTCTTCTATTGCGCACTGTGCCGAACTCTCCCTTGAAGCCATTCTCTGTTCCTTGCTTCTCACAGCCGAACACCACTCTTTGTGTTACTATTTAATCATGTTTCATTAATTTTCTTTTAAACCAAAGTTTACGAAATCTTTGATTAATGGGTTGGAGTGTGGCCTTATCATGAAGGCAGAATAGAGAACAGTCATTTTTATTTTAAAAATTTGTTCACCTATTCTTTATTAAAAATGTGAGAGGACAGGTAATCCTCAAAATAATTTATTGCTTTTATGCAGTCATTTTACATGATGCTGTCTTAAGGTTGTTTGTTAAAAAAAAAAAAAACTTACAGATGATCCGGTTCTTACTAAAATGCTGCTTGCTTCAAATTTAGAAACTGATGATACAGTAAATTTGAAAATTAGCAAGGGTGAATCTTCTAGTAATTTTAGGAACAAAAAGGCATCTTCTGGAGGGTTTATGGCTTATTAGAGCTGATGTGATTAGTGACGTATCTTTCCATGATTTTCCTTGCTAATAACAGTTCACATAGTTCTCTGAGCTTTACAGTTATTTTAAGAATTAAATCATCTACCTGTTTTATATTATTATGTATTCTCCTATTGATTTTCCTTATGTTCACTCTTTGTTTTCTTCCCTTGCAGGAATGTAAAGAAATCAGAGGATGACATACCTGTCCCACCTCTTATCAAAAGTGCAGCACTTTGGGGTATCAGTCATCTCATGTTATTAGTTTCTTACTTGCCCATATGGTGGAAAGCCTTCTTTGAAGAAAGTTATGGTTTATATGTTTGAAGAGTTGATTTTTTTTTTTTTTTCAGATTTGTCCAGATAGGTGGAATTTTAAAATTTAAGTTTTCCATAAAGATCTCATTTACAAATTTTTTTAAATGCTTGCACAATCTCTTTTTCTCAATAAAATTTTATTTATGAACTTGCAAGTCTAGAAATCAAGAACTAAAAGCCTATTCAATTTCAATTTGATTGGCAGAGTTAATTTTGTTAGAGACTACATTAGGAATCATATCAACTTTTTTAATCAATTTATAAGCTTCAAAAGACATCATATGTTTATTTTTCACATTCAAGAACCACTTTATAGTTCGATCAGTCGACTCCAACTACAACAGCCATAATTTGTTTAAATCCAGATTTAGTATTTGATCCATTTTCACATAGAAGTTCATATAATAATCTCGATTATATTTAGATTCTATGTGTGATTTTGGTTCACATATAATATTAGGTTTAAAGTTAACTTTATATTAAACTTCTCTTTGCAACTTAGACACAAAATTAATCTACTGCCCAAATTTAATTTTCAATTTTGACTCTCATTCAATTCTAGGCTCAAGTTTTGACTCTTTTTTAAGGTATAAGTTAATTTTTATATTTAGGAGTTTTTGTAAGAAGTTTGTGTTAACAAACAATAATAACTCAATTTTTATTAGGAGTTTAAATTCACAATAAAATAAAAATCATCTTCCAAGTTAGGCTCAGATACAAATGTTGGTTTAATTTGTGCTGAAGTCCAACTTCTAATGATTATTTAGATTCAAACTCAACTCAATTTCAAATTTACTCTTGTTCAAATGTGGATTCAAGAATATGTGCTAATGTAGGTGTAGATTTAGACTCCTTAACATTAAAGCAAGGCCATTGTAATTGTAATCTTTCACCCAATTCCTTTTCAAAAGGGTATTCATGAACTAATTTTTTTTTAATAATAGGAAATTTGACTATGCATGTTTTTTATTTTTATTTATGTAGACATTTTTGAGTGGAGAAGGTAAAGATCTGTCTTTATAGATTTCAATTGTGGGTGTGGTATTACTAACGTATAGTTTGGAGTATGCTTTAATATTCAAAGATCTGGTTAAGTCCTCACGTAGGGTTTTGGTTAATTGTAGCTTAAGATAATCTGAAGGCCTAACTTAGGGTTAGTAAAGTGTAACTTAAGAAAATCCTAATATCTTGCCTAATGTTGGGATCGGTGGAAGAAGGAGACCTGCAAATAAGAAAAAACAGAGCACAAGAAACACAAATCTTCGTAGTTAATTGATATTGTATTCTAACGCTTCCTTTTATCATTCACTACATATGTTCCATTCCACTTAGCTGTGAGTAGAAATTACTAACAAAAGGTTGTAACAAAAATAAAGTAGTAAGATAACAAAATAGTAAGTAGTGGAGAATGAAAATTATAGAAGAGGGTAAAACAGAAAAGGAATCATAGGCGTGGTCCTTCTCAGCTATGATGCACCACATTAGTTCTTCCTCAACTGAGAAGAATCCGAGTCCAGTGAGGAAGCCTGCGTTTAAGCTGAACTAGGAGGATAGTTCGAAGAAATATTGGAGACATCAATTGTCGAAGAAATATTAAATTCAGAGGCTAAATTAAAGATAGTCATTATCGTTGATCTTCTGCACTATAGGGACTGAACCCACCTTCCTTCGACTTAATTTGGAGTATGTATCGGGTGCAAATCGCTTGCGACACGGACGTACCATAATCAAATCAGCAGGATTGAATTGTTTTATTCGACGATGTGCATAAGCAGTGATTTTGTATTTTACATTAGAAGCTATAAGTTTATCGTGAACATCTGTGAGCATTTGTGAGAACTAATCAGAGAATGAGCTAAATGGGCAGCGATCTAAATCATGATTGGGTGTTTTGATGTAAGCAATGCTAAATGGGCAACGATCCATTGATCGAATAGGCATGGAATTGTCAGCAAAGTCGTCTTTACCCAACACTTCATCCCCGCCCTTTGGATGCTCTTGAACTAAACATCCTAACATATTTCAAAGTGTACGATTGACCACTTCATTTTCCCCTTGGATTGTGGATGATATGCCGAGCTTGTATTTCTAAGTCCTTTTGACCGTTAAATACTTTCTTTGGGACAAGTAATGTTGGGACGGCACAAGGACTCAAACTTGGTTGTATTAATTGTTTAGCCAATAATTCCTTTACAAGTTGTTGTAATAGAAGGTGTTCATTTGGACTCATTTTATAATGTGGTAAGTTGGGAAGAATGCCACTTGGGACGAAATCGATCTGATGTTGAATTGCATGCATGGGAGGCAAAGCTGCTGGCAATAAATCAGGTTCAGGGTCTGAAAATTTCTATAATAATTTTTGAACCTTAGTTGGAATGTAACAACACAAACTCTTAACTATCGAGATATTGTCCGCTTTGGCATAAGAGCCTCACGGTTTTGTCTTGTTGGTGTAACTTCCAAATAGGTCACCCATCCTATAATTGCTCTGGAATGAGCACACTTAATTGTAGAGTTTCTTAAATAAATTCCAACTATTACATCAAAAGACGTCTCGATGTTTAAGAGTTTAGCTTCTTTTACTTTAAAGGGTTTCACACGGAACAAGAATAGTTTTATTCGGACTGCATTGCTCTTGAAGAACCAAGGCAAGTAACAGGTAAGTTTCTTTCCAAGTGGTAAGAAGAGCTGAGCTAGACACTATATATAATGCAGTTTTAAACTTAACAAAAGTGCCATTATTTTCAGCCGAATGTGATAGCAATCTCAATTTTTAACCCTTCCAATCAAACGAGTAGGCATTAGCTCAACGAGCATAGATAGTGCCAATATCAAATTGCCACGGACTTCCTAATATGATGTAACCAACATCCATATCTATAACATCACATAAAACTTCACATATATAATGTTTGCCAATGGAGAAATCACATATATAATGTTTGCCAATGGAGAAAGTCACTCTGCACATGTCAGAGACCAAAATATCCATACATTTCTTGACCTAGATTATTTTATAGGGATGAGGGTTCTTTGTAGTTTTAAGTTGCAATGCTTGTACTATAGCCCGATAAACAACATTTTCGGTGCATCCACTATCAATGAGTAAATCACACATCTTACCTTTTATGGTGCACTTGGTCCTAAAGATGGCATTTTGTTGTGAGTTTGATTGGTGACGAGGAGCTAACAAAAACTTCTTCATAAAGCATATGAGTGGTTCACCCTCTCTCCACGACCTCTTCTAACTCGGGATCCTTATCCGCTTCACTAGTGAGTTGATCCACTCATTTTCAACTTCTAATAACTGCAATTGTTGTTTGTTTGGACATTTATTGAATTTATGTCTCTGTTGAAAACACCTGAAGCACTTAATGGTATTTGACATTGCGTATGGGTTTTCTTTTAATGGAGCTTTTTTTGCTTATGTTGCATTTTTGGCTCTCCAATGGTAATGGAAGGATTGTTGGGATGCTGGGCAACTATAGGTGTTGTAATTTGTTTATATTTATTCGAAGCTTGTCGAGTTGTTTTAGAAAGCTATTCCATAGAATGACGATGTGAAACATGGTGCCGAAGTGAGCTGGATTTCGGCCTTAAGAACAAAGTTAACAGCTTTCGATAATGACCACACATAATTCAGCTCAAGCTTATCTTGAATAGCATCTTTGAGGCCACCAATTGATTAGTGGTCTCATTGAGATTGTTCCTAGCACTTATGTGTTAAAATTCTTCAGTATATTCACTCACAATTCTATTTCCTTTGGTGCAATGTTGGTATTTAAGGTGTAACATGTGTTTGAAGTCGATAGGTAAAAATGAGCGTGAAGTAACTGTTTCATACAATGCCAACTACGAAAATGTCTTCTACCCTCATGCAGTCGAGACTGCATGAGTTGTAACCACCATGCGCCAGCACCGCCCTTAAGCCGACAAACAATGTACTTAATTTGTTTTTCGGGAACAATATCCATGCAATAAAAGAATGTCTCCACAACCCTCTCCCAATCCAAATAATCCTCTATATGTAGTCTCCCATCAAGGAACGGAATGTCAAGTTGCACTCGAAACTCGCCATGGTGTTTGCCAATCACCTCATGCCACCTCCTTCGAATGTTATTGGCTGGTACATTGTCTATTTCAGAATATGAAAAAGTTTCTTGGCTATGATGTTGATTATCATCCTCTGAATTTGTAACTTCAAAGAAAACAAGCACTCGTCTTCAATCACAGTCACCATGGCCTCCCCAACGAACCTCAGGCATGGTTTCCTGTGTAGTGTCGTTAGTGTTGTGTTCTTAAACCAAATTTGAGTCATTGTAACTCCCGTTGCATCTCCATTGAATGGTGATATACTTCAGATGCCAATTCGTCGGCATGCCACACTAAACTTGTTTGGGCTGTCGACAATGACTCAAGACCGCTATCGTCGTCGCCAGTTCCTTGTGTACTCCAATCTGCCATTCTCCACAAGCACCAGGCCCTAATACCAAATTGATTTAGGTATTGGTGTGAAGAAGGAAACCAACAAGATAAGAAAAACATAGCACAAGAAAAGCAAATCTTCGTAGTTTAATTGATATTGTATTCTGCCTCTTCCTTCTACCATTCGCTACATATCTTCTATTCCACTTAGCTGTGAGTACAGCTTACTAACAGAAGGTTGTAACAGAAATAATGTAGTGAGCGTGCTATGATAACAAAAAGGTAAAAAGTAGTTGAGGATGAAAACTATAGATGAGGGAAAAATCGGAAAGAAATCATAGGTGTGGTTCTTCTCAGGATTCATTGCATCATTGCCTAAGAATTTAAACAAATGATATCATGATAACAAGGTAACCTCAATGGAAATCACATTTAATCACAAAATTTGCAAACCTATCTTAAAATACAGGGACAAGTGTTTATCCAATTGGCTTTAATATTCTACATGATATATTGTTCCTTAAGTATATCTCTAATGTTTGTTAATCCAATTTTGATTGCAACACTACATCAAAAAGTTTGATCATATTCAACTAATTTTGTTTTCATTATTTTAATTTTTTATAGAGGTTGTTTGGTTGCTAAAAATGTGCTAAAGCTACAACATACCAATTTCTCTCTTCCGATGCAAATGAATTATTTTTTTAACTCCTCTCGCATCCATCGAGTCTTTGACTTTATAGATTTTAAGAGAAAGGAATGAATAATTATTGTATTCTTGGATAAATTGTGCTATAGTATCAATCTCTTCCTCAGAAAACCCTGGAATGCTAGATAACTTTGTCATTAGCAACCTAAACTTTTTTTTCCTCATAAGCTTTTGTTGTTGTTTGAATTGCATTAGCAACTTGAGTTACACTGTTAGCCATCATTACAATATAGTCATGGAGACTATGATCATCAACATGCATTTTACTCTTTTTTCCTTTGGATGGAACCTTTAAAAGATGACAGTGTTGCTCACTTTGTCGTTCCTACAAGGTCTTCTCTAATGTTTTGTTCATTACAATCAACATGTACTGATGTATCTATAGGAGTCTTCATAAAACCAATTGTCTCTTCATCATCCAAGTTAATATGTTGAGTACCAAATAGAGCTTGACAATTTCCTGACCTAGCCGAATTTCCAGTTGCATGACCTTCACCACAAACTTTATCTAATTCCATATAATGCGGGAGAGGAATATTCAGATATATTGTATCTTTGAGAAAAGCTTGTAATTATTCAGATTAGAAAACATAAGAGATAGATTGCATCTTTGTATTTGTAAAAATTCATCTAAATTTGAAGTATTACCTATATATATGATAGAAACTCCTATTGACCCATCAATATAGTCTTTGTACTGTCATCCCAAGATACTCTAGACTTCTTTCTTAATTCTTAGATGTGATTCCAAATACTTATTTGCCATCGAACCTGATGCATTGCTCTGTTGTGATGTCAATATCATATTTTTCTTTTAATTTTTGGGCAGATCCTGATAGACAACATCTTTGAAGCCTTGAGTACTTCTCATGTGCATCAACATACTTACACATTATTTGTAATAACCGAGATATCCATTTGGATTTTAGACTAATTTTTTTTTTTCTCTTCTTAGATTTCACACTTGATGCATTAGATGAACCTTGTGACTCCATTAATCCTGCGAGTTCATACTGGTTATTCGATCTGTTCAGTTCTGTTTTAGCTATAAAAGCAGTGATTTATGATGTCCCATTTATGAAAGTCATTACACAAATGATGCCTTATGAAGCGTGGTAAATTATGCAAAGTGGCTTTATATCACAACTTAATGAGCATTATAATTTCTTATGAAATGAATGAAGCAAATTGTACATAACAAAGTTGCAAAATCCCAGAAAATTCCAAGCTGCTCATTACTTCACAATTTAATACTACAAACATTATGAACTTGGGGAGAAAATGCTTTCGATTCCTCAGAGGCTTAATAAAGTAGTAAATGCATATCAAGAAATTAAAAATCTTGCTATTAAAATTAACCTTGCTCTCTTACCGAATTTGAAATTATTTTATAGTGATTCGAGCATATTTTATTACCTTATCTTGCATTTAACTCATATTTGTTGCATCAACAACCTAAATCCTAGGCATCTTGTGTTTGATTATCTTCCTTTTCTTTCTCCTCTGTTTGTTGTTTGTTGGTTTGAGTTTATTTTTCCTTAAATGGATAAGGTGTCATACCCAACAACACTTCTTAATTGATTTGCGCTTGCCATACAACTTTCCTTTTGGCAGGCCGAATGAATTTTAAAATTTTGGACTTGATGGCAATTACCCTACTAAGCTGGCTTTGCAATTTTCATTGTGGTTATATACTTTTTTAGTATTCGTCTGTTATTGTTGAATGTTGTTCTGCTCGGTTTATTTCTAGTTCTTGTTTCTGTATACCGTTTCAAGCTGTCAAAATTTGTAAATCTGATGCATCCATGAAATTCAATAATTTCTTGGGGACATGTTGGCTGATTTCCAGGTGTGTTTCTCGCGATTTCTTCAAACACTCGCTACCAAATAGTTAATGGCCTGGAAAGATTGGTTGAAGCATCACCTGTTGCTAAAAGCATTCCGCTTGTTGCCATGGCTTTCACTGTTGGCATTCGGTTTGCTAATAACGTTTATGGTGGCATGCAATTTGTTGATTGGGCTAGGTGGAGTGGTGTTCAATGATCATTGGTATGTTTTCTTCATTTAAGCAGTCTACTTTGAATTTCATTGAAATATACTCTTACATAACACTTAATAATCCGATGACCCGATTAGGAAAGTAGAGGTATTAGATTTCACTTATATTAAGAAAGATAGAGGTAGACCTTAAAAAACTTGGTTAGAAAATATTAGAAATGATCTTTCTTTATTAGATTTAAACGAGAATTTGACTTTTAACATGACACAATGGAGATTTAGCTTCCTCGGTGATTTTGTTTAGAAATGCTTTTTGATAAACTATTATATTGTATAGATTTTCGGCACCTCCCAGTCCTATGAACATGTTTGAAAATTATTTGCGAAGGTTTTGTTCATATTCATTAGGCCATTTGGTATCTAGTAATAATTTGAGGTTATATTTTTTATGTAACATCTCGCAAATGTATGTGTAGAAAAAGAGCATTTGCCTTCGTTTGTTTTGGAAATGATTTTCTTTGAACATTTTCTTATGGTATTGGAGCTTGCTTCATGCTGGTTTAGGAATTGCAATCTCTTTAGCTCTTCTCTAAAGCGCCATCAGAGGTCGACAACAAAAATATTCCCAGCTTAATATTTATATTTCATCCTTGTATTTTCTCTCTTTCTTGATCTCTCATGGCACTTATCCTGATTGAAACCCGTCATGGTCGATGGGCATTCCATCTTGCGGGCTCCGAAAATTCGGCCCCGGCCTCCCCTCGCTTTTCTTATTTATTCGGCGAGGGAGTTTTAACGAACTAAGTTCCGGGGTAAATTTTGGAAGGCAGATGGGTTTGTAGATAAGACACTACCCAGAGATTTCGCCCTCATTTTGTGAGGACTTTATGATCTGAGTTCTGGTTTCCTATAGGCGCAAGCCCCTATAGTTAATTACCCCTCCCGATCACGAGAGAGAACTTTCGATTAAAGCTAGTCGTCAATCAGATACGTATAGAATACGTGTATCTGGCGTATAGTAGCAGCAATGGGTTTGAATTTGAAAACTGGATTTGGATTTGGGAATTTGGGAAGTTTGGATAGTTTGGAAGATTTGATATTTAAAATAGAAATTTCACCATCGTGCACTTAAAGCGGATGGTGGGGGAATAGATGATGGACCCGATCAAGATCCCATGGTTCCGTCGTCCCGGGCCATCGTGGTCCCTGGTCTACTTAGTCAGAGGAGGTAGTCGACCCAACCTGACAGAAGGATCCTTGTCGGCAGCCATGGGTTGCTTCGTCCAAGGGGACCTTGTAGACCGGGGTTGAATGTTTGTCTAAGGGGACAAATTTGAATCCACCTTAGCTTACAGAGGGCTTTGTGCCCTATCGATCATATCCTATTGATTCATATCTCAAGGATTTGATGCCAATAAGGAACGTATTGGCTCTGGCCATAACCGGTATCTGTGGTGCCATTTGGCGGTGAAACCACTCGGTTCAGAGGGCCCCGGGTCGTCGTAACCGTTTATCCTGCGGTGCCATTTGGCGGCTAACCGCCGGTTAGAGGACACGTACCACGTCCTTACTAGCAGGAGATTGTTTGAAAATGGATCCTAGTGATATTTTCGACTAGGCATTTTAGCTCTTTTGTGAGCTGAAGTAAATTTGAATTTGTCCACCTCGGCAAACTGTTGCGGAGGGTGGATGGATTTTGCTTTGAGCGATTGGTGGATTGATTTCAGATTTTAAATATCTGGGCTTTGGGATTTGTGGAGCTTTGGATTTTGATTGGACTTTTTGGGAGGCATTTGAGAATGCCTGAAATTAACCCCTCCGGTTGAGATCATCATTCAACACGGCCATCATCGGGGTGGATTTTGATTGGACTTTTTGGGAGGCATTTGAGAATGCCTGAAATTAACCCCTCCGGTTGAGATCATCATTCAACACGGCCATCATCGGGGTGTTTTGGGGTCATTTCCATTTGTTGATTGAACCTTGTCAACTCGATCAAGCTTTTGCTCAAGGATCGGGTTTCTCGTAGGCTTCGTGCCTTTGTTCATGAATTTTCTTGATTTTAGGCATTGAAGGCCTAAAAAGAATGTATTTAGACAAATACACCGGTCGCTACAACCGTGTATCTATTTGATAGTTCGAACCCTGTCGACTCTTATTGATCCGTATAGGAGGATCGGGTTATGTAGGCTTCATGCCTTTGTTCATGAACTTTCTTTGTTGAAGGCCTTAAAGGCCAAATATGAATGTTGTAGACGCCTTCTGACTGCTTGTATCAGTGTTGCAGATCCGGTGGCGTGGCGTTGTAGATTGTAGACGCCTTCTGTCTGCTTGTATCAGTGTTGCAGATCCGGTGGCGTTGAATTGTAGATCGTAGACGCCTTCTGTCTGCTAGTACAAATGTTGCAGATCCGGTGGCGATACATTGTAGATTGTAGACGCCTTCTGTCTGCTTGTATCAGTGTTGCAGATCCGATGGCGTTGAATTGTAGATTGTAGACGCCTTCTGTCTGCTTGTATCAGTGTTGCAGATCCGATGGCGTTGAATTGTAGATCGTAGACGCCTTCTGTCTGCTAGTACGAATGTTGCAGATCCGGTGGCGATGCATTGTAGATTGTAGACGCCTTCTGTCTGCTTGTATCAGTGTTGCAGATCCGGTGGCGTTGAATTGTAGATTGTAGACGCCTTCTGTCTGCTTGTATATGTGTTGTAGATCCGATGGCGATTTGGTCTTGATGTTGACCCCCTCTCCCTTTCTCAATCACCGGGGATGGGTCTTTCTGAACTTTAGAGTATTGGACTTGATATTGACTCCCCCTTTCTCATTCACCGGGGAAGGATCTTTTTGAACTTTGAAATCCACTGATTGTCGCTTCACTTTGAGAAGATCTCTTTCAAGATCTTTAGTGTAGTAGAGTTTTTCGTACATCGGGTTGCTATTGTACCCGAAATACTTGAAGATCTTGATCACCGTTGTCATAGGTGATATTCATACTTGTGCCCACAGTGATTCATCGTGCTTACAATATATCCACTGTTGTTATCCACGAGTTGTTTGTAGCCATTTGCAGGGGACTGTTATACTCACTACGACCTCCTGAAGGTATTTGTAGGAGACCCATTGACATTAGTATTGTGCCCACCTCTCACCAATCTCAGGTGGTTTGATGTCTGGATTTGTTTATAGAGGACGGGTCTTTGATTGCTGATCTCCAGTATTGCCTTCTCAGTCAACAGACAGTTGTAGAAATTGTCGTAGGAGATATTTATACTTGTGCCCACAGTGGTTCATTGTACTTGCGACACACTGTTGTTATCCACAAGTATTCATTTGCTGGAGATCGATTGTATCCGCTACGACCTTCTAGTAGTATTCGTAGGAGAACCCTTGCTTTTGCATTGAAACCACCTTTCACCAATCTCAGGTGGTTTGATGTCTGGATTTGTTTATAGAGGACGGGTCTTTGATTGCTGATCTCCAGTATTGCCTTCTCAGTCAACAGACAGTTGTAGAAATTGTCGTAGGAGATATTTATACTTGTGCCCACAGTGGTTCATTGTACTTGCGACACACTGTTGTTATCCACAAGTATTCATTTGCTGGAGATCGGTTGTATCCGCTACGACCTTCTAGTAGTATTCGTAGGAGAACCCTTGCTCTTGCATTGAAACCACCTTTCACCAATCTCAGGTGGTTGTTGTACTTATTTGACCTCATAGGAATCGTCGCAGGAGATGTACTTGTGCCAACAATGATTCGTTGTATTTGCGATATACACACTGTTGTTATCCACAAGTGGCTCGTGTTTGTTTGTAGGGATCCGTTGTATTTGCTACGACCTCCTAGAGATGTTCGTAGAAGACCCTCTGTTCCCACATCATGCCCACCTATCATCAATCTCAGGTGGTTTGATGATTGCACTTGCTTGCAAGGGGCGGCTCTTTGACGATTGATCTCCAACGTCGCCTTCTCAATCGACAGGCGTTGTGAGATTGTCGTAGGAGTTCATATAGATGTTCTTGTAGTTTGAGTTTTCTCGTGTATGATACGAGTTTTGTTTGTTGCATGTGTTTGAATCCGAGTTAAGTTTCATTTAGACTCAGGTTCATCGAGTCTACAACTCCCACCTGATGTTGCATAGCACGAGTTCAAGTGCGAGTTTAAGTTCTTTGTCCGGATCAAATGCAAGACTGAATCGTTCATGTCCAAGTCCCCTGCAGTCCAACTCAAGCTTTTGTTTTGAGTTCAAAAACTGAATCGTGTTCAAATACATGTTCAGGATTTTCTGAAGTTCTTAACAAGTGTAATTTCATGTTTGAATTGACTTGAATTAGGCTTCAGTTTGATTTCATTTATTTGAGTTTGGTCTTTAGAATTCTTTTGAATTTTGATTCTGATCTACAGGTCCACAGTTCATGTTCATGTTCAAAGCTCACTGCTCTTTCTCATTTGGTCTGAATATTTTATTCTTTTGAGTTTAAAACAGGTCCGAGTGTAGTAATATTTCACCCGAAATTTTGGCAGCCTCCCGGCGTCTCCCCCGTTTAGGGGAAAACTACGAGAAAACTGGGCTTTTCCCACCACGACCAATAAAGGCGTGCATGGTAGGTGCCCTCTTTCGAGGACACTTCGGCCGTGATTTTTCTTCCCACCACGGCCAATAAAGGCGTGCATGGGGTCTTTGACGGTACCTGTTACAAGAAGAGCAGTTGCTTTCCCCCCGCCCGGGGGTACTTATAAATCATTCCGGCCGCGCAAAGAAAAAGGGAACACCAGGCTCACCTAGCCTCGCCGTGTGCGTCGAACCGGTTTCCCTCCTACCACGGCCACTAAAGGCGTGCTTAGGTGGTTTGCCGGTCCGACACGCATGTCGAGACAGGAAGGCGTGGGTCGCTCGCTTACCTCAACACAGGTGTCGTGCTGGTTGCCCCTCCTACCACGCTCAACAAAGGCGTGCATAGGTAGACCGCCGGCCCGACACGTTAGTCGAGATAAGAAGGCGAGGGTTGCTCGTTTACCTTATCGTAGGTGTCGCGTCAGTTGCCCCTCCCACCACGCTCAATAAAGGCGTGCATGGGTAGACCACTGACTCGCCACGCATGACGAGGTAAGAAAGCATGGGAGGCGACTGTCCGCCTCGTTGTAGGCGTCGGACCGGGGTCCCATCCCACCACGCGCAATAAAGGCGTGTATAGGCGGTTTTTCGGTCCGTCGTACACGTCGAGGACGAAAGCCTGAGTTCAGAGGGTTATACCTTCGGGGCCGGTGGATCGGTGGACCGGCGGTGATGATGGCTCGGAGACCGAGGCGGGAGAAGGCAAGAGCATTTTTCTTATTATTAATTATAATTAATATTAATTACCGTAATAATTAATTAATTATAATATATAATTAATCATTAATTATCAATTAATTACATTTAGTAAATTAATTATAATTATAATTAAATAATGATTAATTATGATTAATTGAGATTAATCATAATTAACCAAATAATTATAATTTATAATTAATTAATAAATATTAATTAATGATAATTAATTAATGAATTATAATTATAATTAATAATTATAGATAATTAATAATTATTATAATTAATAAAAAAAAAGGAAATCATTTTTTTTTTTTTGGATTTACGGGATTTGGCCGAGAGGAGTGCGTGAACGGGAGAAAGTTACCTTCTCAGCCGCGAGCTCCCGTTGCAGCTTCCGATCGAAATGGCGTAACTTCCGACTCAACAGGAAGGGAAGGTCGGAGAGGGAGCGGGGTCGGACAGCCAGGAAGGAGCCGAAGAAACGCGCGTTAGGTAGAAAGTTACCCTCACGGCAAGCGGCTCCTGGCTTGCTTCCGATCAGACAGTCGTAACTTCTGTTCCGATTGGAAGGGAAAGTCGCGCGAAGGAGCGAGGTCGACCGGCGTTGGAGGGAGAGGAGGAAGCGCACGAAAGGTAGGCAGTCGTCTTCACAGTCGGCGAGCTCCCTGTTGCTTCCGATCGGACAGTCGTAACTTCCGATCCTACCGGAAGGGAGAGTCGAGGAAGGAGCAGAGCTGGACGTCCAGCGAGAGAGATTTGGGGAGGATCGGGAGAGAAAATCGCGTCAGAGGCCTTCGGCCTCGTTGCTTTCGAGCTTTTAACGACTCGAATGAGTCGTGCTAGCGATCGTGGGAGAAATGACGCGAGATCGTGCCGAGCGACGTGCGACGTGCGGGGGAACGGCGACGACGTGCGATGGCAGGGAGTAGGTAAGATTTGAAATTTGATTTTTTCTCTTTTTTTTTTGTTTTCACGGGAGAGGGTCAACACATCTCTACCTCCTTTTCTCATCCCCTCTCTCTCTAGTTACCATCCATCCCATCTTCTCTCTCTCATGCGCTCTTTTTTTTTGTTTAATGTATCTTTACTTTCCTCACTCTTCACTAAAATAAACTAGCAATCATTATCTTTTCACTCCCACTCCTTTGACTTAGCAGTGATGTGATATTGTAGTATTGCTACAGGATCTGAAAGAAACCAACACTAAAGCTTTTGAACCCTATAAAATTAGTAAAAATCTCATAAACCATGCTATTTTTTAAAAGTGGCTTGCACGCTTAAATTAGGTGTAAGCAAGCTGAGTTTGAGCCATTTTAAATGTTGCTCGGCTTTGCTTGTTAAGCAAGTAAGCCTAAATTTTTTTATTTTTGTTTGCCTTGTTTACTTGCTGAGCTAAATACAAGTTTTTCATGATGATTATGTGAAAGTCTTGTACAAATTATAGATTATGCGTCTCTGCACGTGTATATTTATTCATATAAATATACATGCATGAATATGAGTGTACATTATCGGTACAAATATACATGTATAAACACATTCAAGTGTATATTATACATAGACTTGTGTGTATGTGTACACACACATACATACATACATACATATAATCGAACTAATTATTGAGTGGAGCATGATTGACTAAGGCCATGTTTGTGGTTAGCTCGTTGAGCAAAAGAGCTGGACTAAAATAGTATAAACCAATCTAATTATTGAGTGGAGCACGATCAAAAATGAACAACAAGCCATTTTGAGAACATTACACCTAAAAAGTATGGTTGCCCAACTTCGAGATGCTAGGATCAATCTTCGACTATTATGCAAATGAAGTGACTTTAAAAAGAATAGAATTTCACTTATGGTTTTATTTTAATTATGTGAAATACTTTTGGAAAGTATATAATGCTAATCATAATGTTAAATTATAATGAGAAAAACAATGAATTTTTAAGTTCAAAATTTTGTTAGACTGGTCCAGGAGGGACCGGTCCAGCCAGTCCAAAGGGGATATGAGAGAATTTGAAATTCTTTTCTATTCCAGGCTGCCCAGCACTAGTCAGCTCCCCTTAAGAAAATATGAAGAGGGTCTGAAGGTGATCTGAATGCCAGGAAGAAGGATGCAGGGCTCAGTTTCTCTAAGGAAAAGTGATGTTGAAAGATTGCTATTATAGAGGAAATGGTTGAGGCCTGATTGCCACTGACCAGTATGTCATGTACATATAATAAGAGGTAAATTTGTGTGGTGGAGGTCGTATAGATTAGTAAAGATGGATTGAAGGTGCTGAACTGAAATCCACGATGGAGGAGAAAATTGGAAAATATGTGCGGGGCTTGTTTGAGATCATAGATGGCATTGTGGACTTTACAAACATGAGTGGGGTAGAGTGGATCTATAAAGTGTGGAAGTTGAGACATTTGTACAATTTCCTGTAAAGTCCCATGGATAAATGCATTGGACGCCAAGTTGGGAAACAAACCAGTTATGTTGAAGTTCGATGATGAGTAGGAGATGGATCGTAGGCATTTTGGCACTTGGGCTAAAGTTTTGGGAGTAATCAAAGCCATTTTCCTTTTTAAAGCCTTGAGCGAATAGACGAGACTTGTAGCGCTCGATAGAACTGTCTTGATTTAATTTGGTTTTGTATTGTCCAATGACAATCGAGAATTTGAAGTAACAGAAGGACCTCAAACATCTGTATGTATTATTTCTAAAAGTTTTGAAGTTATAGAAACTTTGGGATTAAAAGAGAGCTTGTGGCTATTTGATACATTGCAGGAAGTATAGACAAAAGACTTAGGAGTATATGAGAAATGCAAGTGTGCAACTAATTTAGAGATTACAAAATTGTTTGGATATTACAGACGAGAGTGTCTTAGCTGATGAGGAGGGGAGTTGAGTGATGAGAGCAAAGTGGAGATGTTCAGATCTAGCCGGCAGGATTGGATAAATACAGTTACTGTTGCGACCTAAGAGAGGTATTTGATTGATCAGGCAATCATTGATGAAAAATCCATTGGAATCAAACAATACATAACAATTATTATCTGAGGTAAGCTTGTGAAAGAAGGTTGTGAAAGATAGTGGGTACATGTAGAAGTTTATTCGGAGAGCTTACGATAAGGTAAGGGTGTAGGTAGAAGACCTTGATCGCTATGTGTGATGTGAAGTTTGGTGCCATCGCCTACAGTGATTGTGTTAGGTTCAAGATAGGGTCATGGTTGCTGAAGGTTATTAATGTCTGCCGTGAGGTGAGTTGATGCACCAGAATCCAGATACTAGTTGCTAGGAGAAGATTGTTGATGTGAGTATGAGCCGGTTGGAGGTGTGGAAGGCGAGGCAGGAAGCTGGAGATTGAATTTGGAGGTGTGGAAGGCACTCAAGTGGTAGGAGAGTTGCGTCCTTGACTAGGTCGATTTGAGCAACCCCGAGTGGCAGAGAAGGCAGGGTTAGCATATGAGTGGAGTTTAGAGTTTTCGATGAAGGGGTTAATCTCTTCTTTGCAGTGAATATCGATCATCAAGGTGTTACGCCGGCCCATCCTGGGCCGGCTGGACCGGTCCACCCTGGACCGGTCTTGGCTTATAGCCGGCGGAAGAAACCCAGCCAGGAGCTGGGCGGAAACCCCTAGGGGGGCCCACTTGATGTATTTTGAGTTTTGGGAGGGAATTTTTGAATGTGAGGGGTGATTAGGTAATTTGTAATCTTCCTTTCATGATAAATTAGGAGGAATAGGGGGAAGAGAGTTTTATCTTGAATTTGAATCATTTTGGAGATCTAGGGTTTGTGTTCTTGGGCTCTAGGCTACGGCTAGAGATTTGGAGAGTTTTTCCTTCCTCTCGAATTGAAGGAAAGTTGTATCTTGCAAGTGTTTTTCATCCGTTATTGAAATAAAAGTGTTTGCATCGTTTTCCTACGTTTTCCTCTCAGATTTTTCTTGTATTTTGGCTGTTTTTCTGCTGTGGACAGCAGTTTTCCCTTGGATCTACTTGATCTTGGTGAGAAACACTTGGAAATCCAAGTGTTTCCTATCAAATTGGTATAAGAGCATCGTTTCGGGACCACCGGCGGCTGAAATTCTGAAATTTCAGCAAGTTTCTTGTCTCCGGAAGAAGTTTTTGTGGACCCGTTAGAAGGACAATGGCCGGAAAGAAGGTGGATGTCTTGGAAGGCGAAGTCGGTCAATTAAAAACTGATTTGGAGGAAAGATTTTTTGATTTTCAAAATCAAATCACCACCAACAACGAAAGGTTGGAGGGAAAATTCACGGCCATGGAAGAGATGATGAAGAAATTACTTGAGATGAAGACTAATCCGACGGCGTCGGATGCAAGAGAGACTGTCGGCGACCATGGCGTAGGAGGAAATCCGAACCCGCCTCGGGGGAGGAGGAATCCGGCTGTGGAGATCCTTGAGGGAGACGACGACATGCCACCTCTAGAGCCACTTTCTAGAGAGGAGATGAGCCTAGGGAATGACCGTCGAGGTGCAGATTTTCAGCGTCGAGGTGCTGATTTTCAGCGTCAAGATGTGGATTTTGAAGGCCGGAGGGGAGAATATGAGGGAAGTGCAGATTTTGGCGAGAGAAGAGGAGAATATCAGCGTCGAGGTGCTGAATTTCAGCGTCGAGGTGCTGATTTTGAAAGGGGAAGAGGGGATTATGACGAAGGATTCGAGTACCAACGTCGGAGGGGGGACCGAGACACTTGGGGAGCACCTCCTCTTCGAGGAATGGGAGGTTATGGAGAGTACCGGGGTAATGGAAGGGATCCGAAGGTGAGGAAGTTGAAGATGCCCATCTTTGAGGGGGAAGATGGTCATGGCTGGATCTACAAGGTGGAGCGTTACTTTGCTGTCAACGGGTTGACAAATGATGAGAAGCTGACGGCGGCAGGATTGTGTCTGGAAGGGAAGGCGTTGGCATGGTATCAATGGCGAGACAGGAGAGAGCCTATCAGGAACTGGAGAGAGTTCAAGGATTGTTTATTAGAACGTTTCCGAGCCGATGGGGGAGGAGACTTCTATGAACAGTTCTTTGCTCTGACTCAGGAGGGGACCGTAGCCGACTACCGGGACAGATTCGAGTACTTGGCTAGCCGTCTGGATCACATCTCTGAATCGGCCCTGGAAGGGAATTTCATGAAGGGGCTCAAACCGGAGATAAGAACAGCTGTCAGAGTGCTGGAGCCAAGGAACTGGGGCAAAGCCATGGAGCTTGCACAACTGGTGGAAGATCAGAAGAGATCAGAAAGAGGTGCTAGAGGCAACTACTCAGGAGGATCATACAAAATGACTACTGTTGTATTACCCTCAAAAGGGGTAGCCCCAGGGAACCAGAGGGAGGTGCCCAAGGAGAAATCCGGTGGAGGAGGAAATGGGGGACAATTCAAAAGATTGACCGACAAAGAGATGCAGGACAAAAGAGCAAAAGGGTTGTGCTTCAGATGTGATGAGAAGTACATGCCGGGGCACAAGTGCAAGGATCGATCTCTTCAGGTTCTCCTCGTTTGTGAAGATGAGGAAGACGAAGAGAGAGGTGGAAATGACCCCGAGGTGGAGGAGGATGAGAAACTGCATCTGGATGTAGCAGAAGTCTCTCTGAACTCTGTAGTGGGATTCACTCCGAGTCACACTATGAAGGTGAGAGGAGAGATAGCTGACCGAGAGGTGGTGGTGTTGATCGATAGTGGGGCAACCCATAATTTCATTTCCACCCAGATAGTGGAGTCGCTTGAGATGGAGCTAGTGGACACAGGTGGCTATGGGGTGATGATGGGCACGGGAAAGGTGGAAATGGGTAGAGGAATCTGTAGAGAGGTGGTGCTGAAGATTCAGGGGATCCAGATAAAGGAAGACTTCCTTCCCCTAGAACTGGGGAGCACGGATGTCATCCTAGGGATGAAGTGGCTGCGTACTTTGGGAGAGACGAAGATCAACTGGGGGACATTGAGGATGGAACTCGTGATAGGGGAGAGAAGGAGGACGATTCAGGGGGATGCGGGGTTGACCAAAGCTGGGGTTTCTCTCAAATCCCTATTCCGGACCATTCAGCAGGAGGGAGGAGGCTACTTGGTGGAATTGCATAGTTTGGAGGGGGGAGTGGAAGAGGGAGGAGATATACCCCTCTCTGTTCAGCCATTGATTCAGCAATTCCAAGAGGTTTTTCAGCCACCTCAGGGATTACCCCCGCAGAGGGAGCGAGAGCATGCTATAGTGTTGAGGGAAGGAGTATCACCCATCAGTGTACGCCCTTACCGCTACCCCCAGTTCCAGAAGGATGAAATTGAACGGTTGATTAGAGAGATGCTGGAGGCAAAGATCATCAGACCCAGCATCAGCCCTTTCTCTAGTCCCGTTCTGTTGGTAAAAAAGAAGGATGGCAGCTGACGTTTTTGTGTAGATTACAGAGCACTCAATAAGGAGACTGTGCCTGATAAATTTCCTATCCCCGTTATCGATGAGCTCTTGGATGAATTAAGTGAGACCGTGATCTTCAGCAAGATAGACTTGAAATCGGGCTACCACCAGATTCGAATGAGGAAGGAAGATGTTCCCAAAATAGCTTTTAGAACTCATGAAGGTCATTATGAGTTCTTGGTGATGCCCTTTGGCCTCACCAATGCACCTGCTACTTTCCAGGCCCTGATGAATAAGGTTTTCAAGCCTTATCTCAGACGGTTTGTGTTAGTATTCTTTGACGACATCCTGATATACAGCAGGACAGAGGTCGAACATTGGGAACATTTAAGAACGGTGTTAGCGGTTCTACAGGAGCATCAGTTGAAGGCAAATTTGAAGAAATGCTGCTTCGCTCAAGCCAGTGTAGAGTACTTGGGCCATGTGGTATCAAAAGGAGTGGCGGCTGATCAATCCAAAATTGAGGCGATGCTAAGGTGGCCACTATCGAAAAGTCTGAAGGCGCTGAGGGGATTTTTGGGATTGACAGGTTATTACAGAAGATTTGTGAAGGGGTATAGCACCATAGCCTGGCCACTTACAGAACAGTTGAAGAAGGATGGTTTCCTATGGGGAGAAGCAGCCACCTCTGCTTTCGAGAGCCTGAAGAAGGCAATGACTACAGTACCAGTACTAGCTTTGCCAGATTTTACTCAGACATTCATTGTGGAGACAGATGCATCGGGGTACGGACTGGGTGCAGTACTTATGCAGAATAGGAGGCCCATCGCTTATTTCAGCCAGGTGTTGACTGCTCGGGCAAGGATGAAATCAGTATATGAGAGGGAATTGATGGCCATCGTGTTGGCCATCCAGAAATGGCGGCCTTACCTACTGGGAAGACACTTCGTTGTCAGGACTGATCAGCGGAGCCTGAAATTTCTTTTAGAACAACAAATGGTGACTGAAGAGCATCAGAGGTGGTTATCCAAGTTACTTGGGTACGACTTTGAGATTCAGTATAGGCCAGGAGTGGAGAACAAGGCGGCAGATTCCTTATCCAGATGTATGGAGTAATTACAGACAGTCGCTCTATCCGTGCCTTGGATGCTGGATTGGGAGGCCATCAGAGAAGAGAGTGCCAAAGATGAGAGTTTGGGAAAGATCATGACTGAAGTACTGAAGGAACCGGGTAGCCACCCGGGATACTCCTTGGAGGGAGACAAGCTGTTGTATCAGGGAAGATTTGTTATGCCCCGAACGTCGATCCACATCCCAAACATACTCCATAAGTTTCACGGGAGTGCGATAGGGGGCCATTCAGGCGTACAGAAGACATACAGAAGGCTCGCTGGGGAGTTGTACTGGAAGGGGATGCATAAAGATGTGGAGGAGATGGTAGCCAGATGTGAGGTCTGTCAAAGGAGTAAGTACCTAGCGATGTCACCAGGAGGATTACTACAGCCATTAGCTCTGCCTGGTAGAGTATGGGAGGAGATTTCCATGGATTTCATAGATGGGTTACCCCGCTCAGAAGGATTCACAGTGATCTTAGTAGTGGTGGACAGGCTGAGCAAGTATGCTCACTTCATTCCCCTACGACATCCCTACACCGCAGCAACAGTAGCATCAGCTTTTATCAGAGAAGTGATCAGATTACATGGGATGCCAGAGGCGATCGTATCAGATAGGGACAAGGTTTTCCTCAGTCATTTCTGGAAGGAGCTATTCAGATTGCAGGGAACAGTGCTCAAGAGAAGTACAGCCTACCACCCACAGACGGATGGCCAGACGGAAGTAGTCAACAGGAGCTTAGAGACATATCTCAGATGTTTTGTTTCAGAGACACCAAAACTATGGGCGAAGTGGCTATCCTGGGCTGAGTACTGGTACAACACGTCTTTTCACTCAGCTTCACAAATGACCCCATTCAAAGTGTTGTACGGACGGGATCCCCCACACTTGGTACACTTTGGGAGCAGTAGTACTCCTGTTTCGTCAGTAGAGGAGTACTTGGAGGAAAGGGACCGAGTATTAGAAGAATTAAAGAGGCACTTGCTGAGGGCGCAACAAATCATGAAGAAGCAGGCTGATGGGCATAGAAAGGATATCCAATTTGAGGCAGGAGATAGGGTGTTCTTGAAGCTACGTCCATACAGGCAGAAGACAGTCGCCAACAGGAGGAATGAAAAGTTAGCTCCAAGGTACTTTGGGCCTTATGAAGTGATGGAAAAGATTGGAGCAGTAGCATACCGACTGAAATTACCCCCATCAGCGACTATACATCCGGTTTTTCATGTCTCCCAGCTGAGAAGGGTCATTGGTGACCACATCACCATTCCTGAGCTACCGCCGACACTTACGGAAGAGTTAGAGGTGATCATGGAACCCTTAGAGCTGAGGGGTGTTCGCCAGAAAGAGGATGAAACTAAGGAAGTGTTGATCCAGTGGAAGAACCTTCCTGACTACGAGGCCACGTGGGAGCCATACGAGATGGCGAAACAGCAGTTTCCTGATTTTCACCTTGAGGACAAGGTGATTCTTTGGGAGGGCGGTAATGTTACGCCGGCCCATCCTGGGCCGGCTGGACCGGTCCACCCTGGACCGGTCTTGGCTTATAGCCGGCGGAAGAAACCCAGCCAGGAGCTGGGCGGAAACCCCTAGGGGGGCCCACTTGATGTATTTTGAGTTTTGGGAGGGAATTTTTGAATGTGAGGGGTGATTAGGTAATTTGTAATCTTCCTTTCATGATAAATTAGGAGGAATAGGGGGAAGAGTGTTTTATCTTGAATTTCAATCATTTTGGAGATCTAGGGTTTGTGTTCTTGGGCTCTAGGCTACGGCTAGAGATTTGGAGAGTTTTTCCTTCCTCTCAAATTGAAGGAAAGTTGTATCTTGCAAGTGCTTTTCATCCGTTATCGAAATAAAAGTGTTTGCATCGTTTTCCTACGTTTTCCTCTCAGATTTTTCTTGTATTTTGGCTGTTTTTCTGCTGTGGACAGCAGTTTTCCCTTGGATCTACTTGATCTTGGTGAGAAACACTTGGAAATCCTAAGTGTTTCCTATCACAAGGCTAATGAGAGATAGTTTCTTGTGGATGACAATTTTAAAGGATTGGTAGGTTGCAGGATCCTGCAGCTGAGATATTATCAACGAGAGTTTTGATGTTGGTTAAATGTTGGGTCATGGAGAGGTTATTCATTTGAATGTTGTGAATTTTGTTTTTGAGTTGAATCACTCTTGATCTATTGGTGGGTTGAGGTCTTTTGGTCAAAACAGATCAGATTTCATGGCAAGTAGAGAGATTGAGGATGTAAGGTAGTATAGACGGAGAGATGGTTGAGTAGGTGCTGTGGAGAAATTTTGATCAAGTAGATTCCATGAACCATATTCAGGATTGGGGAGTAGTTCACCAGTAGTGGATAGAATGTGCTTTGGAGGGCAAGGACTGGTACCATCTAGGAAGCCTTCAAAGACATTAGTAGAAAAGATTTTGAGGAGTTGGAGACGCCAGAGTGAGTAGTTGTCACTTGTGAGTTGAATATGAACAATATACTTTATATTGGACATGAAAAATTCGAGAGAAGAGGGTATGAGGATTGCTGTCATGGTGGGAGAATAGTATTGGGGAATGGCAGGGTTTGTAGAAGAGGTGCTTGATTTAGTAATACTAAGAAAGCCTGAAGGTTTCATGAAATCCACAATATTCCTGAAGCTCTTATTAGCAATTCTAGCAATTTGAATGGCTAGAAAGTTCATCCTAATTAAATTTGAGTTAATATCTTTGACTTAAAAATTACTTCCATCAGAAGGCCAAGTTTTCAGGTTGAATGAATGCAAATGGCGAACCAACTCCTGCAAGTCTATGGTTCTTTCATGTTTATGAAGTGAAAGTGTCCGAATACTGTAATCAAATTTTCTTTTCAGGACTAGTGTGGAGGGTATTTTTTTTCCCCCGTGTATTTCACTGCCTCTCTTCTCTTACACCATGTAATGTTACCTTGAATAATAATTTGATTAATTTCTGCTTTCATTCAACACTTGCAGGGATATGTTTTTTGAATATGAGGAACACTTATAAGCCTGCAGGATCTGATTTGCAAGGCATGAATCCTTAATGATTATTGACCACTACTGCAGCCAAATGCCAACATCAATAGCTTGCTTGATAGACTATTGTTTTTTATTCAATCAATAAGATTCATTGCTATTCTATTTCTTTCTCCTGGATGCAATGTTAAATATGCTTTTCGAAGCAAGACATGGCCAACAATACACCAAGGTAGCACTGTATGATTGTGATAATATTTGCGACTCCATCAATTAAGAACAAGAACTGTTTATATTAGTAGCATAAATTCATCAAATATTTTTTGTAGGCTACCAATTTAGGAATATAGATAGAAGTGAACAATAGGTAATATGTAAAATAATTATGTGAGATGCATGATCGATGCTTCATAGGTAGGAGATTATAATTTAATTGATGATCAAATTTATAGTTAGTATTAAGAAATATAATGTAAAGGTTTAAAGTCTTTTACTATCTAGATATTGTTTGCTTTGGCCTAAGTGCCACATAGTTTTATCATGTTGGTTTAACTTTTCATGAGGTCTAATATCTCAGAATTTCTTTGGGATGAGCATGTTTAACTGTTGAGTTACTTTAATGGAATTCCAACTATAACAACAAAAGACATCTCGATGGTTATAAAGACTTTATTATTGTTAAACCCCTCAAAGTCTTTATTATTCTTTTTTTAATTAATTTTTCATTATAAGAAAAAGAGTTAAGAAATACAAATAAAATTTGAGCTCTCCCAAAAGATGCATTAATAATGCATCACTTTGTTGTGTCCAGGAATTTTCACGATAGAAGAGAAATATAAAGCTTAACATCATAGTTTTGTACAAAGATCTAGCACGCAAACAGAGGAAAGATATAAGGGTATAGTGTATATAAGAGAAACTATAATTTTTACGTGGAAGCTCTTGAAAAAGGAAAAAAAAAATAAAAAAGCATAGCGTCTTGCCTAGTTTAAATGAATTCACTAGTCTTTGCAGTTGATTACAAAAGAGACCCTACGCTGGGGGAAAGCCTTGGCTCGATGTAGCAAATATACATCATATAGAGTGCATTACATGGTGGGAGTTGGAAGAATCAATGTTGTGTTTGTTTGGTTAGCATGACCATATATAGTTGGCGAGCGATGTAGGTTGGAAGGATCGTAATCGGGCGATGGAGGTTAAAAAAATTGTAGTCGGGCAACGGTGGTTAGAAGGACCGTAGTTAGCGAATGACAGCTCGCTAACTACGGTCTGAAGGATCATATTAGAGTGATGGTGGTTGGAAGGATTGTAGTCAGGCGACGACTGTAGGGGAGACCTTAGTTTGGAGATGGAGGAGGTCGAAAAGATAGTAGTCTAGAGATGGTGGTTGGAGAAACTGTAGTCGGCAGGCGACTGAGGTTAGAAAGATAATAGTCGGGCGATGGTGGTCAGAAGGATCATGATCAGACAATAGAAATCAGAAAAACTATAATCGGTGATAGTGGTTTGAATGACCATTGTAGGCTAGTGATGGTGTTCAGAAGGACCGTAGTCTGGCGACTGTCGGTGGGCGGGAGGAAATCCAACCACAATCGATGGTCGGGCGTAGGTTCGACAACGGTTAGTGTTGGGACAATGGTCGAGTAGGAGCTTGGTGGCAAAAGAGACATGAGATTCTCTTCCTTCTTTCTCTTCTCCTCCCCATCCTCTGCCTCTTTTTAGTGAAGAATGAGGAGCTTATTTATAATTTTCCTGGAGTGGCATGACTAATAAATAGGGAGAATTAAGGCGAACTCACATACACAATACATATACATACTTTGAATCCAAGATATATTAGTTTTTAGTTAAAGCTCTAAACCCACAAAACAAAGTTAGATGCATCCTACATTATAGTCGTTGGAGCTATTTGAGATAAGATTTCTAACTGAATAAATTGTCGCAAATAAGTTGTAAATTGCTTGAGACATAAACATAATAAATTATTATTATTTTATTTCCCATATCATTATTATATTACCAATTTGACTATACATATATAAAATTATTATTTCATTACATTTCGATTTCTTTTATAATTTTTTACTGATTTTTAATTTCTTATGATGACTAATTATCTATCAGATATTTAGAGTATGTAACCAAAAAAATTTTTTTTTTTTTTTTTTGACAAAAAACTTTTTATGCTCATATTAATTTTTTATACATTTATTTTTCTCATAATTATTTTGAGAACTAATGTAACCTACAACCACAACCATCTGATCAAACGGCCTCATAATTATCAAATTAATCTTTGATTTGCATTATGAGAAAATAAAAACCGCCATTATATTTGCAATTCAAGATCACAAATTTATATATATATGCTCCACAATACAATAAGCATTCTCTTCTTAATCATCTCGTTATTCTTCAATAACAATTAAGTGATATAAATTAATACAGATATCAACTAATCCATTTCCCACGTTATTATCTCCTCCTTAATCAAGTCAATGGGCGGGTAATCATTCTTAGTTGAATCATCAAACTTGGCATTGAACCATAATATCGGTCCATAAACCGCAAACCGGCCATCGAATTGGAGCACAGCGATGTACCTCCCTTTATCTCCTTTCCTATTACTGCTCCAAATCCTCTGACTTCCATGCTTCACCATCAACTCTCCATTGTTCTCCAGCTCCAAAAAACAAGTAGCAGCCTTCGTATTAGTCTGCCACAATGTCCTCCCACTTCTCGTACTATTTATCACCAAATTACAGTTCTTGCTCAAGCTCAGCTCATACTCCCTGTACTTGAGCTTCTTCCCCATCAACAATCGCTTGCCGGATTGCAGCACATACTCTGTATCGATTGTTGGGCCAGGTCGGGTCCCCGGGCCGTGTTCCTTTGGGTTGTTGCTAACCCATCGACGTGACCCGTAGATCCCGAGTCGACCCGTGGAGTCCAGGACGAGAGCGTATTTGCCCTTCTTAGCCTTTTTGGCGCTTGTCCATAAAATATAGTGGACGTCGCGACGAACGACTAGTTCGCCGTTCTGCTTCAGAGCAGCGTAGCAGCTTCCATTGTTGTAATTGCTAGAGGAGTTGAAGGTGGAATTGGTAGTCCATACTAGCTTGCCGGAATGATGGAGGACGAGGTCGCAATTGGGTTGCATGGAGAGGTGGTGGGGACCGTTGGTGAGGTTTTGGCCGGGCATGAGGACTTCGCCGTTGTAGAGGACGTAGTCGCCGGTGCAAAGGTTGAGGAGGAAGGTCATCATGAGAGTGAGGAGGAAGAAGAAGAATTGGGACGTGGAAATGGTGGTGAGGAAGGGTGCCATTATGACGTTTAGTAGGCTTTGTTTGGGTTAATGGTTTGTATGATGAGTAGAGAGATCGGTGAAGGAATTAATATACATGGAAGAGTACGTGCGATGCATGCATGGAGAATAGAATCAATGCTTAAAGTGTGAGAGGAAAAAAATTTGTGTGAGGGGTAACAATTATTGAAAATAAAAAATATTTATTTAAAATTATAAAAGTTATATGTAAAAACGAAAAAAAATAAAATAAATTTATATTATAAAATTGTATTCTATATTTATATTTTTATGCGTATCAAAATCAATAAGTAATTTTTATAAATATTATATATTTATATAAAAGATTTTTTTTCTATGGAAAATTCAATTATTTATATTATTTTCTTAAATAATCCATTCTTTGACTAGATATTTTAAATACTTTTAATATAATTAATTTTATGCGAGAAACCCGCACAAATAGTTTAAACTACTAGAAATGAATTGGCAACGGTCGGTTTGGGAATGTTGATTTAGTTTTGTACGTTGGAATAATCATTGTGGTTTGATTCTTGGCGACGATGTTTTGAAATTATTTGGGAGAAACCGCATCCAACGAGATGGTGCGGTTGCGGTTTTATTTTTATTTATTGCATCGATGTTATTTTTGTAATTATGAATTTTAGGTCAATACTACAAATTTATATTATTATCTCAATATTCATTTTATAAATCCATCCAACATTTATTAATGAATATAAAAAATGAATAACTAATTAAGTACATTAACATTAGCAATCCTAAGATAATTAAATACCTTCCCTCACATCTAATTAATTAGTTTTACCAATCGATCTGAAAGACTTCAAACACAGGAAAATTAATTATCTGAAAGTAATAATTAATTATAACAGATATTGAGATTTCGTTTGGGACAATTTTCTCATTGCTTTCTAAAACAATTTTTTAGTACAATTTTTTTTCCAAATTTTGTTTAAACTAAAATACTGCGTAAAAAAGCATTAAAATTTTGTCCCAAACAACCCTGAGATAGTTAATTAAAAGCTTGTCGCAGTACTGCCGTAGCATTTATTTAGGCTTAGTTTGAGACGATTTTTTATTGCTTCTTATAATAAATTTTTTTTACATAAATTAGTAAAAAAAAACCTAGTCCCAAACGAAACCTTAATAACCGTCACATATCATCCCTACATGACGATCCATACAAGTTGAGAAAAATAATTTAGTTATTATAGATCGACCTCACTGAGCTATACCGAACGAAGATCGCTTATTTAGCACTGGATTTTAAGTTAAAACAGGCATTGCTTCCTTGGAAATCCTCGCATATACTACCAAAATCAATCCCTATCGCATCGTTTCTTTGCATCGGTTTCAAAACCACTGTCAAAACCTATCATTTGCACTGGATTTAACATACAATTGCAGCAGTTTTAACCGGTGCAAATTGCACCGGTTTAAACTGCCAGCAAAGCCACCCGTGATTTTAAGATAGCTGAATCCCTAATTCCCCTATTCTCTCTATGCTCACTCGATCAGGAGCGAACATCCAAGCTGCGACGCAACTCTTCTCCTCTCACGAATCCTGGCCGGCCGACCCTTCGATCCTCACTGTGAGTCTCTTCCCCTTCATCCTCTTTTTTTTTTTTCTTCTCACTCTTTTTCTTCAGATTCTTCTCCCTCTTCTTCTCATTCTTCAACTTTCAATATTTAGTGTTTAGGGTAATCCCTAAAATTAGAAATAAAGGCATTACTACTACAACAACAAGAGGACATAAGTCATTATAACACAAGATAATGACTTACATAAGGAGGCATAGAATCTTTCACCCTCATTCAAATGATGACAAAAACAAATCAAGGTCAAAGCCAAAATTAACATCCCTACTTATAACAATTTGATACATGCTGAGAAGCGAGATCAACTAAAGATTTATTTTAATCTCAATAAGTACTCTTCTTATTGGAATGCCTCATTCACCCATCTCAAGCTCAACTATAATGCCTTAGTCATATGGAATGCTAATCTCTAAAATGAATGATAAAATATATCTTAAGGGAAATTTAAGAGGTTGTTTGATAATAATTCCACCATGTAGGATCATATTAAGAAGAACAGTGATGAAAGAAGAATAGGTTGCATTAGTAATAAGACCAATTTGTGTAAGAATACACCAAAAACATTTAGAAAGAATTCCTAGAGATCGATGTTTCATTGGATGATATATTTGTTCTAACTAACAACTCGTTAGGTTATTTAAAATTTCTCCAATAAAAGGATTGATAATACGTACATTTCTGGTTCTCAAAAGAATGATAATGGAAGCACTAGTTTTAACCTTATTAAATCTATAGATGTTGTTTGAAGCCAAAGCTGAGCTAAAGCTGATCAATCTAATTATGCAAAACAATACCTATAATATACTATTAGGAGTTCTTATGAGATGTTAAAAAAAGTATTCTACATATGACAAGAAGCCGATGCATTCCACCATGTTGATAAGCCTTTGAATCCTTTTCTACTAAGTAAAGAAATTGAGTTTCACATTAACCATAAGCCACTTTTATAGCTTTAGTTATTGTCCAAACTACAATCAACTCAATATATAAATTGGTGATATGCATTGTTTGGTATAAACAAAAAAAGTTGAACCAAACTAATTTTATCTGATTGATTTGGTTTGGTTGTTAATGTATTAGTTTAATTATTAGTTATAGTTTTAACTTTCTTTAATTTTTTGTTATTAGTGAACTTTTTACTTTTGTAAAACTAAAATTAAATTATATTCATTTATTATGTATTATATCACACTACCAAAAATTAGCTCCTGTCGCATTGTTTCTTTGCAACGATTTCAAAATCGCTGCCAAAACTCGTCATTTGCATCGGATTTAACATACAATTTGCAGCAGTTTTAACCAGTGCAACTTTTTTCCTAATAATATAAATAAACATATATTTGTACGATGCAATAATTGAATATAAATATAATTATTTCATATTCTCTCTCTTTCAAACATATATAGAGATATAAATCATGATCATGATATGTATCGAGAGAATTATATTATTTATAACGAGTAAGAAAAAAATTATATTAAGATATTCCTACTACAAAATGTACGAGGATAGAATGACTTAAATTTTTTAATATATAATTTGCTATAAACCTCAAGACATTTAAATTGTATTATAAGAAAATGCTCTTCATAAGAAGTTCAAACAATTATTCTCATTGTTTAGTAGATTGCAATGATTTTGGCTGCTTAACTCTTGATTCCTTTGATGGTATTGATGCATTTAGCAACTTGAATTACTAAAAACATACATCTCTTATTACAACTATCACTATCAAAAAATTAAAAATCACACTAATAATGCTAATTATTATTAATAAATCTAAATGAAGAAAAAACTGAATAATATGATGTAGACTAAATAATGAAGTATGGAAAACTTTTAGGCCATAAACTAATTGGGTAATATTTTCTTCTCAGAAATTGTTGAGAATTTATTTTCTCAGATTTGATGGATAAGAGCCGGATATCTTCAAACTTTTGAGCTCAGAAGGCAAAGAGGGCAACAAAAAGGCATGAAATTTATCATTCCCAGGAAAGGCATGGAAATATATAACATCTCCAGCTCTAGCAATGGAAAGATATGGTATTTATCATTCCCAGGAAATTTATTTTTAGAGCCATTTTAATTTCGGCATGCAAGAAAGTTTCAGACTTGAGGAAGCCCCCAAAAGTTGGAAGTGTTTCCCACTTCCTTCAATGTATCAATTCAATTCTATCAAGATTGGAGATCAGATTTACATTATTCATCCATCCATATTGTGACCTTTCACCCATGTAATATATAATCATGTATACAATATATAATCATGTGCTCTATTGTTGATTAGGTTATTTATATAATCATGAGTTCTATTTTGACTTGTACGTCTGTGTAACTTAAAAAGAATGGCTCTTTGTATGAAGTGTAATTCGCATTAAAAAAAAATTTGGACGGTTGTGGCGGTTTTAACCGTCACAATATTGCAAGTGAAGGTTAAAAACCACCTTAATCCTGAAGATCATTTATTTTGATTATACTTGTGTTTTGATTGAAAAATACTAAATAGTTTTAAAAAAGTATTAATTTTCTTTGGGAATATTAAATTTTAAATTTTAAAATTGAACACGTCATTATGAAAAGTATATCGCCTCGGGAGGTGATCATATCATTCCCTAATGGATTCAAATTTCAGAATTCTAATTTTATCCGGATTATCGTAGTCAAACTCAAGGGGAAACATCATATGATCTCGAAAGATCAAAATGACGTTCAATCAATTTTTTAACTTTAATAATTCGGATAAGAAATCGTTAATTTCATAATCAAACTAATGATAATAAAATAATATATCTTCCCGAAGAAAGATTATATTACCTATTATCGATTATTTGAATATGACGATAACGATCGCCATTTTTGTTTGAATTCCCAAAGATAATTAATTGAAGGTTTTTGAAAAATTAATTTTGAAAATTTGGTCTGAGTTTCTAAATTTCCTACGAGCGCAAGCCCTCGTAGTTAATTACATCGTAGGAAAATTAGAATTTTCCTACGAAAACTCTCGATTTAAATAGCGGTAGAAATTTTATTTAGATTTTCAAAGATTGATATCAAAGGAGGTTAAGGGTTGGAAATTTCAATCGGGATTGGTTCAAAAATGAAGACTTATTTATGGAATCAAAGGAAGAAGTATAGGAGGTGTTTTGAGATTCTGAATTACTTCAGAAACACCTCAACCTATCCTAAGTGTTGGGCTTGAGTTTGATTGAAAGAGATTTTTAATTTGAGTGGTCAATTTATTAGAAAATTGGGATTCAATTCCCAGAGGTTAAGGTCTTATGCCCCGAGCCAGCCTTAGAACATAAGTCTAAAGTGGGTACTAAAAAAAGTATCCCGAACCTAACTAGTGCAATGCAAATCTGGTCTTACCTCGGCCTGGATTGGGGAGCCAGCTAAACCACCTAAACGATTTAAAAACACGAGTCTGGTCAATTTATGTAGAGTGGTAGGGACATTGTTTAAGAAAAGTTTTTGAGAATGGGGCCAACATCTAGAGCAGATTCTAATTGGTCCTCTGTTTTATGTTAGGGTTTAATGCTTAAGCTAAAAATGAAATTTAAAGTTTTAGAAATTTAATTTGTTATTAATCTAATACATGCTGATTGACTCAATTAAATACTTGGATTTGAATGAAGGTTATGCAATGAGAATTCCCGGCGGTCCCGGGCTTACTTCTTAAAGCGTTAGAATTTCTATGTGAGCTTAAAATTTTTTATTTGATTTAAGTACAAAATTTTTAATGAGTCCTTAAGAGCCTACGATCAGGTTCCACGCTAAATCAAAATGCGACATGCAAGAGCGCCAAAAAACTAGAAAAAGCAGGCATATCCTAATCACAGTCAACACATCAATCAATAAATAAATCAATTAAATTAATAGCTCAAATTGAATGTCCATGTGGCAAGTGTCACTTATTAATACATCCCAGAATTACAGAAAAGTAAAGTGGTCGGGCACCATTGACAACAACTCGAATTTCTAATCATAAGACTCAAGTGACTTTGAGAATGGGTCATATCGTTATCCACTTCTTCTTCCTTCTGATGCTTCTTGGATCGTCGGGTCCGGATATCCAAATGAAAAGAAAATCCCCCTTGAACGGGGTGTTATCTTTCCTCTTTGGATATTTTAGAGTTATCCTAATTTGAATCTCCAAATGGAGAGGGACTCTCCCCTAAGGGATGTCCCTTCCTCTTTGGATTCCAAATTGGATATCTAATCCTATTCTCAAAGCACTTTAAACATTACAGCCATGATATTATCAAATTACATTTGAAAAATAGAATTCTAGACTCGATCCTGCAAGGTTATCCTAATAATCAATAGTTATATAAATAATCACAAGGTGTTATAATTGATCTCAAGCAGTTGATATATTTGAAATTTAAATGCTCAACAGAGTGCGGTAAATAAATAAACAAACAGTCAATCAATTCTAAGCTAACAATCAGCATGCAGTGAAAGCTCGAAAATCCGGCACACAGCAGAGAAGTAAATACCGGCCTAGCCTAAAAATAGAGTTGGTTGTCCTAACAAATCATCTAAAGTGGGTGCAAAGGCTGTGTGGTTTTTATATGTCCTATAGAGGGCAATTTGTTAAAGTTGCTTAAAGTTCTTGTTGGTTGAAAGGCTTAAGGGAAAAATTTAATTAAAGTTTAAGTCTTAATGATTTGAGATCAATTTTAAGATTGATTCTTAATTATTTGTTGGATACCACCTTTGTTTCACACCGAGGCCGTGATGTTTATTTCACATTCCTTGGGGCTAAGTTAATAGCCTCGTAGGCTTAGGTTATCTAGTGGTACCCGGTATAATTAAGTGATTTGATTTGATTAAAGTTTAAAGGTTAATGAATTTTAATTAAGGTTGGATGATTGCTTATTTTAAGGTTAATTAAGGATTTCTGGAGTTTTAGAGCGATTTTTGAGTTTTGAGAATTTTTAGAATATTTTAATCATTTAATTAAGGGGTAAGAAATTGACTTTTTAATTAAACTCAAATTCTGGAAAGTTTGTATTTTATTAAAATACAAGACCTTAATACGATCAGTTAGACTATAAGTACGCTGAAATCAAATTTTTCTATATTTTATTACGAATGTTTGAAGTTTTGAACTAATTTTGACTTAAAGTTGACCGGTTTGTTGACTTTTTGAAATTAATGATTTTCTGGAACTTTAATATTTTTAATAAATATTAGACATTATTATGAGTTGAATGCAAGTGAGTTTGACTGATTTGAATTTTTCTAGAATAAGTTATGAAATTTTGAAGTTTGACTTTTTATTAAGATTTCTTTAATGGTTTAATTAGAGGGCTTTTGTTGGTTTGAATCCAAATAGATTCCAAACTCCTTAAAATCAGCTCCAAAGGTCAGGAATGACCTAAGGAGAGATTCCTAAGTATTTGGGAAATTTTCAAAAAAATTTAATTATTATTAATTAATTAAATTAATAAAATAATGATTTTGAATTAAAATTAGATTAAGGTTTAATTTGCTGTCAATTCAAAGGGATTTTAATTTTCATTAATTAAGGATTCAAATATGGTCAGTTAGAGGGGTTATACATAATGTTTTGGTTTAAATAGGATTTATTGTATTTTCTGGAAGGTTTAATGTCTTAATTAAGGCTTAAACTTAAGAAAATAGATTAAGGGTCTTAATGATTTCAAAAATCAGTGAAATTTTCTCTAATGGCTGAGAGTGTCACTATGTTTGAAATATTCAAGTTTCAAGTTCAAATGAGGTGTATCCTAATCACAATACATTTTCTAAGTTGTGTAATCAAAGTCTTTAATTATTGTGTTTAATGACACTAAGTTTAAATAGGTTTAAATCAAAGTTTTTAACTAACCCTTGGACAACATATAATAAAACACACATAATAACACAATCAAATGATAATTTGAATATTTAATAATTTGATTAGTGAACAAATACGAATTATCCACTAACCATCCCCATCAAATCTATTCATTCAAGCTTAATCCATGTTTAAAGTTTCAAGGTGGATCTCTGAAAGGTTCAAGATTTAAATACATATAGGTTTTAAAAAATATATATATATTACCTATATATATAAATATACATTTTAAAATAAAAATAATGAAAATATTTTTTTTTTTTTAAATAAATTTTAAAGGATTAAGAGATCCACTAATTTGTTTTAATTAATTTGAAAAACAAATTTTTAATTTTTAAAATATTTGATTAAATACTAATTAAATATTAAAGATAATTAAATAATTCAAATTATTACCAAAATTTCCTCAAATAATTTTAGAAATATGCTCTAAAAGTTAAAAATGGACTAAAATATTTTTCTTTGAATTTTAAAAATATTTAGATTTATTTTAATTAAATAGTAATTAAAATAATCAAATAATTAATATTTAAAATTACTCAAAATATATGAAACATTTTTAAGTGATTCTATTTTTAAATTAAAGGTCTTAAAAATTTGAGCAATTTGATAAATTATATGGGTTTTTTAGATTTTATTTGAATTTTTAACATTTTTTTTAAAGTTTTTGTTATTTAAAATTAATTAAAAATTGAATTTTAATTTAATAATAGCTTTGGCGGCGCGATGGGGAATGTGGCAGGCGTTGGATCAAACACGTGGCGGCGACGCGGGGTCCACGCGGCATCCCTTAAACCAGTCAGCAATCGCTAACCGCCGTCAGATCCCCCACGTGATGGAATAAACGACCCAGATCAAATCCCGCTATCTGATCTCGCGGGGAGAGATCATACGATGGGATTTCGATCTCGCCGCTCTGGATCGAGGGCCCAGATGCCGCCGGACGAAAAACCAGGCATCAAATTGGATACACGATTGGAAAGAACCACGGAATATCTTGATCCAGACTGTTGATCAGGTGATCAACGGTCAATAAAAATGCACGCCCGAGCCTTAATGTAAAAAATGCCCTAGAACCCTTTTTTGGCTCGTCCTCCTAATTCAATAAATTATTTTGCTTGAAATTTTAAACTTACATTAAAGACTTGAACAGATTCAATGGGAGTACTTTATTTTACTTAAAACTAACTTATTAGAAAGTTATTTCATTCTAAGTGCTGCTGCCTAGGGTTGAAGATTTTCACCTCGCTTATGGACGGTTTTACTCGTTTATAGACTTGTTGCATTTGTAGACTGTCCACGCTCCATTTTGTAGAAGACACCACGGCCGGAGGAGCTACGGATCGAGCTGAAGAAGACCTGGACGTGGTTAGCCTTCGGTTTGTCCGGAAACATGCATCTGATAGCCTCCAAACACCAGATTTTGGTAGCGAGATATTAAGGGATATCTGGGAAGCTCAAAGGAACCGGGGGCTGGGTTTGAGAGAGCTTGAGTGGAGAGAGAGGCTAGAGTTGAGAATGAGGGCTCAATTCCTTCATTTACCCTATTCAAACGTCCCTATGCTCAAGGAATGGCTAGGATCAGTTGGAGATACCCTTAGATGGCTGCTACCTGCCCCTGGGGTAGTTGAAAAGCTGGGAGCAAGGACAAGGCAAGGATAGTCCACATGGAAAGGGGTTTTGGTCACCATTTGGACATGTGGAGCAATGGGGGCCTTCTGATTGTGATTCAAGGGCCTGGATAGGTCCTAAGAATATTCTAGAGTCCATTTAAATGGCTGGAATGATTTGGGTTTGAGTGGATTAGCTTACGGGATTAATTTGACCATATTTAACCCATTTGAATACTTGTTGACTGGTCAATATCCAAGTGGACTACTGATATGGCATGTCAATAGATCAAATGAGCTGGTGGGAGGCCTTGGAGGGGGGTTGAGCTAACTTGAGTCAAGCCATTTGGGCAATTGAAGGTTTGTTTACCAAGCATTGACTGGTCAACTAACCACTTTGACTACTGAGGTGGCAGCCAAGTGGCCTCAAGGATTGGTTAGACTAAATTAAAACCAAGGCCAAGTGAAGGGATTGAAACTTGAGTTGGATATAGGGGTTTGAAATAGATTTAACCCAACCTTAGAGTTGACTTGGTCAACTCTAATTGGATTTGATTGGCCAACATCCAAAGCATGGTTAGGCCACAATTAGAAGTTGATTTGAAGCTTTGAAATGGATTCAATGGATTAAATGGGTTGAAAACTCATTAAAGCCTTAAGGGAAATTTGAGTCAATCTAGGTTGACTGGGTCAACCAAGTTGACTCAAGGGATGAGTCTGAGTTGGGCAGGTTCGGAACAATATTTAGAGACCATTGGAGGTGGTCCTCAGGTCTGGGGAAGTCAATTCAATCAAAATGCCCGTTTTGACCCTTAAGGGCCTATTTGGTCAACCTAGGTTGACTTGGTCACCAGATTGACCCAAGGTTTGGATTTGGGTCCGACAGGTTTGGTTTGATGTTTGAAAATTATTGGAAGAGGTTCCAAGCTATCTGGAAGTCATTTGGTTTGAAATGCCTATTTTAACTCCATAGAGGTATTTTGGTCATTTTGACCCCTGGTCAACTGGGGGTCAAAATGGGTCCACCAAAATGCAGTTTAATGTTCAATGGGTAAGTATTAAGTGTCTAGAAATGATTAGAGGCTTCGAGGAAGGCTCTAAGGTCAGGATCTTCTAGGTGACAGATCTAGTGGCATGGACCGAAAATATTTGAAGGTTTTATAGCCTTTGAATTTTAATTTAGTTTCTGGAATTAGAGACCTCAGAATGAGCTCAAATTTGGAGGGTAGCCTCCAGAGACATGTCTTATCACTTTACAAGTGATAGACTATGAATCGATGGTCATTTGACTGGGTTTTAAAATATTTGAAAAATCTATGGAAAAGGCTTTCAGGATAAAGCCTTTGAACCTTGGATTTGAGTCTGGATTTCTGGATTTGAAATGGGTTTTGAGTTTGAATGACTGGATTTGAATTATCCAAATCATTTATGATTGTTTAGGATGATCATAAGTGAATGGATAGGATTGAAGTTGGATCAAGATTTGAACTAGAGTTTAGATTTTGAATTGGACTAAAGTCTGGATTTTGATTGGGGCTTCAATTGACTTGAGATTTGGATTGGCTTGAGATCAAGATTGATTTGAAGTCTGGATTGATCTGAGATCTAAATCAATCTTAAGGTCTGGATTGATCTAAGGTCTAGGTAGCTCCTACGGCCTAAGAAGATCATAGTATATGGATCTAGGAGAGTCTTAGGGTATGGAATAGATCCTAAGGTCTAGATTTTTCTGGAGGAATCCTAGGACTGGAGTAGATCCTAGGATCTAGATTCTAGAAGAGACTTAGGGTCTAGGGTAGATCCTAAGGCCTAGATCTAGGAGAATCATAGGGTTTAGATTGATATGGAAGAATCCTAGGGTCAAGATAGATCCTAGGATATGGAGTCTAAATTGATGTAGGGTCTATATTGATATGGAGTCTGGGTGGGTCCCTAGTGACCTCATACAAAAATGAGGTCAACAACTTGTAGCGGTTATGACCGCTGCAAATCTGAACCATTATAGTGGTTATAACCGCTGCTATAGTCAGCATTCGTCACTTTTACCCCATCGGTCCTGAAACCGCCGCTGAATATCGTTGCAGCTCATTGTAATCACGGCGGCCTTCAGCGGTTCTAAAACCGCAGCAAAAATATTAGTGGAGGGCAAAACCACCGAAAAAAGTAAAAATTTGTGCTGCGAAAGCCTGATTTTTTGGAAGTGATAAGTCGCACTAGGACGGGCATTCCTTGTGCACATCCATGCATGCATTAATATAGAACTGTAGTTAATTTCTATTTAGCTCAAGAGTAAAAATGTAAATATTTGCAAGAAGTACTGCTGGGCTCAGTTGGTAGCTTAAGAATGGAGTACTCATGCACATGATCAATGGTGCCATGAAAGGAGAGCGAGCGGCGGTGAGGACGAAGAAGGGGACAGCTGAAAGCAGCAGAGCAAAAGAACCGACTCCTTTGAACTCCATGATAGCTTGGTTTGGATGACTTTCTTACTACTTAAAGCAATTTAATATTACAAATATCTTAATTTTTATACTAAAAAGTTGCTTTAAGAAGTAATAAGAAAGTTGTCCCAAAAGAAACCTATATGTATACTACTTGCTTCTCCTCTCTTACTAGGAAAGTGAGCACCAACGCTCAACAAATATAGGAGATAATTTTCATTCGAAGAAATGATAGTTATACGTCAAAAAATGGGCAAATTATTGCATCCGGTCACCGGACGCGAAGAATAGGTTCGGACATCCAATAAAATTTTGCCATGTCACACATGCTTTTGACTTGCGCTTTAGTTGCGCTTTGACAGCGCTTTGACCTATGTTTTACCTGCACTTTAATTGTGCTTTACCTGTGCTTTTGATGCGCTTAAATTAAAATAATATTTTATTAATATCCAGACCTATCTCCGCGTCCGGTGATCGGATGCAATAATTTGCCCAAAAAAATGACTCCTTTTTTCCTTAATTTGGATAAAATTGTGAAGGGCTTTTTTTAATTCACTTTTCTTAAAAATGACGAGCAATTTTTTTAGCACAAAAAGAAAAATTATTACAATATATACAATATTACAAAAATGATCTCCTATATTTTATGGAATCCGCATTAGAAGATAAAGGTAATTAAAGGCAACAAAATAATTTTTTTTTTTTTGGAAATTTTGGGTAATTAAAGAGCCCATATATTTAAAAAAGTTGAATACAAAACTATACTAACAGAAACCCAAAAAATAATAACAGCCCTAGGTTAACAAAGAACTAAAAAACAAGGCAAAATAAACAATTATATTTGCTTGAAGATTTAGCAGCATTACTTGTATGGTATCAGGTGTATGATTTCCACATATCATCAGAGTATGAAGTATATATTCACTCAGAAGAATATGAACATGAGACAAAGGAGATGTCTTGATTTGATAAAAAACTATAATCTAACTATTCGGTATGATAGAGAATTGAAAGGTGATGACCTAGATCAAAGAATGATATAATAAAATTTATTTTAAAGTGTGAGTCCTGTCAGTTAGTGAAAGAAGAGCATCAGTGACGAGTGGTCTTCTATAGTCGTTACCTATTCTATAGTGGAAATGAGAAGAGGTGACAATGAATTTTTCTATTAGTTTTCCCAACTCAAGACAAGGGTATGATACTATTAGATTAAATGGCGTGTCGAAAGTGATTATATCTGATCGTGATGGTAAGTTTTTCTCCAAATTATGGAGAGGTATTCAGCAGGAAATGTGTTCAAAATTGTACTTCAATATGACTTTCCATCTACATACATACACATAATCTGAAAGGGCTAATCATGTATTAGAAGATCTTCTAAGATTATGTGTTCTAGATTTTGGTGGTAGTTGGGAGGATCAATCACGCTGATAGAGTTTGCGTATAACAATAATTATTAGTTCAATATAGGTATGACTCCTTACAAAGCTCTATATGATAGAAAGTGCACGACTCCTTTAAATTTGATAAAGGTGGGAGATAGACAAGTTATAGGGTTAGCCATTGTGTATGACACTGCAATAAAGATCTATTTTATCAGAGAAATGTTGAAATCTTCACATGATATGCAGAAGAAGTGCTACAATCAGAAATACAGGTTGGTTGAGTTTCATATTGACGACTTTGTTTATGTTAAAGTCAGCCCTATTAAAGGTGCCAACAAATTTTTTGGGATAATCATCAAGCTAAGTTCAAAGTACATTAGACCTTTTGAGATTATAGAGTGGATTGATAGTTCTGTTTACATGTTATTGTTACCTGATCATATGTCTGATGTACACAGTGTATTCATGTGTTTTCTTTGAGAAAATGAGTATCTGATTATGGGAAGAGATTATCTTTTGATGATGTTAAGGTTCGTTTGAATATACACTATAAGGAAGAGCCTGATAGGATTTTGACAAATGATGCAAGAAAATTGAGGAGCAATTAAATTCCTATGATCAAGGTGCAGTGGAAGTATGTGACAACTAGAGAGGCTACTTGAGAGAAAGAATATGATATAAGACAGCTGTATCAAAATTTATTCTAACATATTCTGATTTAAAAATATCGATGAAAACTTTTTGGTTAAAGTTAGTAGATTGTGAAAACTTATAAATTAATTTTTTTTTTTAATGTACAGCCGTAAAAGAATTATTTTAGGAGTCATTAATTATAAGTCTAAATCATATTCCATCTTCATGGGAACATATATAGTGTAGTTCTTTAATTATCCTTATTTTTTCATAATTTTTAAGCACTGGTGAAATTTCTTAGTAAATTGTCTCTTGTGAGAACTTCATACTGGGATCATTAGGCATTCATTTTATAAATTGATTTCACTAGAATGTTTTGGAATGATTTGCTAATTTATAAATATTTTTTCGGTAATTTTTGGATACCCTAGTTTGAAGATATAAATGGCTATAAATGAAATTAATATATTAATATTAAATAGTTAGAATAATTATTTAATATTTTAATATAATATCATAACCAACAAAACTATATATATTAAATGGCATTAATCTCCTTTCCATTTTGGTTAACAAAGAACCAGAAAAGGAAAATAGGAGAAATTGAGAGAAAAAAAAAGATGAGAGAGAAAAATAAAGTTTCAATTTTGGGAAATTTTGAGTCATTTTTGTCCGTCGGTCCATTTGTGAAACTTGTTCGTCTCGATATATGTCACATTAGACTTATCTCAATTTTTAAAAATACAAAATTTTTAAGTAATTTTCGATCAAATTTCTATTTATGTTAGCAAAAATGTCGATTGCATTGTTAAAACTTTAATAGCATAACTTTTTATAAGTTATATAGATTGAAATTACGAATATATTATGTATTTTTTCAAAATTTTACAACAGGGATTTTAAAATTTGTGAGATTTTATTGAATGGTAAATTATTTGAACTCTAAAAAATATTATTGTAATGCATTAAAAATCTTAAAATATTATTTTACACAATCCGTAATAATTTTATTATTTTCTAAAAATATACATTTTTTAGTAGGGTTTTCTTATAAGTACCGTTATAAAGAATTGTCCAATTCTTACACATGCTTAATTACGCTTTAACTGTTAATATGATGAGAAATGTACATGTTATTAAATTATATATACTCGGGGAGATAAATGGCCATAATCCTCTGAGATTTTATCTCTGTTTTGGACTATTCTTGTGCCTATAAGGCATGTTCCGATGCTTAACATGTTTTGGTGCTATAAGCTCAAAATGGAGCAATAAATGATCAAAATCCTTTGATATTTTGTCTGATTATGAAAAATATGATATGAATTATAATTTATTTGTCTACTAAGTAATGTTATTTAAATAATTACTATGTTCTTACTTATTTCTTAGTATAGTGATCTATTAGATTACATTTAAATACTTTTAAATATTCAACAAAATATTTAATATGAGAATTTAGAAATTCAGATCAGATTGTGTGGCCTACTAAGCTATCGTAGCTCACTGTGATTTTGCTTTGGGTTTTCAGGATCTAGGAAGGAAAACGTTATTGTTGATTAGCAGTTCATGATCAAATATGATTTTATATGTATTTATATTTTGATTTGTGTACTGTCATGTATAGTTTATTCTTTCGTTCTACTATGTAGCTTCTACATGCAGCCACATACTATAGTATATATACGTTTTGATGAAATGAAAAAAATATTGTGAATGAGTTTATTTTCAGTATGTGGATGTTTAGTAGCTTTGTAGTATATATTTTATTTAAAATGAATGCTGGAAGAGAATTTGAAATATTCTAAAATTAGATATTGGGATTTACTTGTCACAACTCAACACGACAAGGTCTATCCTGATCGGTTTGGATTGTGACACGACTAACGATGTAGACAAACAGCAACAAGAGATATGGCAGTGGCTAGTGGCCACAATAGTGTAGGCTTTATAATGTGTTTGAAGATATGCTAAATCTATGATTTTTAAAATACACTAAAGTTGAATTTACGATGTACTTCAAATGCTTCAATATTTTACTCTACATTTTGTTGCATTAGACCAAACATCATATTTTCAAAACTCCTATATTTAAATATTTTACAACCCTTTGGCCCAAACCAAATATCCTCCAAATGAAATAATGAAATTATAATAAGCTACCGCCAATTAGAAGGCATTAATGTTTAAAGAAAATCATCAGAGCACAAAAATAATTGGCATACATTTAATGATGATGATGACTATTGAACAACTTTTAATTTGATGTCAACTACATGCTGCTCGCACAATAGCACTTCTCAAAATCTATTTGTCACAAGAGATTTTTTTGCTTCAGAAAAAAAAAAGCTCTGCATTCTACATTCATTATATATAATGACATCAACAAAAGAACAAAAAAATTGTAAATGTTATGAGCTCTCACCAACAAATGGTGTAATATTTGATACAACTTATTTTAAGATAAAACTTAAAATAAATAAAAAGAAAACTTTTGTGTAATTTTCTAATTTGTTGTAATAAATATATTTGTGTATTTTGAGGGATATTTATTATTATTGTTATTTTAAATTTTGACAAATTTAGAGATGAAAATAAAATTTGTTTCAGTAGTCAAAATAAAAATTTATCTACAATTTAAAAATTTCAAAATCCCATCAAATTTGGACAAAAAAAGAATAAAAAACAAAAAATAAATTAATTTTGAACTATGAGGTCACGCATCGCCGAGGACGGCTTAGTGGGTCCGATGCACGCTCATTCACCCCGACGCCGAGTTTCTCATTGCGCCAATCGTGCCGGCGATGAACGGCTCACCCGTTGGCGTACGCTCTTCCTTCCTTCAATCGATGGAGCCACCCTATCTGTCCTCGAAGCAGCAAGGCGGGAGTGCCGATGGGGTTTTGAGTTCAGCCAAAAGGCCCACAGTCTGTGCCGAGGAGCTGAAGGTGTCGTTGGAGGACAAATTCGAGGAATTGGAGTCGGGAAAGGAGGGCGATTTTCATCCCGTTGGTCTCGGGACGATCCGCAAGGGATACTGTATGGGGAGACGGAAGAAAACGATTGATAAGGACGATCTGTCCGAAGATTACTGTTTCGTTTGCAAAGATGGAGGCGAGATCCGTGTTTGCGATTTTAAGTGAGCGAGCTTTTTCATTCATCTTTCTTTGAATGAACTTTGGCTACATTTTATGCTGATGAATTGATTGGTTTGTTGATGGGAAGCAACCCTCAAAGTCCTTGTCTCTTAGTTTAGGGTTTTACTTGTTTGTGTCCATGCTCCGCATTCTGTACGTATTAGCTATTTGTTGGTTGGGGTGGAAGGGGAGCTTTTAGGTCGTGTCTTATCTCTCTTACATTATTGTATTTAGTGCTTTATAGAAGATGCAGTTCGATTTCTTGCTTTGGTGTACGAAATCACTGTGCATTTGGTTATCAAGGAGCATTTTTCTACGGTGTTTCGTTGATTCATAACTACCATTGGCAAAGTGTAGTGGCTTGCATTGCTGCTTGTTCATGTTCACTAGTTTGGTTAGTTTTATTTGCATATCTTTTAGCGGCTGTTTGGCTACAAGCAGGATGTTAGGCGTGAACTGGCCCAGGAGGGGCCGGCTAGACCCGGGCCAACCCGGGTCTATTCCAGGCGGGGCGGAAAACCCAGCCAGGAAGAGGTGGACAAGCTGGGCCCCACTTGGGGTTGAATTGATGAGGTGGGAGGGAAAATTTTGAATGTCATGGGCTTTTTAGGTAATTTGTAATAATCCATTATGGTTATTTAGGGGGATTAGGAGAGAAAGGATCTTATCTTGGATTTGAATGTAATTTGAGATCTAGGGTTTTCTTGCTTGGGCTCTTGGCGTTGCCGGAGAAGATCGGAGAGTTGTTCTTCCTCTCGAATCGAAGAACATTGTATCTTGCTTTTGCTTTGATCATCCACTAGTGGAATATAAGTCCATTAAGCGTTTTTCTCTCAGTTTTCCTACGATTTTCTACTGTTTTCATACGTTTGGGGCTGATTTCCTGTAGAAAACAGCAACTTTCTTGTTGTTTTCTTCACGTGGAGCGATAGGAATACTCGGATCTAAGTATTTCCTATCAAATTGGTATCAGAGCATCGTTCCGGGACCACCGGCGGCTGAAATTCTGAAATTTCAGCAAGTTTCTTGTCTCCGGAAGAAGTTTTTTGTGGATCCGTTAGAAGGACAATGGCCGGAAAGAAGGTGGATGTCTTGGAAGGCGAAAACGGTCAATTAAAAATCGATTTGGAGGAAAGATTTTTTAATTTTCAAAATCAAATCACCACCAACAACGAAAGGTTGGAGGGAAAATTCACGGCCATGGAAGAGATGATGAAGAAATTACTTGAGATGAAGACTAATCTGACGGCGTCGGAAGCAAGAGAGACTGTCGGCGACCATGGCGTAGGAGAAAATCCGAACCCGCTTCGGGGGAGGAGGAATCCGGCTGTGGAGATCCTTGAGGGAGACGACGACATGCCACCTCTAGAGCCACTTTCTAGAGAGGAGATGAGCCTGGGGAATGACCGTCGAGGTGCTGATTTTCAGCGTCGAGGTGCTGATTTTCAGCGTCAAGGTGTGGATTTTGAAGGCCGGAGGGGAGAATATGAGGGAAGTGCAGATTTTGGCGAAAGAAGAGGAGAATATCAGCGTCGAGTTGCTGAATTTCAGCGTCGAGGTGCTGATTTTGAAAGGGGAAGAGGGGATTATGACGATGGACTCGGATACCAACGTGGGAGGGAGGACCGGGATACTTGGGGAGCACCTCATCTTCGAGGAATGGGAGGTTATGGAGAGTACCGGGGTAACGGAAGGGATCCGAAGGTGAGTAAGTTGAAGATGCCCATCTTTGAGGGGGAAGATGGCCATGGCTGGATCTACAAGGTGGAACGGTATTTTGCAGTCAACGGGTTGACAGAGGAGGAGAAACTGACAGCGGCAGGACTGTGTTTGGAAGGGAAGGCACTGGCATGGTACCAGTGGCGGGACATGAGGCGACCTATTCGAAACTGGAGGGAGTTCAAGGATTGCCTACTAGAACGTTTCCGAACCAGCAGCGGAGGGGATTTCTACGAGCAGTTCTTTGCGCTGACACAGGAGGGGACAGTAGCAGAGTTCCGGGACCGGTTTGAGTACCTAGCTAGCAGGTTGGATCGTTTTTCTGATACCGTGCTCGAGGGGAACTTCATGAAGGAGCTCAAACCAGAAATCAGAGCAGCCGTTAGAGTGATGAGACCACACGACCTGGGGGAGGCCATGGAGTTGGCACAGTTGGTCGAGGACCAGAAGCATCTAGAGAGGGGGAATCGAGGCAGCAGTTCTGGGGGATCCCACCGGATGACGACCACGTTTTTAGCTTCCAAGGGAGCTGCACCGGGGGGTACACGAGAAGTACCAAAGGAGAGATCTGGAGGAGGAGGGCCTGGGGGAAATTTTAAGAAGCTTACTGATAAGGAGATGCAGGAGAAAAGGGCCAAGGGATTGTGCTTTAGATGTGATGAGAAGTACATGCCGGGGCATAGGTGCAAGGACCAGACTCTTCAGGTTCTCCTTGTTTGCGAAGACGAGGAAGACGAAGAGGTAGGTGGGAGCAGGTCCGAAGGGGAGGAAGAGGAGAAGTTGCACCTGGATGTGGCGGAAGTCTCTTCGAACTCCGTAGTGGGATTCACTTCGAGTCACACTATGAAAGTGAAAGGGGAGATAGCCGACCACGAGGTGGTGATCCTGATAGATAGTGGGGCAACTCACAATTTCATTTCCACTCAGTTGGTGGAGTTGCTGGGAATGAAATTAGTGGATACGGGAGGCTATGGCGTGATGATGGGCACAGGAAAGGTAGAAATGGGTAGAGGAGTTTGTAAGGGAGTGGTGATTACCATCCAGGACATAGAGGTGAGGGAGGATTTTCTTCCCTTAGAATTGGGGAGTACTGACGTGATTTTGGGCATGAAGTGGCTGCAGACTTTGGGAGAGACAAAGGTGAACTGGGGGGAACTGAGGATGGAACTGGTAGTGGGAGGGAGGAGAATGGTGATACAGGGAGATGTCGGCCTGTCTAGGACGGGGGTGTCTCTCAAGTCCATGATCCGAACCATTCAGGAGGTTGGGGGTGGATATTTGGTAGAGTTGCAACGATTGGAGAAGGTCAGTGTGGGGGAAGAGGGAGACATTCCTCTGGAAATGCAACCGGTCATACAGCAGTTCAGGGAGGTTTTTCAACCTCCACATGGTTTGCCACCTCAGAGGGAGTTGAAGCACGCCATTACTTTGAAGGAAGGGGAGACACCGATCAACGTTCGCCCTTACCGCTACCCCCAGATCCAAAAGGATGAGATAGAGAGGCTGATACGGGAGATGTTGGAGGCAGGGATCATAAGACCAAGTGTAAGCCCTTTCTCTAGTCCAGTCCTCTTGGTCAAGAAGAAGGATGGGAGTTGGAGATTCTGTGTGGATTACAGGGCTCTGAATAAAGGCACTGTACCAGACAAGTTCCCAATTCCAGTGATTGATGAACTATTGGATGAACTATTTGGGGCAGTGGTATTTTCCAAGCTAGACTTAAAATCCGGATACCACCAGATCAGAATGAAGGAGGCGGATGTTCCAAAGACAGCCTTCAGGACACATGAAGGGCATTATGAATTTCTGGTAATGCCCTTTGGTTTAACTAACGCTCCTGCGACATTTCAGTCTCTGATGAACAGGATCTTCAGGCAGTACCTCAGGAAGTTCGTACTTGTGTTCTTTGATGACATATTGGTGTACAGCAAAACTGAGGAGGAACACTTAGAACACTTGAAGGAGGTTTTGGGAGTATTGCAGGAACATCAGTTACAGGCCAATATGAAGAAATGCAGCTTTGCACAGGCCAGGGTGGAGTACTTGGGACACGTGGTATCCCAAGAAGGAGTAGCAGCGGATCAGAACAAAATAGAAGCAATGCAGAAGTGGCCAATACCTAGAAACCTAAAGGAGTTAAGGGGGTTCTTAGGGTTGACTGGATATTACAGGAGATTTGTGAAGGGATACAGTGCTATCGCATGGCCATTGACGGAGCAACTGAAGAAGGATGGATTTTCTTGGGGGGAAGCAGCAACGCAGGCATTTGAGAAACTAAAGGTAGCCATGACTACAGTTCCAGTGCTAGCACTTCCTGATTTTAGCCAAGTCTTTGTGGTGGAGACAGATGCTTCAGGGTATGGGCTGGGAGCAGTGTTGATGCAGAACCACCAGCCAATAGCCTACTTCAGTCAAGTACTTTCAACCAGGGCTAGATTGAAGTCAGTGTATGAAAGAGAATTGATGGCCATTGTCTTGACTATTCAAAAGTGGCGTCCATATCTCTTGGGAAGGCACTTTATCGTGCGGACAGATCAGAGGAGCCTGAAGTATTTGCTAGAGCAAAGGATGGTAACTGAAGAGCATCAGAGGTGGCTATCCAAACTACTAGGCTATGACTTCGAGATTCAGTATAAACCAGGGTTGGAGAACAAGGCAGCCGACGCTCTATCCAGATGTGTGGGGGAAATCCATGAGTTGGTGCTGTCTGTACCCTTGATGGTAGACTGGGGAGCCATCAAGGAAGAAAGTATGCTGAATGAAGAGTTGAAGAAGATCAGGGAGGATCTAGGGAAAGACAAGAGTAAGCATCCGGGCTACTGTATTGAGGGGGAGAGACTATTGTATCAAGGGAGGTTTGTGATGCCACGGACTTCCATAAACATTCCCCACTTGTTGCAGGAATTTCATGGCAGTGCAGTTGGGGGACATTCAGGGGTTCAGAAGACTTACAGGAGGCTAGCATCCGAGCTCTACTGGAAGGGGATGCATAAAGATGTGAAGGAGATGGTGGCCAGGTGTGAAGTGTGTCAGAGAAATAAGTACATGGCCATGGCGCCAGGAGGATTACTGCAACCGTTGACACTTCCAAACAGAGTCTGGGAGGAAGTGTCCATGGATTTCATTGATGGCCTACCAAGATCAGAGGGGTTCACAGTCATCATGGTGGTAGTGGACAGACTTAGTAAGTATGCGCATTTCGTTCTCTTAAGACACCCATACACCGCAGTATCAGTAGCGGCAGCTTTTATCAGGGAAGTGGTGAGACTACATTGGGTGCCTGAATCGAGACAAAGTGTTCCTCAGCCAGTTCTGGAGGGAGCTGTTCAGGATGCAGGGCACGATTCTCAAGAGAAGTACTGCTTATCACCCACAGACAGACGGACAAACGGAGGTGGTAAATCGAAGCTTGGAGACCTATTTAAGGTGTTTTGTGTCCGAAACCCCACGATTGTGGGCAAAGTGGCTACCTTGGGCTGAGTATTGGTACAATACCTCATTCCATTCCGCCTCCCAGATGACCCCATTCAAAGTATTATATGGGAGGGACCCTCCACACCTAGTGCACTATGGAAGAGAAAGCACACCAGTATCGTCTGTGGAGCAATACCTAGAGGAAAGGGACAAGATATTGGAAGAGTTAAAGAGACATCTGATGAGGGCACAACAAATCATGAAAAAGCAAGCGGACTCTCACAGGAGAGACATGCAGTTTGAAGTGGGGGAGAAGGTGTTCCTAAAACTATGACCATACAGGCAGAGGACAGTGGCTAGAAGGCAGAACGAGAAATTAGCACCGAGGTACTTTGGCCCTTATGAAGTATTGGATAGGATTGGAGCAGTGGCTTACAGACTGAAATTACCCCCCTCAGCCACTATACACCCAGTGTTCCATGTGTCTCAGCTGAGGAGAGCCATTGGGGAGCATGCAGTGAGTGCATAATTACCAGCGACTATGACGGAGGATTTAGAAGTGGTTTTAGAACCACTAGAGCTTGCAGGAGTCCGACCAGATAAAATGGGCAACAAAGAAGTGCTGATCAAATGGAGAGGCCTCCCTGATTTCGACGCTACATGGGAGCCTTTTGAAAGAGTGAAGGAGCAGTTTCCTTCTTTTCACCTTGAGGATAAGGTGAGTTTTTGGGAGGGGAGTAATGTTAGGCGTGAACCGGCCCAGGAGGGGCCAGCTAGACCCGGGCCAACCCGGGTCTATTCCAGGCGGGGCGGAAAACCCAGCCAGGAAGAGGCGGACAAGCTGGGCCCCACTTGGGGTTGAATTGATGAGGTGGGAGGGAAAATTTTGAATGTCATGGGCTTTTTAGGTAATTTGTAATAATCCATTATGGTTATTTAGGGGGATTAGGAGAGAAAGGATCTTATCTTGGATTTGAATGTAATTTGAGATCTAGGGTTTTCTTGCTTGGGCTCTTGGCGTTGCCGGAGAAGATCGGAGAGTTGTTCTTCCTCTCGAATCGAAGAACATTGTATCTTGCTTTTGCTTTGATCATCCACTAGTGGAATATAAGTCCATTAAGCGTTTTTCTCTCAGTTTTCCTACGATTTTCTACTGTTTTCATACGTTTGGGGCTGATTTCCTGTAGAAAACAGCAACTTTCTTGTTGTTTTCTTCACGTGGAGCGATAGGAATACTTGGATCTAAGTATTTCCTATCACAGGATTTATTAAATATTGTAAATTTAGATATAGTAAATTGTGGAGAAGTTAAAAATCTTGATAATTATTTGTACTGATTTAAGTTGGTTAAATCCTAATGAATTGTTTGTTATATATTTTCAAGATTAGGAGGTTTGACATTACTTTTTATTTTTACTTTTAAAATTTAGAAAACTATGTTTGGTTAGTATTTTGTAAGGTTTTTTATCTTTAAAAATAAATCGCTATGTTTTCAAAAGCACCCTAAGCAACTTTTTCGTGTTTTTCATTATTTTCAATAGATGAACTCTCGCCATACAACCCCAATGTTGACTATCCTTGCACTAGCCATCGATCAATGCCATGTTTGCCACCAATCTACATTGCGTCTGCTCGGGGGTTTGGCCAACCCGTGCCCATCAATAGCCAACCTTAATCTCACCTCATATAGCATTTTAGTCTGGTCCACCAACACCTTTGGTTATGGCCCTACAACCATTTTCCAAACCACAAAATAAACAAACATCAATTGACTTATTTGGTTTTGTTTATGTTTGATATGAAATAAAAGCATATTTGGTATATTAAATATATGTTGTTTTTCTTTTTGTTTAGGTTGAATATCACATAAGTTGATTTACTTTGTGGTTTGGAAGCACCTAAAAGTTATTTTGTGTGCTTTTTGGAAGTAACTTGATTTATTTTTCAAAAAAAAAAAAAGGAAACAAAACCAACGGTAAGTCATTCACTGAACATGTTTTGGTCATAAAGAAAAAACAAAAAATGATTTCAAACAAGCATGTGAAGTAATAATCTTAGTCTTTCTAGAGCTGGTGGTCAATTCACTTTGTAAGTTTTACTCAATCAGAAGATATGATTTTTATGATGATTTGATTGCACTTGTTCATGTTACTAGTTTTCTCTTATTAAGTGAACTTTATCTCAATCAAACTCATTATTCTTGTAAGGTTGTTGTGATTTCACTCTTCTAAAATCAATGTTTCATAATTTAGACGTTGTACTTTCATGCACTGAATGATATAGAAATATCACTCCTTTTCATGTTTTAATTTATGAATGAAAAGTTAGAAGAAACAATCTTGGTCTTTCTGGCATTGGTAGAGTTAGTGTGCGTGAAATTTACTGTCACACAACTCATATGTTTTGATTTGAGCTTATCACTTTCCATGTTTGCTTTGTTCGTACCTCATGGGGCTCAGCATCTCCATCCTTGGTTTGATCCTTTGGTTGGCTTACTGTTGGAATCGAATTTTGTGTGTGTATTGTTACCATTTAAAATTATTTTGAAATTATTATTATTTTGAACATTTTATCTTTGATAACATTCATTGTCTATCTCTAGCTTGGATGTGAAAGATTGAAAGTTAATATTAAGCTGACAATTAAGTGTGAAACTCATGTCAAAACTATTGAAATGAATCCAAATTTGAATTTTGCTTAAGCTAGGCGTTTTCTCAGAAGCGATGTTCCATGAAGAAATTCGATTATGGTGAGAAAACAATAATATGCTAGGTTTTAACCTTATGTGATTTACTGCATATAATTGGTATAAGTCTGATGATGATGATTATTTTACTGTCCTTACAATTGATGGTTAACAATGATGTGTTGCTTTATCTTCCATGAATCTTATTACAAAGTTTGGTATTCTCATTGTCAATAGTTGATGTTGTTTTGATCATCCAAAAAAAATTTCAAATAGTTTACTATATTCCCAATAATAGTTATACTTGTCCTTGGTTATCTTTTACATTGAGGCTTCATTTGGTACCCCGAACTTTTTGTAATGATAGTTTTAAAAATATTGGTTGAGAAATGAAGGTTTGAAATAGAGAATCACATACCAAAACTTTTAAAAACAATAAAAATATTGTTTTGAAAAAAAATGTCACATTCAAACAAAATTGAAAAATAACTTTTCTGTTCGAGACGGAAAAGGCAAAATTAAGTTGTTCCAAACGAGGCCTGACTTGTTCAACCCTCAACTTCTTTTGCCCTTAACTAATTAGTCTCCTCATTGTGTCGTCATGATACAGCTATTCTACTCAATCTCATTTTTAATTCAATGGCCTTCTGGCATGTTTTATTTGTTGATAGAAGTCACTTGGAATTCCCATAATTAAACATAATTTAGATTATTAAAAGGTGATTGTTGTTTAATCGTCTTGTGACGCTTGCTATGTGGTCAACTTCTGCAATTTGCTGTCATTAGACTTTTTGGTGCTTTTTCCATTGTTTGTTGTGGCCAATGCAATTGGTATCTCTCTTCATTATGTTCTTGCTACTGCACGCTGATTGTCCAAATAGTCTGGTATGTTTTCATATTTTTATTTTTCTAGCTGTT